>OU015765.1:169310-319709 GCA_907173295.1 Fagus sylvatica | reverse complement strand
ACGGCAAAGAGATCCTCGTTACTTCTCTTGGCCAAACTCTACTGCAAATCACCCAACCCACACCACAAAAACCCTCATGCCACCACCCAAAACCACCTCACCATTTCACCCACACAAGATTCAATTTCTATACAAAATCTCAAACCTCTTGTCTTGAAATTTTCCCAGATTTTAACCAAAATAAATAAATCCCAAATTGGATGGAAATCAAAGATGGTGATATAGGGTCGAAACGACAAAATCTAAAGAATCTGCATGTGGAAGTGGTTGGAGGATCCGTTTCAGTCTTGGATCACGGACTCCTGGCGTTCTTGGGTCATAGATTCCTCAACTAGAAGGTACTTTTTGTGGTGGCTACAAAGGTGTGCCTCGTCTTGCGGAACCAGAATCATGTTCGACCTTTTGCTTTTTGCCTCAGTGGTACCCTTTGGCTCTGATGCATCTTCGTCCCACTCCATTTGTTACTAATTCAGTTTGTAATTAATAAGACTGTTTCAATCTTTGTTATAGAGGTTTTGTCTGCAGTTTGTTATAAAGTTCATTCTCAGGGAACTCTACCTAATAGACAAGAAATAGCTGTGAAGAGACTATCAAAAAGCTCTGGACAAGGTGTAGAACAATTTAAGAATGAGGTTGTCGTGGTAGCCCAACTTCAACACAGAAATTTAGCTAGGCTACTGGGATTTTGCTTGGAGGGAGAAGAAAAGATACTCGTTTATGAATTTGTGCCGAACAAGAGTCTTGACTATATTCTATACGGTTTGCCCACTTGAACATATGTCTAATAGTATATGATAACAAAATAGTCATTTCCAATCAAGATTCATTTGTACTTTTGTTCTTAACCTGAAGTACTTTTTTGATGAACATGTAGACCCTAAAAAACAAGGACAATTGGATTGGTCAAAACGTTACAAGATAATAGGCAGGATTGCTCGAGGAATTCAATATCTTCACGAAGATTCTCGACTTCGAATTATACATCGTGATCTCAAAGCTAGCAATATATTGTTAGATGCAGATATGAATCCAAAAATTTCAGATTTTGGCATGGCAGGATATTTGGAGTTGATCAAACTCAAGGAAACACAAGTAGAATTGTGGGGACATAGTAAGTTTTTTTTTTTCCTAATATTTATTTCTTTTTTTCTGCTTTACTTGACCAAAATTGATGAATGAATTTAAGTTCATTGATCCCAACTTTAAACCACTGAAATCAAACACATAGGTACCAAATATATGCTTTTATCAATGTGATTAGAATTGCTAGGCGAATTACATCAATTTCAGAACCAGTCGGCTATGAACTCAACTTTAATAATTAGAATTATGAGAATAATTAAGGTTAGAGACTCCTATTAACATTGTTATATATGTTCATGGTGATGGTTTGCAGTGGTTATATGTCTCCAGAGTATGCAATGCATGGAGAATTCTCTGTGAAATCGGATGTGTATAGCTTTGGTGTCTTGGTTCTGGAGATTATCAGTGGCAAGAAGAACAGTAATTTCTATGAATCAGAAGGTGCTGAAGACCTCTTGAGCTATGTAAGTGGGAAATACATATTGTAATTTTTTCCACATTTAACGTCTATGGCATTAGTCCAAGTGCATATAAGAGAAGCGTGACATTTTGAACACTACATGATAAATTGATACAGGTTTGGATACATTGGAGGGATGGTAGGCCCTTGGAATTATTGGATCCAACCTTGGGAGATTCCTTTTCAAGAGATGAAGTCATGAGATGCATCCATCTTGGCTTATTATGTGTTCAGGAAGATCCAGCTGATAGACCCACCATGGCGATGATAGTTCTCACACTTAATAGTGGCTCTGTTACACTACCATCACCTCAATAGCCAGCATTTTTCCTTCGCAGTAAAATAGACACAATGCCAAGAAAGAACTTGGAGTCTGATCAATTTACAAGCAAGTCAATGCCATGATCTGTTAATGAAGTGTCGATTACTGAATTAGACCCTCGATAGTTATATTTCCAACTTAAGTCTAAGTTTATCAAGCGATGAAGTCTTAAAATTATAAGTTATATTGCAAGTTGCATATGACATTTGTGTATGGAATGGAACTCAATATGTTAAAAGAGTTCCCAATCTTTCAGTTCGAACATCAATCCAAACCCGTTGTATGTTTGGTGTATATTATCAAGGACATAGCCAGGATTTCAATTAAGTGGGGGCCGAAGTATAACATTGTCAATATACATGTTTATGTTTTGTATATGTTTATATATATAATTATATGTATATGTATATATATATATAACAACACACATATATATATATAACACACATACATATATATATATATATACACATATATACATATATATATAATAAACATAAACATAAACATGTATGTTGACAATGTTATACTTCGGCCCCCACTTAATTGAAATCCTGGCTACGTCCTTGAGTTCAGTGGAACATTGATTTTAAAAAGTTGCACACCCTCACTTGAACGTGGCGCCGTCACTGAGCACCGGTTGCAATAGTTGTCTTCTGGCAGCTATAAATCTTCTTTCTTGGTGTTGTAGTGGAAAGTTAAGAGGCAGAATTGTATTTCCCAATTGCAATATTAGGTACAAATTTTACCCTTTTTACCGGATGGCAGCGACGGCGTCGACACTCTCATCGGAGCTTCAACCTTCACCTTCACCTCCAAGTTCTGTAATTGGACCAAAAGGTAAAGTGGATATATCACCCAATCCCAAAAGGAAGTGATGGTTTGTCAAAATTCACGGCACTAAAAACAATTATCTACCGATTAAAGAAAGACTAAAAACAAGGTTAAAGTGCATATAGATGGAAGATATCCTAAAATTTTATCATCATCATCTTTTTAGCACCATGCCCCACTATTGCAATCTTGCTTTGGGTTTTTTGTATTGTGCTACATATATTTTAGAATGCAATCTTGTAATCACTGTTCTTAGCTCATTTCCCTCTGGGTACATGTATATAGTTAACTCTTTCATTCTTGATTTTCAATTGAATCCAGACTGCTATCAGTGCTATGAATTTAATTATTAAGTTGTAGTGGGTAAAGTAAGACTTTGTTATACAATTAATTTGTTTTCTGTCTAGGCCAAACCACAATAGGAATCCCAAATAAGACCAAATGAATAGATACAGTAGATTATTGTTTTTCTTCTTCTTTTTTTTGTGTGTGTACCATTGGGGGATGTATAATCCTTTCCTTGGTTTCTTTAGGACAGGTCCTAGAGAATTTTAGAGAATGTGGGGCTTAATGGGCCTATAGGAGGAAGCCCATTGGGGGTCGTGGACCTCTAATTGTTTGGATCATATATACTATTTTGGGCCTCCCCTTTATAAGTTTATGCCATATATATAATTTTGTTTTTCGGCCAGCCCAGCCTTAGTGAGATTCAAATACAGCAAATAGACGCCTTGTAATAACATGTTTTTGGTTTTTCTAGGAAAGCAGAGAATCACAACTCGAACTATCATCGCCATTATTATTTCAACAGTTATTACAATTATAATTGTGTGAGGGGTGGTTTTTCGTGTCACGCCACGTGTCGCACCGAGATTGGTTGGGACGTGAACTAAACCTTTGAGGGTACGGGAGTTGAACCCAAAATTCAACCGAGGGCCCAAAAGGCGGCCCAAGGGCTAATGGGGCAGCTTCCTTAAAGAAGTGAGGACCAAATCTGCCAAGGCCCAAGTCCAATGAGCAGCTGCAGTAATAATAGCCAAATGGCCCAAAATGTAATGTCTTAATGAAAGCCCAAAATAACAATGGACTCGTACTTCCACTGTTTTATGGAGAATCTGGACTCAAAGCATAACAACTTAAATCCAATATGGACTCAAAAGTCATTGAGACATGAATCTGTCACTAATATCTGCTGCAATGAATAAAACTCATAACAATGAACTTGTAGGGATTAAAAGAGTTTGACTAAGCGGGAGAGAACCAATTCTATGAAGCATGCATGGGGTTGAAAGGGAAAGTGTTTAGGGTTTTATGGTGTAAGTCTCAAGGTTGAAGAAGGCCAAGAGCTTAATATGATGTTTACTGCTGTAGCCCAAATATCTGCCAGGAGGCACTTTTGGAGATGAGAGCTCAAATCATGTGTCTTAGGCCTGGGTTAGTGTTTAGGGTTTTAGGAACAGAGTTTTAAGGTCGAGGGTGACCTTAAGGCTCTATCTTTGAGGTTGTGGACTAGAGAATGCACTTAGAGAAAAATAGCCCGATTACTGCTGTAATGAGTTTCAGACTATCTTTGCAATCTCCATGGTATTTTCTGATCTGGTCGTGATTCAGTGTTTGGGATAGTGGAAATGGTTAAGGCTGAAGTGTTTAGGCTTGGGTTCAGCTAGTTGTGGTTGGGCTAGGTTATCTTGAATTGAGTTGCTGTGGTTAAGTTCCGTAAGCTAAGTTGTCCTGTTTGAGCTGAGTTAGGTTCTATTTATAGAAGGTTCTGGGTTGGTCATGCATGCTTCTTGGCCTTGGTTTCCAAGAAAATAATAACTCTGCCCCCCAGTGGACTTTGAGCCATTATTTTAATGGAATCCTCACCTATAGAATTAATTCCCCACCTCCAAACCAAACTCCCTAAGTCCTACAAAATTGGAGAAGTGAGCCTAGCACAGAGCTGGGCTGTAAGGATCACTTCCTCAGCCTTGATTGGCTGGTCAGGTCATGATGGTGAAGATAAAATAATATTTTGTCCTGCCACGGATTTCTGCCGCGCCTTGTAGCCAATGGTATTTGAAATCTTCATCATAATTACTGTTCAGGTAGCCAAATCTCTGAGTTCGGAGCTCCATTGGTCTGAGAAAAACATGCCATCCTGACAGCCTGCTTGTTTAGTTGAGCATTTATACTTTTGGGCTGAGCTGACTCTAGCTTGTGTGTTGTTCCTGCTGCAGGGCATGCAGCCAATGGTTGTGCTTTCTCAGCTGTATTCTTGGTCCAATCGGTGTGCTTCTTTGTGCTTTTCATGTCTGAAGTGAGTTAAATGAGGGAGACAAGCTCATCTCCCAATTTCTGAAAAGGAGGAGAGAGAAACGTGGGTCCCAAGGGGGAATAACTCCTTGTTCAGCTTTTATTTAAAGCTATTCTGACTTTGTGGGGCCCTATGGACAGCTGTCTTAGCTGGCTGGAGCTGAATAAAGGTCTTGGGCTTGCCCTTGGGCTTTAGTTGCTCATTAAACACTCTTTTTAGGCCCGAAAATGGCTGGCTAGAGCTGGCAGCAGGGGTTCTCGGGCTGGGCCTTCAATTGGACTTCACTAAGTCCAAATAATCCATTTTATTTCCAGCATTTGAGACCCACGTGAGCTGGTCTGTGGATAGTGAACGGAAATGGGCCAATACTCTAGGCTGGATTTGCTGGGCTTCTGTAGTAATTTACTTTATTTGGGCCCAATCACTCAATGGGAGTTAATTTATATTTGGGTGTTAAAAAACAGCCCTCTACAAATTGTCATCATTATTTGCATCATTTTGAAATCGAGGAAGCCAAAGGAGAAATATGAAAGTAAGTTCATGTCTTGCTTGTTATTTGAAAGCTATTCTATTATAAAAAATATTATCAAACAGCTTTAACTTGAAGTATATATATAGGAACGTATGTCTCTTTTAAGTACTTGGAAAAATTTGGTATGTGAGTAAGTCACACTTCTTTCATAAAAATAGACCTTATATGCATATCTCTCCATAGAAAGTTTGTTCCACAAGAAATATTTTTTGAAATATGTAAGAATTTATCTCTTCCCCTTGAGGTTAAGACTCACTAGTCACAAATCAAAACTAGATGAGCTTTGTTCTTGAATTAACTCTTGAGTAATAACTTCGAATATATTTGTAAAACAAGATTGTGAGATTTCCTTCAAAGATTTTGATTAGCCTTACTCCGCAAGTAACCTTTCATCCACCACAGGCTCCTATTTATTAGTGTGTTATTCTTATTTTAAAATATGCACTTGTATCACTTGAAAATTTATTAATTTGTTCCTCTTGTGAAGCTGTGGATGAAATAACAAGTGTGGAATCCTTGCAAATCGATTTCAGCAAAATCAGAGACACCACCGATAACTTTTCTGATGCAAATAAGCTTGGGAAAGGTGGATTTGGGGAAGTTTACAAGGTAGGAAATCATTAGGATATGAAAAGAATTATCAATAATCTGTTTAAAAGTATACAAATTTTTTTTTTTCTTTTTTAATTCGTTGAATTAGTTGATTTGAACAGTTTTATTTATGTATTCTTCTCACATGCATATGTCTAGGGTAAGCTTCCCGATGGACAAGAGATAGCTATGAAAAGACTATCAAATAATTCTAAACAAGGAGAATTAGAATTTAAAAATGAGGTCTTGTTAGTGGCCAAACTCCAACATCGAAATTTAGTTAGGCTCCTTGGATTTTGCTTAGAAGGAAGCGAAAGACTTCTTATCTATGAGTTTGTGCCTAATAGAAGCCTTGATCGCTACTTATTTGGTACAATTACATTTCAATTACAGTTTGTATATTGTAATAAAAATACTTTCAATTGGATAATAAATCTTTTTCTTCTTTTACAAGAGTAAATTTCACAATAGTTCATGTATGATATAATTTCATGAATATGCAGATCCAATGAAGCGTGCACATTTAGATTGGGAAAAACGCTCTAAAATCATAAAAGGCATTGCTCGAGGACTTCTATACCTTCATGAGGATTCTCGACTTCGAATTATTCATCGTGACCTCAAAGCTGGCAACATTCTACTAGATGTAGAAATGAACCCTAAAGTTTCAGATTTCGGCATGGCAAGGATGTTTGTACTGGATCAAACTGAAGGCAACACAAATAATATTGTGGGCACCTAGTAAGTATTAAAACATGTTATTAGAGCAAATAACTACAATTGTGCATACCTTTTACAATTGGTTTAAATAGGCTACATGTATTGCACTGACACCAAGAAGTTATAACAAAGAAAGAAAAAAGAAAAGAAAAAATCAAACATAATCACTAAGAGCTTTATTACCATTCAATTTGAAATTAAATTTTATTGATTTGATATGTAGTGGATATATGGCTCCAGAGTATGCAATGTTCGGATACTTTTCAGTAAAGTCGGACATCTTTAGCTTTAGAGTGCTAATATTAGAGATTGTGACCGGCCAAAAAATTACTTGTTTCCGCATTGGAGACGATAAAGAATACCTTCCAAGCTATGTGAGTATAATGTCAAAGTAAAAATAAAAGATAAGATGGAAAGTAATATTTATTTATTTTATCGTGGCATGTGCTGATTTTGATATATTTTTGTAGACATGGAAAAGTTGGAAGGAGGGGACAGCTTCAACCCTCATAGATCCCACATTAAGGGGCAGTCCAACAACTGAAATGATGAGATGTATCAACATTGGGCTACTATGTGTTCAAGAAAATGTAGCTGACAGACCAGACATGACCTCAGTTCTTTTCATGCTTAGTGGCAATTCTGTTACTCTTCCTATACCTAAACAACCTGCAAGTTTTATGTTGAGCAATGTTATCTCAACCACATCACTACAACCGGGCAGTAGTCGTTCATGTACAAAGTACGAGGCTTCAATAACTGAATTATATCCCCGGTAATGTTTTGTCATTGGGGGCTATAAGCATGTTTGTCTAGAAATTTCACTCACTACTATATATCTGACTGTATTCAGTTTTACTGGTAATCTGGTATATCTAGAAAACTATATACTTCAAGTGCTTTCCGAATGCTAATATACCAAAAAAAAAAAAATTCTTTATCTGTTACTCAATCTGGTAATCTGGTATATCTAGCAATCATTATAGTAGTGTCAACTATTTCTTCTGCTATACTAATCATCTCTAGTTGCATCTACATCTATTTAAGAGCGAAGAACGAAAGGGAGAAAGTTGAAAGTAAGTTAGAAATTGGTTTACCTTTCCTTGTTGCTAAATGCTAAGTGTATCATTTCAATAAAAGTAAGAAAAATTATCATATTCAGGCCATTTGTATGTAGTTGTATAATTTGGTGATTATCCAGTAAAACAAGAATATATATCTACCATCAATTAGACATTAAATCAGTTTTACTTAAAGCTACTGTGATAACTAATTGAAAGATAAGTGTTCTACATGAGTTCTACTAAAAAAAATTGAAGAATATTACATAGAAGACATTTTTGGTTCCCTTTAGAGTTCTGGAAGACTAGATTCCAGAAATCAGTTCTGCAGAGTCCCTTGTTGTTTTTGTATACACATAAGACAATTTTGATTTAGGCAATACACGAATCTAATTCAGACGTATTGACTTGTTCGTCATGTGAAGCTGAGGATGACATTAGTGCGGTTGAATCCTTGCAATTGGACTTTGGCACAATAAGAGTTGCTACACAAAACTTTTCTGATGCTAATAAACTTGGAGAGGGTGGATTTGGTGCTGTTTACAAGGTAATGTGATATTATCGAGTGGAAGAGCAATCCATTTTTCTCTATCATAACATGTTAAATCCAAAATTACGAATTATCTGATAAATTTTCATTTTTAAGGGTAAGTTGTCAAATGGACAAGAAATAGCTGTGAAAAGGTTGTCCAAGGATTCTGCACAAGGAGAAATAGAATTTAAGAATGAGGTCATATTAGT
The DNA here is from genome assembly GCA_907173295.1 of Fagus sylvatica. Classification (NCBI taxonomy): domain Eukaryota; kingdom Viridiplantae; phylum Streptophyta; class Magnoliopsida; order Fagales; family Fagaceae; genus Fagus; species Fagus sylvatica. The sequence continues at coordinate 311,069 of OU015765.1, read as the reverse complement.
TGATAGGTTACAACATCGGAATCTTGTAAGGCTCTTGGGATTCAGCTTGGAAGGGAAGGAGAGGGTTCTAGTCTATGAGTTTCTACCTAATGCAAGTCTCGATCGCTTCATATTTGGTATGTTTGCACTTAATTCCACTTAAATGTCATATTCTATTCATACTCATTTCTTTTTAAATAAAGTGTTCGGTCATATATAATTCGACATATATGTGTTTATTGGAATTATACACTTACATGAATATGCAGATCCAATCAAGCGTGTACAATTAAGTTGGGAAAGACGTTACAAAATTATAGTGGGCATTGCTCGAGGGCTTCTGTACCTTCATGAAGATTCTCAACTTCGTATTATTCATCGAGATCTCAAAGCTAGCAACATTCTCTTAGATGTTGAAATGAATCCCAAGATTTCAGATTTTGGTATGGCGAAATTATTTAAACTAGATCAAATTGAAGGCAATACGAAAAAAGTTCTGGGGACCTTGTAAGTATATCCACACAAATTATTACTAATACTAAACCATTGCATTCTATTTATAACTAACAAAAACAGTTATTCATAGAGACAACAATCCTGAAAATGTTTTTAACCATCTCCCAAGAATATTATGAAATTAAATGAATTTTATATGAATACAATATAAAAAGCTCTATTACCAATAAAAAAAAATAAAAACTGACACTACTCACATCCAAATGTAGTGGATACATGTCTCCAGAGTATGCATTACGTGGACACTTTTCAGTGAAGTTTGATGTTTTTAGTTTTGGTGTATTAGTTCTAGAGATAGTGAGTGGGCAAAAAATTTTAACTTTTCGTGGTGAAGACAATATAGAGGAGGGCCTTCTAAATTATGTGAGTACAAGTAATTATCTTTGTTTATACTTTCTTTCTAACTCTTAAAGTGTTACTAGTAATTCATATTATATGACAAGGTAAAGCAATATTCTCTTTGCAGGTCTGGAAAAAATGGAGGGATGGGACAATTTCTAATCTTGTAGATCCCATATTGTGTAGTGATTCAACCATTGAAATAATGAAATGCATCCATTTGCGTCCAAGAAAATGTAGTTCAGAGACCAACCATGGCTTCAGTTGATCTCATGCTTAATAACGACTCTATGACTCTATCAGTACCCTCACGACCTGCATTTATAATGGATAGCAACACTAGATCAGAGATGTCCCAAGTGGAGCATAATCCAAGGGTGATTGAGTCAACACCATCTAGAGGTAGCCCTATCCAAGCCTCAGTAAATGAGGTTTCAATTACTGAACTAGATGCTCGCTAGCGTTTGATGGATTTTACATTTTTATAAGGTTTTTTTTTTTTTTTTTTTTTTGCAATATAATTGTATTGGTTCACGATCTTTTTATTTTTTATTTTTTAAAATTTCTATATTTGGGAGGATAAATTTCTTCAATGGGAATTTTGTAAACCATGTGTTTAATTAGCAACCCCTGCATGCCTATGCATTCACGTCATGTTGTGAAATCATGAAGTTATCAATAATTGTGGACTCAATTGGATCCTTCCCTCTCTGACGATTTATTTATTTATTTTTAATTAAATGAATCTCCAAGAAAATCAATCATGAGAACTTTAAATCTTTTAAATGATAGGTATAGTATAATGGAGTCAAGGATCCAACTCAGGACCTCCTAGAGCTAAGTTATGCTATAATTCCTTTTGACTATCACCTTGTTTCATCCGATCTCAATATCTAGATTACTATGGTAAATTACCCAAATAGGCTACTTCGAGTGAGTCTAGCCTCCTACAAATTCCTACTAATGTGATGGTGGTTTTGACATATTGGTGGTGCAAGCCTTAATGGGTGATGATAAGGTAGTTGTGGTTGTGACTTATAAGATTATTGTGTGGGTAACTATTATATTGGTCTATCATGGCATTGTTCACAATTGAATTTGACTCTGATTCCGTGTTAAAGTTGTTGAGTAATTGAGAAAGAGTAAAGAGAAAAATGAAAACAAGAATTTAATGTACGAAGTTCCGACCTACGGTTTACGTCCACATCAAAAAGTTCTTTAAGGCCTTTTTTTTTTTTTTTTTTTTTTTTTTTTTTTTTTTTTTTTTTTTCTATTTAAGTCTTCAGGTTACAATAAAATCAATATAAGGTTTATGTACTAGAGAATTCTAAACTAATTTTAAGGCTTGTTTGACTGGTTTACACGTACATAGTCCTACAATAAGTTCAAGTTTTTTTGGTCATAACAGAAAGCGTAATTTAACCAAATGAAAGTAGGGATGGCAATGGGGCGGTATGGGTCGGGTTTCGACCCGCCCCACCCCTGACCCGCCCCGTTAAAAAAACCCATTAAAAAACCCGTTAATCACCCCGCCCCATCTGTTTCAACGGGTACCCGTTTAACCCGACCCGATTCGAAGAAGCTCATCTCTATGCCTCCAAAGAAGAAATGGAAAATCTCTATACCCGCGGGTACCCGACCCGATGATCCCTTGAACAACGGCAAGTTGTTTTCAAATTACCGTAGCGCCACCACCCTCTCTCTTCGCCGATCCTCGTGAATTCGGCGGAGTCCGATCCTCGTGAATCCGGCGGAGTCCGATCCTCTACTCTCGCCTCCACCGTATCAAGATCTCCGAAACCCTAACGTCCCCGAGAGCTCCTACATCGAGCCGCCAGCGTACGCGGACGTGAGTTTCAGTCCATTCGATGGGGATACCGTCAGCGACGTCAACGGCGTTGACAGCCCTAGCCGGAACTCGGAGAAGACTAAGAGAGGGGGGTTTCGGGTCTGTTTAGGATTTTCAGGGTTTTTTTTTTTTTTAATAGTTCGGGTCAGATTGAAAAACCCGACCCGTTTAAAACCCGATTAAAACCCGTTTCAGTTTTAAAACCCGATCCGAAACTCTATTATGTAAACGGGGCGGGGCGGGGCGAGTTTTTTGGGACGGGGCGGGTCGGGTACCCGCGGGTAGCGGGTTTGTTGCCATCCCTAAATGAAAGAAGAAGAAGAGGGTGGAGTGAGGAAAAGAAAATTCCATGTTCTGGTAAGCAAGTATTGAATGAACCAATGAGGCCAATCAATTAGAAAGAATAGAGAGTGATGGAAAATGAAGTAAGCAGTGGACTCTTGTAGTTGTTCCTTTGATAATCCTGAAGTTATGGAGCTAATGAAACATTGTGATAAACCTAATGTAAGGTTTATGTATTAAAAAATTCTAAACTAATCTTAATCGGCTTGTTCTACAAATGGGGCTACAATAGATTTGAAATTTTTTGAAGTCATAATCTAATACTATTAAGAGGATTCATGCCCTCATGTCCACTTTAATCTATTGTCAAAACTACCCCTCATATTTTCCAATTTTCCCAATTTAATCATTAATTTCAAATAATAATATGTCTTAGAAATAAGGGTATAATAGTCACATCCCTATATAGAAAATTGTCCACTTTAATGCACGGACTAAAATACCCCATATTTTAGATCTATAGATTTGTGTTTAAAATAAAAATTAAAGGTTAAAAGAGTAATCTATTGATCTGCTCAAATTCAAAAGTTAAAATGATCATAATTCCACGTTCATGTTTCACGGTTTTTTTTTTTTTTTTTTTTTTTTTCCTTTTACATCTCCCTTATCTACTCCACTTTTCAATTTTCCACTTCTCACTAACTTCACAACTCCACATTTACCCAACTTTTGGCTCTCCCTATTTATTTATTTATTTTTCCTTACATTCACAAATAAAAATCCTCCCATTCTCTACTTCTCCCTAAACCCAAAATTTCAAATTAAAAATTTCATCTAACTATTTCAAAAATTTAACCGTTAATAACTTATTTAGTTACACTTGCTTATCGAGTTATCCTTATCAAGATTATATTAATATTTAAAATTAAAACTCTTAGCCTTTTTTTTTTTTCTTTTCGTATATATATATAAAAAATAATAATAAATAAATAAATCACTCTTAAAAAAAAAAAAAAAAACTCATATATCCTACTTCCACTCATTGCTAGCCACCTTTTTTTTTTTTTTTTTTTTTTTCTATATCTGATATTGACTGGAAGACTGCCTATTTCTATTATTTCGCTTGTAAATGCAGATTTGGTTCAATAAAATTGCTATCATTTCTATTAAAAAAAAAATGGTAACTATCTTTGATATAGCAACCCGGGAGGAAGTATGTAAGATGTAACTATAATAAAAAAATTAAAGAGAATAAAATACATTAAATTAAGAGATAGATAACTTACTTTTAGTGGTTGTGGGGTTGGAGTGTGTGAGGTACAAAACAAGACAATCTGGTTTCAATTTTCAAGGAATAGACGGAACTAAATTGTTTCATTTGACTTTTTAATAGTTTATCTTTTTCGTTTTTAACAATGTAGGACGTTGTTCTTTTGATATTAAAAAAACGGCGTATAATTCGGTAAAATTGGGAAGGAAACGCCAGACGCAAGCTGAACGCAACATGTAAGAGCTTAAGACAATTGGCATTCAAAAAAGTTCCCAAATGGTCAATGTAGGGGAAAGAGGAAAGAGGGGTATGAATTTATCTCTTCTTTTATTTATTTATTTATTTTTTTATAAATTGCACTTTCACCTTTTTAACTATTTGAGTCAATCTCAATTCCTCACTAAACTATAAAATCAAGTAGTATATTCACTAATGTATTGAAAATATGCAAATAGCCTCTCTATTATTTATTTATTTTTTAAATCCAAACATGTAATAAAATATTTTTATGTATTTCGTCAATTTCAAGTCATAATGCTCAAAATTTAATTGCATATTTTCACCATATGTATTTCGTCATATTTTTCAAGTCATAATGCACTCCAATAATTAAAGGGAGAAAATGCCATTTAATTTTTTTAACCATTATTTTGTTCTCAGAAACATTTGTATTGCATATGAGTATTTTTGATTCCGGACCATTGTGTCTTATGCAAGAAAAATGGGAACCCAAAAGATCATTTACTGGTAACTTTGTTATGTTGCTTACATTGGGATGGAATGAATTGCAAAAGAAAGAAAGAAAAAAAATTTAAAAAGAAACAAAGAATAAAAGCTTCCAAAATATTTGAAAATTAGTGAATGGAATTATGTAAAGGAAGACACATATTAGATTTTAATTGATATATTTATTCCAAACTACCATTATTGACAATAGCAAGCAAACCCAGGGATCCAAACCACCATTACAACATAAGCGATTAACCTTCTAAAAAAACATTTTCATTAGACTTTAATTAAGGAGGTAATTCCCATAAAAACCCTTAGTAACATAGGCTGCAGAGCCATCGTCCTTCGGAGGAGGCATATTCAAATCAAATTTGAGAAAAGTTTATAGCACATGCAAATATCAGGAGGCAATGGCGCCATTCTCTTGTGGCTCCAATATTCACTGCTCCTCTTAGCCGAAGACTCAAGTTGGGGAGAAAAGTCCTGCCGTTGATGCTTGGGATACCATTGGCCACCTCGGGCATTTTCGAGGGGAACTCTTTTCCCATTAGTGGTACTTTGGAGACTTCCAACTGAAGAGCATGTGCACCTTGAGCCCTCACAGTATTGCTTCCTCGAGCAACAGCAGAACCCCCAGTCTGTTGAGCCACAAAGGGATGACTGAAAAAATTCCGGCTCCATTTTATGACACACCACATGGTGTTGCATCATTTTGGAGTGATCAGCAGTGCGGGGAAATGAAAGATGGTTGTTCATGGTGTGATATATGAAAGATTGAAATGGAGAGAATAGTGGAGTTTTGTGTTTGCAATACTGAATGGAATACTGAACGGGGAACAGGTGTTTATAAAGGGGAAGGGGGAAGTTTAGGACTAAGTAGAACAAGTTTGAGTGGAACCCATTCCATTTTGAATTATAATCGATGAAGACAGAATTATAATTCGCCAACCAAAAGGTATGTTGCAATTATAATTCGGGAATTTGACTTCCTATGGAAAATTCGCCAACCGAACAATATCACTGTTAAATTGGCCAACCAAACTGAAGCATCACCTTTTTCAATTACAATTCGGGAATTTGACTTCATTTTGGAAAGAAGACTTTTTTGGTTTTGTTTTATCTTTGTTTTTGGTTAAAAAAATATGTGGATGTTTTGTTTGTCATTTTAACCCCACTTTTTATTTGTTGAGATATTTAGAATATAAGACAATTATTATATTGACACTAAAAAGAATTGTGCTCCATGATTATTAAAACATTGTGCTCCTTGATTATAAGACAAATAAGTAAAATATTATTATTGATACTACTACCACTGCTACTACTACTACTAAGCACTTGGAATTTTACCAAACCACAACACATTTTTATTCAGCAATTTGTTTATAGAAAATTTAATTTTCTTAAGTAGTATGGTTTGTTTGAAGGAACAAATAAATAATTTGTTTTAAACTTGCAAGTAGTCCAATACCTTATTACAAGTTTAGAAAACCACAATCTCACTTCGAAACAAAAAGGAAAAGTTCATTGATACCTCAACTAAGAGGACATTCAAATAAAGTGCAAGTAAAAGTAAAGGACATAAAGTAAATGAGCTGTGTTTCAAGTTACCAAATTAAATTAGATATTACTAAGTTCAAGCATGCTACATTATCCCTGTTATTATCAAAAGAAGCCAGATTGAACCATAATCTAATCAGATAGTGCCAAATCGAACTCTATGTTGTCTAAATATCACCAAATCGAACCCTAAGTTCTAAGCATGCATGCATTCTTATAAGCCAGAATCTCCATATCTCAATAACAATTCTTAGATCAATCCTAAAACAACTAAGCAAAGCCAATTTGTATTCTTCAATACCTAAGTTGTGATCAAATATCACAAGTGCAAATTTTAATGGAACAATGGATTACTCTACAATCTTCATGCAAATCTGAGGTTAAAAAAAAATTAAACCAAAGCCTAAGCAACTACAAAAAAACATCATTTCACATTGAACCGTAGACATTATGCATCAAACTTGATAAAAAAAAACTACTAAACTAAACTAAACTTCACAATATTCACATAAATAAACTGGAAAACTAATTTCAACAAGAACTTACTTGCATAAAAGCTTAAAAGCCCTATAAACTAACTACAAACTCTCAAATTATAACACTACAAATCTCTCAGAACTCTCAAACATGTATTATTGATTTTTCACTGTTTAAATACAGTGACTAAATAGAAGTGATTAAATAAAAATACAAATCTTAAAATATAATTGAAATAACCACTAAAAGATAATTCCCATTTAAGACTGTTTATTATTGAATCAACTACTCAAACGGCTAATAAACCAATCCTACTCTACTGCTAAAAAACCCATTTGGTCCTACATTTAAGGACCCCGTCCCAAGCAACTCCTCCTCCCATGTAACGTCGATGCATGTTTTTTTTGAATCATAACAACATATTACTATGACAGTGATTGATATTTAATTTCCATTTTTTTTTATATCAATAACATCCAAACTTAATTTTGTATTTTTTTGTTGTAACACGATGCTCTTACATTCTGCTCAGAGAATTTGAACAAAAGAAAAATGAAAGTTGAAAAAAAAAAAGTGACAGAATAAGATGGAGGCTGGAGAGAGAGTTAATACTATTAGACCACTAATTTCTAGAATGTTTATAACATGGCTACTAGTGTTTTATTTTTACATCTAATAGAAATTAACGGTTTAAAAAGGTGTTACACCAAGTGTAATTTGAAAAAGTTGGAGGCTGAAGAGAGTTAATGCGATTAGACCACTAGTTTCTACCATATCTATACTATAATGTAAAACAGAAACTTTTTTGACTTTTTGTTGACCTCATGATACATTGACATATCAGCTTTTAAGGCCTTGCAATTTTACACCTCATTAATATATTTTAATTAATTTTATAACATCTATTTTTCCTTTATTCTATCCCCGACGATCTTCCTCCTCCCACTCCTCTCTTTCATTTTTGAACCCCCTTTTGGCTCTCGCCCACTCTCAGTCTTTCTCCTGATCTCACCCTTTCGCCTCAGATTTGCCACTGCAATCACAAGGCTGCCGCCATCGTAACAAGTAGCCCAGTCATTGATGATTTGAGCTCCAACCTTTTACCTGCTTCTTTCTTCTTTGACTATTTCAGGGCAATTTTCCACCAATTTTTTCTTCTTTATTTGTTTATTTCGGTGCGTATCGGTTGTTTATGCAAATTTCGGACGTTTTCAGCCGATATAAATACAACCCTTTCTAAAAGTTTTTGTTATAACCTTAAAGGATGAGACCTTGGGGGACGCATAGCCACAGTGGCTGAAGAAAGGAATAGACCTGATGGAAGGTGTGGCCATTTGCAATATGGGTTTTGATTGGTAGTTATTGTTTGTGGTAGTAGCAGAGAATAAGACTCAAAGAGTGAAAAAGTGAGAGAGAAGATAGGTGACCTAAACATGGGTTTGATGACGTTGGCAGCTGCATCAATATTTTCGAAGCCATCTCTTTTTTGTTAATGGTTTATTAGTAAATCAGATGCTATATTGCCTTTTTGTAGTGAATTTTTTAGATTCAAGACTATTCCTCTACCCAATATACTGTTAAGCCTAATCACCTTTTTTTTTTTTTTTTGTGAATCTGTATTATCAATAGTCTTTCATTGCTTAATATTATTTTAATATTTTAATTTTGTCAAGTACTAATTTACTCTTAACGATTTTTTAGGTTTCTTATTTGTTTCATTCAATTTTTGTTTTGTTTTTGTTTTTACCCTTCATTTTTTTGCGCATCTATATGTTAGAAACTTAGAACAAACATATCATCTCTTTTAATTAAAAAAAAAAAAAACATAAGTTAACTTCTGATATAGGTAATGATATAGGTAATAAATATGTTAATATAGCTTATTTGATTTTTAATATTTCATCCTCATATTTTCTTATGATCAGGGTACTAGCCTAAATACAATTAGTATGTACAAATATATCTACATAATAAACTATCTTTATCTATTTAAATATCAATTTTAGTAGCTTCATGTGCATCGCACAGGATTTGCGACTAGTATGTTTATAACATAGCTACTAGTGTTTTTGTTACTATTAGATGTAATAGAAATTAACGGTTTAAACAAAGGTGTTTCACCTAGTGTAATTTCAATCCATCTTATTTTTTATATATCAATTCTTAATAATTTTTACTATTGAGTCAATCATAGGAAAAAGTATTAAAACTACAAGCATGAATATCTTCGTTATATCAATCCCATGAGGAAGCATATAAGATAAGAATAAAATACATTAAATTAAGAGAAAGAGAACTTTAGTGTTTGTGGGGTTGGAGTTTGAGGTACAATCCAATACAAACTGGTTTCAATTTTCAAAGAATAGGCGGAACTGGGTCTTTCTTTGCACTTTTAATTTAACAGTTTATCTTTTCCGTTTTTAACAATATAGGACGTCGTACTTTTGATATGAAAAAAAAACGGCGTATAATTCGGTATACAATTGGAAAGGAAACGAACATGACAAATATTCGGGGTACAGTTGGCATTCAAAGAACTGAAGAAGTACCTAAATGGATATAGGGGAAAGAGGAATATGAAATTATCTTCTTCGTTTTTTATTCTTTTATATTTTGCAAATTGCAGTTTCCCTTTTAATTATTTGAGTCAATCTCAATTCCTCGCAAATTTATAAAACCAAGTAATATCTACATTAATTTATCAAAAATATGCAAATACTCTCTCCACAATCTATTTTTTTGTTAAATCCAAGTACAAGAAATATAATCTTTTTATGTATTTTCATCAAATTCAAGTAATAATGTTTAAAATCTATCATTAACATAGTAATTCACCATAAATAAATTAGTTATTTTGCCTGGATTTAATTGAAAATTATTCATTGGAAGGTTCAGTTGCGTTTTTTCAATACATTAATGAGGATATTATTCAATTTTATAGATTAGGAGTAGATTAAAGTGTGCCCCATAGCTAAATGGGGGAAATTACAATTTTCCCTTTTTTTTTTCGACGATTTTGTTCTTAGAAACATTTGGATGATAAGCAGATGGGTCGATTCTTGAAAGTCCGGACCATTGTCTCGGTCATGCAAGACAAATCTGGAAACCCAATTGATTGTTCAGTTACTAGTATTCCTCAAAATATAGATTTACCTGTTCATCCAAATAAATTATAAAGAGATATATAATATATTGCTTTTTTTTTATTTTTTTGCAAAATTATAAGGAGATATATTGTTGCTTCGGTAGTGTATGATGCTTATCATTTGTTCAAATGGGAGTGGACGATGCCATGGTGGCCGAGGGAAACCATTGCCTTTTGAAAGGTTTGGTAAGTTTAACGGAAAAAGAAAAGAAAAGGAAAAAAAGACAAATGACAGATTTTAATTGATTGGAACATAAAATGGATTATTTGGATTGAGACAGAAGAAAGAAATATATTTATTCCAACGAAAATCCAAACTACCCAATTTCAAAATAAGATATAAGCATCAAATAGGAAAGCAGTACATTAACTGACCGTACATTAACTGACTTGAAACAAGGTTTAAGGCAATATTTCCCGATTACAAGATAAGCGATTTACATCAAATAAGAAAGCAGTACATTATTAACAATGATCGACTTGGAACAACGTTTAATTAAGGAAGTATTTCCCATAAAAACCCTTAGTAACCATAGCCATCGTCCTCCTCCGGAGGAGGCATATTCAAATCAAATTTGAGAATAGTCTCTGGAGCTGCAGGTACATTCAAATCAAGTTCACGAGAAGCAAGGGCGCCATTCTCTTGTGGCTCCATCAGAATATTCACTTGTCCTCTGATAGCCGACGACTCACCAGTTGGAGGAGGAATCAAGCCCTGCCGTTGATGCTTGGGATGCATTCTCATATGGCCACCTCGAGCATATTTCGAGGGGAACTCTTTTCCACAAATCATGCAGTGGTACTTTGGAGACCCTCCAACATCAAGAGCATGTGCACCATGAGCCCTCACTGTATTGCTTCCTCGAGCAACATCATGACCCCCAGTTTGTTGAGCCACAAAGGGAATGACTGAAAAAATTCCGGCTCCGATTTGGATGACACACCACATGGTGTTGCGATCAGTTTCTTGTGGAGTGGCATCATCAGCAGCATGCTTAATGTGGGGAAATGAAAGATGGTTGTTCATGGTATGATAAATAGAGGGGAAATGAAAGATTGAGGAATTTTCAGTGTGCTAGCTTGAAACAGAGAGAATAGTGAAGGGAGGTATTTAATTTTTTCTGTTAAGGGCGGGGTATTGAACTACTTATAGGCAAAGGCAAGCTTGATGTATTACTTATCTGGTCGTTGTTGACCCCAAATAAAACTATAAGGTACTAAACTACATACAATCCGAATAAAACGGAGGCGTACTAAACGGCTTCGGACAGACCCACTGTCAAAACAACGGACAATCTATATAAACATAATTTTCACATTAGTCAAACAGTTGTCTATTTGTTTACGGGATCTACTTGCTTTATGATGTCAAAAAGTCTCATGTTCTCGTACAGATTTGTTTTTCTTTTTAAATTTTCTTGAGCTCTCATATATAATACCAAATCTTATACTAAATTGCACTTTCAAGTTTCAACGGTTAAACCTTAATCAGATTTCTGTCTGTTTGTATCTTTAATTTTTTGTCTTAAGTGGTGAGTTCACTAATTGTTTTATATTTCAAGTAAAATGTCACCGATATTTTCTCAAGTAAATTATCTGAAAAGCTATATTGTTTTGCAATCAAATGGCAACAATACTCAAATGGGAGGTAGTGTTAAGGAATCACATATTGATTAGAGATTAGAATTATTGTTTAGCTAGTATTCTCCTATAAATAAGACTTCTCTAAAAACATTGTAATTATTCAAAATATTATATATTGAGTGAACTAATAAAGATGTAACCTATTAGACTCCATCCTATTCCTATGGATATAAGCTTACATAGCTGAACCACGTGAAACCCTTAAGCCTCCACTCTCTATCTCTCTCATTTGTATTTCTTCATTTTTATATTTTCATTAAATTTAGGTTTTCTACCAATCTCATTTTCATTAAAAAAATAAAAATAAAAATAAAACTTATACCAATCTCATTTTCAAGCGGATCCTATCCTTTTCTAGTGTAACTTACTCCCCTTATGTGTCCTCCTCCACACTGCCTAAATGTATCAAAACTAACGTGTGTTTTTAAAGGACACGAATTATACGGCCCTTCAAAACTTTGTTTTATTTTGGGATCCCCCAATTATCAGGCTCTAACATTTCTATATTATTCCATTCTAATTTTCAAGCGGGTCCACCTTTATAGTGTGACTTTTCACTTTTCCCCTGATGTTTCCTCCACCTTGCCTACTACATGTATAAAAAAGATCATCTTTCTAAAGGACACGAATTATATGGCTCTCCGAATTTTTGTTATAGTTTGGGACGCTCTTGTATTATTGGTGCTTTAATCTTTCTATATCATCATCAAGAAGATGAAGATGATGAATTACAACAACAAAAAAAACTATCTTGACTTTTTGATGTATTACTTCTCTGGTCGTTGTTGACCCCAAATAAAACTATAAGGTATATTAGACATACAATCCGAATAAAACGGGGGCGTACAGTCGGGAAAGAAAACGTACCCACTGTCAAAACAACGGACAATCTATATAAACATAATATTCATATTAGTCAAACAATTGTCTATTTGTTTACAGCATCTACGTGCTTTATGATGTCAAAAAGTCTCATGTTCTGGTACAGATTTGTTTTTCTTTTTAAATTTTCTTAAGCTCTCATATATAATATCAAATCTTATACTAAATTACACTTTCAACAGTTAAACCTTAGTGAGATTTCTGTCTGTTTGTATCTTTAATTTTTTGTCTAAGTGGTAAGTTCACTAATTGTTTTTTATTTGAAGTAAAATGTCACCCATGTTTTCTCAAGTACATTATCTAGAAAGCTATATTGTTTTGCAATCAAATGGCAACGATACTCAAATGGGAGGTAATATTAAGGAATCCCATATTGATTAGAGATTAGAATTGTTGTTTAGTATTTTCTTATAAATAAAACTTCTCTAAAAACATTGTAATCATCTAAAATATTATATACCGAGTGACCTAATAAAGATATAACCTAAGGTTTCATATGGATTTTAGCCAAACCATTTTCTGAAACCTACCGTCATCCTTTTTTTTACCAAGGCCTGCGTTACCAATGTGCAAAATGTTTAATAGTTTTATGAGTTTTATGAGATAAGTGAATGTATGGATTTAGTGATTGTATCACTTGACATTTAATTTTCATTATATATATATATATATATATATCAAAATGGACATAGTTTTCCTCCAATCCGGTTTAGAGGAATCTTCCTCCAACCCATTATGTGGCAAGTAAATAGACCATCCACATGTACTTTTAGTCACATAACCTTTTTTAATGAAGCATGTGACTTTTTCAAATAATACATGTAGATAGTCTATTTAATTGACACATAATAGGTTGAAGGAGAATTCCTCCTAACCGGGTTGGAGGAAAACTATTTCCTATCATTATCCAAACTTAATTTGTATGTCTTCGCTGTGACACACAATGCTCTTACATTCTGCTTTTGGGGTCAATTTTGCAGGTAGGTTCAAAATTTTATTGGTTGTCAAAGAGTACATTTTTTAAATAATTCTTAAGCCTTGAATTAAAAATAAATAAATAAAAATTTTCAAGCGGATCCTATCCTTTTCTAGTGTGACTTCGCCTTATGTGTCCTCCACACTACCTAAATGTATCAAAACGACCATGTGTTTTTAAAGGACACGAATTATACGGCCCTTTGAAACTTTGTTTTATTTTGGGACCCCTTTCCCCTGATGTTTCCTTCACCTTGCCTACTACATGTATAAAAATGATCATCTTTCTAAAGGACACGAATTATACGACTCTCCGAATTTTTGTTATAGTTTGGAAGAAGAAGAAGAATAATAACCAAAAAAAGAAATTATCCTGACTTTTTGAGAGGCAACCAAAACTCGTTTGGACCCGCTATTCTTCTTGAACCGATTGCTTCAAGCACGAACTATTTTCATGTTCTATCCGCCCCTGACATGTATGCCTTACAACTCAAGAATTAGATTTCCTAAATAACTTATTATTGGTCGTTGATTCGAGCGACTCACGAGAAGGTTCATCGAAACACACACACACACATATATATAGTGGATACGTGCTCTATTGTCTTAGTTCAAGACTTCATTTGTATTTACTATATTGTATACTAGTCTAGACTTATATATAATGTCCTACAGTATAGGACATGTTATTTTAGAATATTCAATACATAGTTATTCTCTCTGCCTCTCTTGTCTTTTCTCTTGTATTACATTAACAAGGTATGGAAGCTAAATCAATAGTAGCTTCCATGCTACTCTCATGCCTTTTCCCCAAGAAATCTCAGAAATACCTCAAACACAATTGGTGCTCCCATTGCTTGTTGCAATCGCTAGAGACCTCCGTTCAACGTGTGACACCCACCATCAAGCTCATTAGACTCCACCCTATATCCTCCAGGAAACCTACGCCCAAATGGGCCTCCACACACCAAAGAAACTCTTGGAAAACCCATGAGCATCGTTCCTCAGTGCCTCTGCTAGCCACCTCTGTCCGTCACATGCCAACCACCGCTTGTCGAAGCCTACTCTACCGCCAACCAGAATTCCGTGATCTTATGCTGTCAAATGCGCTATTGGGCTTTTTGATCTCCTCTGCTTCAAATCTGCACTCGACCCACTCTATGACCTGATGACGTCAGCCCCAGTTACAACCCCCACCCGCGACCCATTTCTGGATCCACGTGACCCAATTGGAGACCGATCCATGAAGCACTGAACCGATCCGTAACCCATGAATTGATCCGCGACTCGCTTCTATTGCCTTACTGACGTTAGCAGACCCAAAAAAAACAAAAACAAAAAAAACCTTACCCCTTATTTCTTATTGTCTTTTTCAGGTACTCCTCATATTCTTTTTCCCAATGAATAAATTAGAGCTTCCTAAGACTGTCACCACTACCTATGATAGGCAAACTACATCATGTGGGATTGTGGGTCCAAGATATGCGTAGTTTTTTCAAAGGCCATCGATTATGGCGTTATGTTACTAGTGATGTCAAGGCTCTTGTCTGTTCTACTGATGAAGCTGACAAGATCTTTTAAGTATGCCTTGAAGATTGAGATTGCAAACATCACCAAATCATCACTTGGTTTTGCACCGTTACGGTAACTTCCATTTGTCAACAGTTCAGTCGTTATGAGAATGTGAAGGATATTTGGGACCTCTTGATTAGTCGTTATACATACTATCGATCTCTCCCATGAGTATTAGCTTTGGGGCCTACTTGTTACTATGAAACAAGAACCCATGCAACAGATCATCAATTTTCTCTCTAGCTAGTATGTAGTTTGTTTGGGATCAGTTGGAGCAATCGTCCATATTTTCAAAAATCCCAAGGATGCTAAGATTTTGGCCTCTAAAAGAGATCAACTCCTACTCATCTAGTTCCCAATGGCATTGACCTCTGATTTTGAGCTGGTATGTTCTACTTTACTTCAGCAAGTACTAAAGATTTTGGAATTTGTTGTCAGCCAGTTTCTCTCCCATGAGATTCGTCTGCACACTCTTACACCACACTACCTTGATGTAGTCCTTGCTCCTCCTACTCGCTCATTTCAAGCATCTCAGAATGGCTCGAACTTTTGCAAGTACTGTCGCAAGCACGGTTCATCTCCTACCATAAACTACATCTCTAAGCTCCATTAAATAGTTCCTCATAGACTCATCAATTACTTGCCTCTTCTAAGCATCATGTAACATGAATTTAATCTTGAATAATGTCTCAAGAAGACCTCTCAGCTCCTCCTTGAAACCCCACTCAAAACCGATATGTTCAGTGGCAAGTGAAAACGCATTAGCTATTAGTTTTTCCACAATATCATCGAGGACAATTTCAGCCATATATTCTTCCTTGCTCTGAAAATTAGAAATTAGTATGAAAAGGTTTGAAAAGTGTTAAAAGTATGGTTTTGTTAGAAATAAACAACTATGTATAGAATTGGGACTAGATAAAAACATGTGTGACAATTTTGTCCTCCTTAATTTTTTATATTGAAGTTGAGGTGATTTTACTCTCCTTAGCTCTGCATGAGGTTGATGCACTTTTATGTTTTTTGTTTGTCCCTTTGGTTGCTTCATAAGCTTCTTTTTAAACAAATTCAAGCACAACTTCACAGATAACAATATCACGACCTTTAACTCAGGCCAAGTGTGATTTAATCCTTGATGTACCTCTAGGAAATTCACCTTTACAATAATTACTTTACAATAATTACATTAGCATGAAACGACCAAAATTGATTCGCTAGAGCCTTAGCATGATCCCAAAATTGATCGCTCTTTCTACCCATATTTCTTTTTTGCAAAAATATATTTTTGGTCTTTATATTTTTAGGTTGTTTTCATTTTGGTCCCTATGTTTTATAACGTTTCATTTTAGTCCTAAGTTTTTAGATACAAGTTCATTTGAGTCCTCACACTCCCTATATTCCTTATTTATTTATTTTTATTTTTTAAATCTTCTCATCAATAACATATATCCAAAAAACCAAGGACTAAAATGATGCAATTATTTGAATCCTGGTTTGAAATTGTGAGATGTGAACTTGAGAACTTAATTAGTGGATACCATAAACGTTGAGCCTAATATGTTTGTTACATTACATGCCCTTGCGTTTTGGATTTTATGGGTATTTCGGTTCCTATCTTAACATTTTTCTGTTTGTTACATACCCTGCTGTATGATTTTACTTTTTTGGACCCAAATTTTCAGCTACTATGTATGCATGCTCGAATCTCTGTTTTAAAGCAGGGGACATAGAACTTGAGGCATTTCAATAACGTTGATCAATACCCTACTAAAGAACAAGCTTGGATTTTTTTCAATATGAAATCTCAATATATATCTTGCTCTTATCTGAACAAGGTTGGTATACTAAAGAGCAAGTTTGGATTCGATGAGGCTTTCAATTATAAGGAAGAGCATGACTTCGATGCAGCTTTAAAAAGGTCAGTGGACAATTTGAATATAAATAATCTAAAAGATACCTATGAAACAAAATATCAAAATTTTCCTTATTATAAATGAATGTACTGCGGGACTAACCCTTTTTCCATTGGTGATTGCACTATATTACTCATATGCGAATGGCATAACATTTAAAAATAAAAGTTAGCATGCACTAATGTTTGATAAATATCACAATAGCAATATGAAGGCCTAATTGTTATTTGCAACAGCAAGTTTCCCCAAAACTGAGACTTTGGTGTTTTCACTCAATGTTGTTGTGTGTTTCCTTGAAGGCATTGACATATACTTTGAAAGTGTTGGAGGCAAAATGCTTGATGTAGTGCTCCTTAATGAGACTCCACGGTCGCATTGCTGTAGCTGGAATGATCTCACAATACAATCTTGATCAGCATGAAGGCATAAGAAATTCATTGTCTGTGGTATATAAGAGGATTCATATAGAAGGATTTACAGTGTATGATTACTATCACCTCTTTCCCAAGTTTTTAGACCTTGTGCTGACTTATATTAGAGAAGGGAAGATAGCATATGTGGAAGACATAGCTGAAGGCCTTGCAGCTCTTGTAGGAATGTTTAGTGGCCACAATGTCGGAAAACAAGAAGTTGTAGTTGCTCGTGAGTGATCATTTTACCTCCTTTCGGATATGTTTTTTACACACTTTATTTGATATCTATGTGTATATCTAATGCTTCTTCTTGTCACTATAGTGAAAGCTAGTGCCATGGTAAGTAAATTCTTAGTGTTCAAATTTCTATGGCCTGCTTCAATGGAGAGTACTCATCTATATAAGTGAACATTAAGAGAGATATAGTCTAATTGGGAAATATAAATAAAGGGTGGCTGCTCAAATAATTTCCACACTGTTTTGGCAAGGAATTGGTTCCTAATTTGAGCCATTGTTATTTATTATGAATGTTCATTTCTACTTTTGTATGGATATTGACTGGCATCAATTGTGGTATCTGTTTATTTGTTTAAGTTTATCATATAAATTGTTTACATGAATCAGCAGGGACTTTATACACCTTTGTTTGAAGGGTCATACTAAATCACTCTGAGTGTAGCAGCCACTTTTTTTCCCCAATCAACTATGAAGCATTAGATTTTCTATACAATTAATGTAAAAAACTAATCAGTTCTTTCTTTTGAGTATTAGTAATAATGAAAAGTATTTTTGTCTTCAACAGTTTTAAAGTTCTTTACCTTAATTTCCATAAGTTCATTGTCAAGTTTGGTGTCATTGAACTAAGCTTGGCCTTCAGCAACCAATACTTTGAACATAATAGCCCCAAAGAAAAAATAATAATGAATCATCCTGCAAAATGGTTAAAAGTAAAAATGCAAAAGAATCCTCCTAAATAGTGTGAATGTACATTAATCTACAGAAGAAGCTGAGATCATGAAATTACTCAATATCAAGAAGAAGAGATAAGCAATGCGAAGTCAAATGCCTCTGATCATTAACCAATATGCTCAACACATAATCTTGAGAACAACCAAAGATATGACTTATTCTCCAAGACTCCTGTTATTTTCTGCTAGGACAAACTTTAATTTGTGTTAAGCTTCAACCGGATGGCACCAGAGACGAACTGTTAGAGGTCATAGCGGGCAATTGTTAGAGTGGCCATATTCTTTGATGTGTAAAAAAGTGACACCAGGTTGAACAGGTCTAGTTCATTTTTGGTCTGCATCCTGCACATAAAATGTCAAAGAATTAGTCCATCTCATTAACAAGAATTACAATTTACCCATTTGTTAAAATTCAAGAAGACAGCGTGGTTATGCCGCTTGCAATTTTTCTTCACTAATTCTGTTGGGCCAAATTATTTAGTTTATACAATTTTCGAGTCAGATTTATGAGTAATAGAACTGAATGGTACCAAAAATATTGCTTAATAGCTAATAAAAGTTAGTTTATGGACACTTGTCCCTTACCTTAAATGCTAAGTCTTGCTAACTATTGAGAACCACCTCCCAACATTTCCATCAACAGGGGCCTCCAATCCATTGGCCTGTGGTTTGAGACATACTACAAAGCTTAGAAGAAGAAAAGACGGCAATAGATAATAAGTTGGAATCCCTAAATTTAAGATACTGGTTTAAATGCTCTAAAAGAGATATGTACAGGAGTTCATAAAAATGATCTGATACCCATCAATTACTTAGAAGACTAATCACTAGATTGGTGACCAAGAGTGCAATTAAACATATGCCTGAACAAAGGCTTTAGGTTAGGTCACCATAACAACATAAGATTCAAAGATGGACAAGTTGTTAAAATCATGTTCACAAGGAAGATTCAATGCTCATATACAGATAAAAGATGGAAGTAATTATGTTCACAAGGAAGATTCAATGCTCAGATTTAAGAGGAAATAAAAGAAAGAAAAGAAAAATACAGAAATAACTTGATCTGAGACCAAAAAAAAAAAAAACAGTGGCTCTCAATTCGATTTAAATCTCAAGATGCTCATCTCTATTGGGTGCAATAGACAGGTCTTGCATTCATATAAAAGTCTAAGGAACAGAATTTACTTTTAGGTCATTGATTATTTCCAAAATTTGAAAATTCACATAAACATATACACTGCACACTAGTCTCTTATTAAATCTAAACCTAGAAAGTAAAACCAATTGGGACATAACAAAGGTCAGAGTTTAAAATTTCCAGGTGCATTGAATGACAACTAAAAATTCATGGTAAACCATTTAACATTTCATTCATAAGTTCTAGATATACCTAATGGTGAATGTAAAACTGTAAATCTGACTCTGGAAGCTAGAGAGCCTTAAATATTAGAAAATTGATGAGGGAACAAATTGATGTACCTTAGTTCATTGAACAGCAGCTTTAGTATTGCAAATTTTTCAACGAAGATAGCACAACTATAACAAGCACATCAGATTTGAATATTAATAAAGAATCTGAAAAGATAAGGGGAAGTGATAATTCAAATGAAATCCAACCATCACGGAAGTATCACAATAAAATGGAGCTAAAATTTGAAGATACACAAAATCTAAGCAGTAAAATATGTTAAATAGATATGAATAGGTTTGACACAAAACACTTTGGGTATCCTTAACCATATAGATAAAAAAAAATATGGCAATATATGACACAAAATAGTGAAAAGTAGAGCAGAGAACAAAATGGTTAGTCGACTTCAAAGTGAAACAGCAGACAAAGGGAGGTTTGAGTGAGAATACCAGTTATAGATGGTTTTGATCAAATGAAAGGTTTATCTTAATCTCTAGAACATGAGCAATTTTAGAACATTTTGTGCTAAACTACAATACCTCTGATTGGGACGACAAAAGATCAGTGGTATTTGTAATTTACTTCCACCATAGACAGATATTACATTTTCTTGCAAACTTATTGCTCATTTATAAATGAAAGGTTCCCCAGTTACTGTAGAAGTTATTCACACTATTGTCTGGTTATGTTATTTTCAAATATGTTAAGTGTAAACAAAATATTAGGCCATCCACATAATAGCATATTTTTCACTATTCCCGTATGAGATATTTTAATTGTGTGTTGTGTTAGTAAGAAACTCAAGCGTGATGAAGAGGCTCAAGTGTTAGTATAATATACTTGCTGTATACTCACTGATATCATTTATATATTTGTATATGTATTCATTTTATTAAGGATCTACTTGCTCTATATGCTATAGGACTTTGAACTACAAATCTAAGGCTAGATCTTTGATAATTAAGCAATTATAAGGAAAATTGTTTAAAAGAGCAAAAACTTGGATATCAGTTGAAACTTTTTAACAATATAATTTGTGAAATACCAATCACGTGTTTGTATCATTACTTTTTTAGGAGAACTAAGCAAAGAAAAGTGTAAAGAACTAATGAAAAACAAAGAGTTTCTCATGCAATATGTCATGTTGGAAAAAAAATGCCTCACTAGAAAGGAGAGATGAAGTACCTAAACTTGCTTCCTACACTCATGAATTTCACCTATTCTCCCAGTAGAAAAATAACTATAAACAGCCCTACAAGGAAATTATGCCCAAATATTATTAATAACTTACTTATCAATTAAAAAGTGAGTACATCAGTGAAGAAATACAAAATCACTTAGGTATTTGGTTTCAAAGAAAAAATAAATAGAGAAAAGAGTAGGAAGTCAGCTTTGGAGGTGTTTATCACTTGCTTTCTATGATGTTTGTATTATTTGAGTATGGTCAATCTTTGGACACTGGAGACCGTTTCCCTTGGCATATCCTTCTTTTAAATGAGGGCAACTACAAATCAGCAAAATGTGTAATTTGGTGAGGCATATCCATGGGAGCAGATGAAGCAGCTAATTGAAATCTTAAGTATTGAACACAGCACTAGAAGAGAACTTTCATTTTATTTTATTTTATTTTATTCTATTTTTGGGGCAGAATATGAGCTCCTTCAGTAACATATAAATCTAATTTAAATTTCGAAATTGCAAAAAAGATGTTTAACACTTAATTAATGTACCAAGGCTTATACTACAGCAGTGATGTCTCTGAATGATTCAGCGGAAAAAAATCTAACTTATGGGAAAAAAATGAAAAACAGATGAACCCCCAGCAAATATGAAAGATTCATGAGAGCACACCAAAACTGACATATAAGCTCATGTATAAATATCTGAAATTTTGAAAAATCTATTGAAAGTTTGAATCAAAAGCAAGCAAAAAGTTTATGCCTGCATATCAAAAAATGAAAAGGGAAAAACTATGAAAAAATGACAATGGCTCTCTGATTTTCCAAAATTCTAAACTCTTCTTAACATTAAGAAATATTAAATGATCTCAACTTATGAATTTTATTAGCTATATTTCGAATGTTCAAAAGGGAAAAGTTAATCATTTTAGAGAGTAAAAGAGAGGAACGTAAATTGTATTGCTTATAATGTATGATATCAATTGCTGGAATATGACCAATTTTAGATTCCATGAGTCCTTCATCCATATAACTCATAGATTGATAGTCATTAAACCTTAATCATGCCTGAATAATTTCAAAAAATATGAAGGTAAACTATGCAAAAAACAATTCACAAATTTTTTTTTCTTTTGCTAAGTAGTTAAATTAGTTTGTATAATTATAAGTAAGAAAAAGAAAAGGTACGCTCAAAACAATCTTGAGAAGAACCAAATAGATGCCTCAATCTCCAAGGCTCCTTTTTTCTCTTGCTAGGGACTAGCTACAATCGACAAGAAGGTTCAGCTGTGATTAATGGCACCAAAGAATGAAGACAGAAGCAGCTGAGTACCAATCACACCAAATTGGAAAAGCTTATCAATCAGAAATTGTTTGCAGTTACAAAGTCTTCTCTGCAAGAATTCATATTCTTGCATTAACCATTTCCATGCTCAAAAGCTATTTGTGATAGCTCTTATATTTTATTAGTTCTATCAAAAAATAAAAACAAGAAAAATAGTAGATGGCAAATCAAATGATCCGTATGATTGACAAAACTTCCTGTTATTAATGGTGACACAAAGGCATTTGTAATTTTTCTGAATAATAGCAGATAAATAACGTCTGGAAATTTTTAACATCCCATGCTCCAAGCAATTGGTTTGTTATATCCATGTGAGCTACTAAAAGAGTTGACCAGGCTAATCTAAAACAATACCTGATGCACAGAATGACTTTCAATTCAAAGTGTCAAACCACAATTCAGTGATCTGACTGTACGCAATGTAACTCTATACATTTTTTTTGGAGTGATATGACTGCATATATGGAGTTGACATGCACACTTATATTTATTTTTTATGTAACTTTAAATAGACTAACACTTTTTAATATTCATAGATATGCACATTGGTTAAAGAACACAGTGACTCTACATATATATATGAACTGAATTGGGTCTTGTAAAGCACCAATTACGAAGTAAATTGTATACATGTATCCCAAATGGTAAAGAGAAAGCAAACCTGAAGTTCCTCGGCATCAGTTGTCATCAAGTTGGTTATTTTCCCAGATGCAAACTTCTTGCGAGATTCATGAATTAGCCTTAAAGATTTACAAAATCTGTCTACTCCCTAATGGTACATACCATGTGTAAATATATTAGAACAATCAATAGCTTGGCTGCTGTCTGAAACTTCATAAGAATGTGAGTTCAACTTTGCTTGCACTAGTAGAACTTGGGATCACATGACTTCACTGACTCCCCCTGCATATGATCCGATAAAACTGATGTCCCAACCCAAACATGAAAACAACAATCAGCAAGACCATCACCAAGAAATTTCTCATTCTTACGCAGCTCAACTCCATTCTTCCACAATAAATTCATACACAAACATATCAACTATGAACCAAGCCCAAATCAACAAAATCTATTGCCAAATTTTAGACAGCCCTAAGCACCAGCTAGAACTGATCCATGTATAGTTTCAGCTCAAGAAATTAAGAGGGCCTATTTGACACCATTAAGAAGGTGACTACAAATGCTGAGACCAAGAATGAGTATATTTTAATCAACAGACATGAAGTAGACTCTAACAGTGGGGAACCCAATATTGAAAATTTCCAAATTGCCAGAAATTTTCAATTTTTGAAAATTCAAATGTAATAATTTGTAGAAAGAGAATAGGCTAACAAGCAAAAATTCCAATAACATGCAGCAAAAAGTGGATCCAACAGAAAATATCCATACTAGGAATACTCTATCATTGTATACTTTGATTGTTTAAAGTAAGTAATTTATTGAATCGCATGAACTTTGAGAATACCCAATGAGATTATCAGAGGAGAAGAGGATATAACATATAAGGTATGAGTAAACTTACCGATAATAATGTGTAGAAATATTTGCGGAATATTTTCTGTGTTTATTCTTCTCTCTAGGAGGTATATTATATAGATGTACAATAGGTCTAAATAAGGAAACAATCAACCATAGCTAATTACACGCTATACTATACATAAATACTAACAACACTCCCCCTCAAGCTGGAGAGTAGATGTCAATGACTCCCAGCTTGCTACAAATAGAGTCAATGGCATTCTTGGGAAGAGCTTTAGTGAAGATGTCTGCTAGTTGACTTCCAGAAGGTACAAACGGTGTGATGATGTCTTTTGATTCCACTTTAGAACGAACAAAGTGACAATCAACTTCAATATGCTTGGTTCTTTCGTGAAAGACTGGATTACTAGCAATATGAATGGCTGCCTGATTGTCACAGTAAAGAGGTGTCGGACCTTGTGTTAAGAGTCCAAATTCTTGAAGAACAGTTCTCAACCAAGTTAACTCACAAGTGGTATGAGCCATGGCACGGTACTCTGCTTCAGCACTAGAGCGAGCCACAACTGACTGCTTCTTACTTCTCCAAGTGACAAGATTACCACCTATGAAAGTGCAATAACCAGTGGTAGATTTTCGATCTGAAGGTGACCCTGCCCAGTCAGCATCAGTATAACCTTCAATGCGGAGATGACCAGATGATCGATAAAAGAGACCACGACCTGGAGCATTTTTGAGATACTTTAGGATGCGTATGACTGCATTCATGTGAGGAACTCGAGGATTGGTCATAAATTGACTCACAATGCTAACTGCATAAGAAATATCAGGCCGAGTAATGGTTAGATAAATAAGTTTACCAACAAGTCTACGATAGGTGTCTGGATCATCAACAAAGTCACCCTCGTCTGGTATTAATTTCAGATTGGGTTCCATGGGTGTAGCAACAGGTTTGGAGCCAAGATAACCTGTGTCTTGCAGAATATCGAGGGTATATTTTCTTTGGGATAAGCTTATGCCTGCTTTTGATCTGACAACCTCAATACCAAGAAAATAACGAAGCTTACCCAAGTCTTTAGTGAGAAAACTCGAGTTGAGATGATTGATCAAGATCTGGATGCCTTTCTTGTCACTCCCAGTGATGACAATATCATCCATATAAACAACTAATATTACAATACCAGTTCTTGTCTTCTTAAAGAAGACAGAATGATCTGCTTGGCTGCGAGTCATACCATGAGAAACCACTGCCTTACTGAATTTGTCAAACCAAGCACGTGGAGATTGTTTGAGGCCATAGATAGATTTCTTGAGATGACACACATACTCCCCCTTGGACTCAAACCCAGGTGGTTGAGTCATATAAACAGTCTCAGTAAGATCACCATGCAGAAATGCATTTTTGACATCGAGTTGGTGAAGTGGCCAATCAAGATTAGCAGCCCGGGAGATAATAATACGAATAGAATTCAATTTGGCAACAGGAGAAAAAGTCTCGGTGTAATCAAGGCCATATGTTTAAGTAAAGCCCTTGGCTACAAGACGAGTTTTCAAGCGATCAATAGTACCATCAGGATTCTGTTTAACAGTAAAAACCCAACGACAACCAACAATAGAAGTTCCTGCAGGTTTGGGAATTAGATCCCAAGTATGATTCAATTCTAAAGCATGCATTTTCTCTTCCATTGCCTTACGCCAACTAGGGTGAGAAAGGGCTTTCCTGTAGGACTTAGGAACAACAAGTGATGATAATGATAAAGAAAATGCTTTAAAAGAAGGAGACAAATGATCAAAGGAAACACAGTTAGAAATAAGATGCTCAGTGCAAGTGCGCTTACCCTTACGAATGGTAATGGGAAGATCAAGATCTAAGGTAGACTGAGGAGGAGGCGAATCTTCAGACGTCGAGGCGGATGGGGGAAGTGGGAAAGAGAACTCTACTGGTGTTGGTGGTGGAATGAGAGGGATATCTTGATTTCGCTGACGAACATAAAATTGAGAGATAGGAGGAACAATGGAAATAGGTGAAATTGGAGGAGCAATGGAAATATGTGCAGAGATAACAGGGGCAGATAACATAGATTCCTGTAACTGTCTTCCCTTAGGAGAATAATATGGGATATCCTCAAAGAATGTCACATCAGCACTAACAAAGTGTTTGCGTAATGAAGGGCTGTAGCACCGATATCCTTTCTGAGTACAAGAATAACCGAGAAAGATGCACTTATGAGCACGAAGATCAAGTTTGTCACGATTTGGACTGTGATTATGAACAAAAGAAACACAACCAAAAACTCTTGGAGGAATAGAAAAGGGATTTTTGCCAGGAAAGAACATCTCAAAAGGAGACTTACCTTTGAAAATACGAGAGGGCATCCTATTCAAAAGATATGCGGTAGTAAGAACTGCATCTACCCAAAAAAGCTTAAGGACATTCATTTGGAGCATGAGAGCACGAGCAATAGCTAGAATGGGCCCATTTTTCCGTTCAGCAATGCCATTTTGTTGAGGAGTACGACCACAAGATGTTTGATGTATAATACCTTTAGACTCAAGAAATTGCTGAAACGCATTATCTAGATATTCACGAGCATTATCAATTCGAAAAGCAAGAAGTTTGGCATTAAATTGATTAGAAATTTTAGCATAAAAGGATTGGAAGACTGAAAACAATTGAGATCTATCTTTAAGCACATAAACCCAAGTGAAACGAGAGTGATTATCAATAAAAGTGACAAAATAACGAGCATCACATAAACCAATGGTACGAGCTGGCCCCCAAATATCAGAGTGAACCAGTTCAAATGGATGTAAACATGGATCATCAATTCAAAGTTTAAAAGTAGCTCGATGATGTTTACTAAGTTCACAAGTTTCACAATTAAAACTAGAAAAAGTAGGTAAGGTGGGTACTAAATGTTTAAGATTGACCGACGAGTGGTGCCCAAGACGACAAGCCACTGATATGGAGAATTTGGAATACTAAATGTTTAAGATTGACCGACGAGTGGTGCCCAAGACGACAATGCCACTGATATGGAGAATTTGTAGAATGAAAAGCAGATGGAATCGAGGTGCTAGATGGTTGAAAGTAGTAAAGTCCATCTTTGACAAATCTCTCACCAATCATCCTCTTCGTCTTCAGATCCTGAAATTCACAATGAGAGGGATAAAAAGCAATAGAACAGTTTAAGGCAAGGGTAAGTTTGTGTACAGACAATAGATTAAAAGGGAACTCAGGTAAGTATAAAACATCAGACAAAGTGAGATCAGAAGTGGTTTCAGTACCTTTCCCTTGGACAGGAGTTTTAGTACCACTAGCAACAGTGACAAATGAAGGGGAACAAGGATTAGAAGTATGTGAAAGAAGTGAAGAATCACCGGTCATATGATCAGAAGCTCCTGAGTCGATAACCCAAGACGGACTAAAAGAGGAATGAAGACAAGTATTACCTGAAGCGATCAGCAAGGAGGATGAGGCATTAGCATGCTGGAGAAGTGAATCATACTCAGTTTTGCTAATAAGAACCTGGTCCACAGGAAGAGAACTGGAATTGTCCCCATCAACATAGTGATTAGTACAACCCTTTAATTTCTTTAATTTCGTACTGAGATATTGGTGAGCCATCCAAGTTAAGAACATGTAACAAAATAAGTATGTGGTGGAGTCACCAAAGTAAGTAAACAAGCCGAGCCACCCAAGGAGCAACATAATGAGCCGAGCCACCAAATAGTCAAACCCAAACAGAATGGAGATAGCCAGGTGAGCCAAAATACCAAAGAAAGAGGCTGAGGGCCACTAATAAGGGCCGGTGGCGCGAGAGGGTCGAGGGAGAACCGAGAACCACCAGCGGTGCCTGGCGGTACAAAGACAATCGAGAAGGTCACCGGCGAAACAAAGAGCCAAGCGAGATCAAGAGCAAACCGAGGAGATCGAGACCAAGAGCCATTGGCGGCGCGAGGAGATCGAGAGCAAACCGAGGAGATCGAGACCGAGAGCCACTAGCGGAAGGCCTGGTGGTACGATGAGGTCCGAGATGCCGAGTTGGTCACCGGCGATGCCTGGTGAGCCGATACGGTGCGAGAGGAAGCCAAGATGGTCACCGGCAAAGCCTGGTGAGCCGATGAGGTCCGAGATGACCACCGGCGATGCCTGATGGTCTGAAAAAGGTACCGGAAAGGCCTGGCGGCATCGGAATCCAAGAAAGAACAAAGAAACCCTAAATTTTTAGGGTTTCCAAAAAAGAACAGGTAACCTGCTCTGATACCATGTAGAAATATTTGCGAAATATTTTTTGTGTTTATTTTTCTCTCTAGGAGGTATATTATATAGATGTACAATGGATCTAAATAAGGAAACAATCAATCATAGCTAATTACACGCTATACTATACATAAATACTAACAATATAATGCATATCTTCAGATTATGATATTTTAAGTAGAGTAATGCTAGGGATACAACTAATTTTACAACCGAATGCTTACAAACTGACGTGGCATCCTGTATGGATATAACACATCAGCAATTAAAACACCAAATTACCAACTCAATATTAACATTTAATATTAATTGCTGATGTGTTATATCCATATAGGATGCCATGTTAGTTTGTAAGCATTTGGTTGTAAAATTAGTTGTATCCCTAGCATTACTCTTTTAAGTATGGGCAATCTTGGACCACGCTGCACAGCCTGCATAGGTCACATCTTTCCTCTAATTTGGGGCAAATAACAATCTCTAGTCTTTCTAATTTAGTGATGCGTCACATGGCTTGCGCTGTGGGCAGATGCATCAGGTTCTTGCATTTCAAAAGATACAGTCGTTGAAGAGAAGAAAGGTTGCCCAACCACTCAGGCAAAGCTTGTATTTCATCAAATCGATTTATATACCTGACCTAAGGGCAGTGATGAGTTGAATTTTATCTGGCAGAGAGTCACCCCCATTCAGTGATAGCCTTTTGAGGAGGCGTGCATGTGTTGGATGGAAGTGGAACTGAGACTAGGGAATGCATCCAGCTCCTCACAAAATCCTCCAATCATCAAAGTCTTCAACTGAGTGAGCAATCTAGTAACTCCTCCAGCAAAAACCTCAATCTTCCACAACCTTATTATTAATTCAGTAAGAAAATGCTCTCGTAGATCTGGAATTGATATTAAATTGGGACAATGCCCAATCTCCAAATATTGAAGGGACGTACAGAATGGTAGCCCAGTCAGTATAACTTCAACAACAAACAATGATGTCTGTCAGTACAGAGGAGAATGCAATCCTCCTAGATTTGAAATTGATCTCAGATTCAAACAACGATCAATTTGTAATAGGGTAAGAGACCGTAGATCTTGAATTGATTTCAGATTAAGACATTGCTCTATCCTCAATATCGAAAGAGACACACTACAAAAAACTTGGTTTATTTCAACACATTTATTTCGAAGGTTCATTAAAAATGGTTGCAATAGCAAATAATTTTGTGGGGTAAGCTGTAGGGATGAAATATACAATTAATCTATTTCGACGGTCACTAATAGAACTATTGAAATAAACATAAAAGAAATTATATTACTCACCTGTTTTGACGGTAACCTTCGGAATATGCATTTTTTTAACTGAGCTATTTCAACGGCCAAAAATAGCTTCGAAATAAGCATGAAAAAAATAGACGCGCGCGAAGGATCTCTGAAAATGAAAACCCTTGAATAGCAACTTGAATGAAAACCCCTGAATAGCAATTTGAATGAAAACCCCAGCAAAATGAAAACCCCAGCAAATGCAATCGTGAAATAGAAACTTCAAAACCCCCAAATCTTCAAAATCCCCAAATCTTCAAAACCCCCAAATCGTCACGCTCAAATTCTCGCACCAGACCTTGTCCTCGCTCCACGGCTCCACCTCTCATCACTCACTCCAATCAATTTCCAACAAAATGTAAGTTCCAACTTCGAACTCTTTTGATTTTCGTTCAGATTTTTTAGAGAGAGAGAGGTTTTCTCTCCGATTCCATTTCTTTCCTTTTCATATTCTCGAGAAAATGCTTGTTTGGCTCCCGATGCGTGAGAAACTCAGCCTGATTTGCTCGTCAATTAATCCTATTTTCGTAGAGATAAATGTCTGGTTTCTATATTCCAAGCTGAAATCTGTCTCAATTAAGCTTAATTCCTTTGCTAATTATCATTTGTGTGTGTGTGGGGGGAGAAAGTGTCTGTTTGGTTACTGATTGCTATAATGATATTATGTATTATGTTGTGGATTACCTATTTTACAATCCTCTGATTATATTTTTTTGTACTTCAGAATTTTTATAGATCCTGAATCATGATCAGGATTCATCTTGTGTGTTAGCTTCTAAAGAATTCTGAACTTTGGTATCAAATTTGTTTCAGGCTGGGGATGAGAATGTTACTTTGCCATATTGGTTGTCCACTGCGTCAGCACTTTTATGCCTCCTGCAGAGAAATTTAAGATCCAATGATTTTTTGATCCAATGATTTTGTTTCTGTTTTAGTTATGTGTTTTCCTTTGTTTCTGTGATTTGTGTGTTGCAGGTTGCAGAGGCATTGTTTGAGATCACCCTTACTAGATTTTCTGGGGATATTCTTCCAGCAACTGATGCAGGGATAGTTTTGTCAATTGCTGACAGGTGAAACTCTAATCATAAGTTCATTTACTTATTCCTTTCAGGCTCATTGGTTTCTAAAAAATTTAGGTCAAAATGCAATCTTGGTTCTTGAACTATGCATTAGATATGAACCTTATCCTACCTTCCCACCACAACACAAAAGATAATTTCTGATATGGCAAATGTCTTTTGTACATGTCTTTATAATGTTTATATGATATGTTAAGCCACATGGTGCTATCACAAAATCAGGATTTAGGGACCACAAATTTTTTCTATATATTTTACTTTTTTAAAATTTTAAATTCACTTGCCTTGATATATTCTGATTGTGAGACCCGCATGTGGCCTAACATGTCACACAAGTATTATTAAGGACTTGTGGAAAAGGTGTGTGCTACATTAGTGATTGCCATTCGCATGGTGACGAAGAGGTAGGGTAAGGGCAACATTGAGATGTTTTAAAACTTCTAGAAGTAAATTGGAACAATTGAGAGTTAAGGAACAAATTGAAATCTGATGCATCGTTTTAGGACCAACATTGTAGTTTGACCTAAAATTCAACTTTGGATAAATTAAATGTATACCATATGAGTTTATATATTTGCTCAAGGATGCTGAAAATTCATAATTAAAACTGATGAAAAGAGGGCTTAAAGTTCTCTCTCTCTCCTTTTTTGGGATATATTGTTATTAGTTATAGATGAAACTCACTTGAAACCATTTTCCTACATGTTTGACCTGTAGTGCATTTTGGGCAGTTTACATTGTGATTTGTTGGATTTCATTTTTGAATATCCAGTTGTAATTTCTTGAGAGGATGCGGTATTTTCATCCTCTGTACTTACTTTTGTCCTCTAATAACACTTTACTTTTGTCCTCTAATAAAACTTTCGGGGGTGATTAAAGAGCCAAGTCAACTGGATAGAGTTGCAATCTGGCAAGAAATGCAGGGCTTGTTTTGGTACATAATTCCCCTTGGTAAACTTTTCCAAAGGTCCACTGTAGAAGTTGAATGAATAGGACTTGATAAGAGCATTTGAGTTGTCTCCTTCAAAAAGTATTCTAAATGGTAAAAGAAATGGGACTTCAGTTTCTTGCTTAGTTACCTAATGCCCTAATACACAAGAACAGCTGAAGATCTCTCAGTGGTGGGCAAAAGATGATCCACAAAGTCCTCTGACCAGAGGTACTCAACAAAGTCCTCACAGTATCATGCTCAAATTGCCTAATACCCTGGAACAGGCATAGCTCCTCTGTATGGCATGCCTGGATTCTCTAAAGCATTGTCATCTTTTTTTTTTTTTTTGGTGGGGGGGGCTGAATGGAAGGTGGTGGTTTTAGTCTTGGGCAAGACATGAGTTTGTAAGAGAAGATTATTATATTGCACTGCATACTGCTCCTTTCACCAAGAATACCCTGATTGCAGTTCTCTTAATGTAATCCATTTTCTGCAGATTAGCTAGCCTTGTTGGCTTATTTGCTTCTGGTTGTCAGCCAAGTTCCACCAATGACCCATTTGGCCTGCGAAGAATCTCTTATGGTCTTGTAAGTTATTTTATCATTTTAATGCTTTGAGGCTCAGATAATTATACTCAATTATGCTGCATTTGCTTCTTTTAGGTCCAAGTGTTGGTAGAAAAGGATAGAAATTTGGATCTAAAACAAGCTTTGGAACTCGCTGCTGAAGTCCAACACATTAAAGTAGATGCCAGTACGATAGATGATGTAAGAGCAAAGACCCTTCTAGAGTTTTATCACAATTTAACATCACTGTTCCTATGGTTGCCACTATAAATTCCAATGCTATGACATACAACTGATTATTTGAGTAGGTTTCTGTTACTCTGCATGTGTTTCCTGATTACTTATTTATATTAACACCTCTTATATATGCCATGCCTTTCAATTACTTTGGATTCATCATCATGCTTGAAATTTGTTTACAGCTGTTATGGGCATCTGATTATTCTGATTGCATCTTTCATTTCAGGTACATCAATTTGTTACTCGGAGACTGGAGCAATTTCTGGTGGGTGTACTATTTATATTAAGGAGTTCATTGCTTAACAAACTTATTCTGTCATACATCTTTTCATTTGCAAAAATGATTTCCTTTTTTCTTGTTTTAGAGAATTTATTCAACAGAAAACAAGGAATTGTATCATTGGGGAACAGTGTCTATTTCAGTTTCTTATATCTGGCCTATAGTAAGAGTCAAACCTGAAACCCCTCCCCATTCTGCTCTTGGTGCCTTCACTGCTGAGCTATGACAGCATTGACTGAGAGGCATAGTTTTAGTACCAATACTTCACAAAATTTTTGCCTGCTCGAAATGGTTTGTCTGAATACATTTATCTTGAACAAAGTGTAGGAAGCTTGATCAGTGACTGCAAATCTTAAAGTTGAATTTTTGTAGCTGAGTTTCCACTATGCTCATCTGGAAAATATAAGAGAACATGGGCACGCCACCTAAAATAAGTGTAATAAGAAAGATGAACTGAACCAAACTTCTCTTGCTAGGTAAATACTAATAACACCTATAGTAGATTGAACCAGAACCTTAATCTCCAACCCTTCTCTATGGGGACATGAGATTCCATTTGGTCCAAAGACCATTGGTAAGGAAACTACTCAAACTTGAAGTCATTACTATAAATTGAATTCGTAGGGTCTATACTGTTCAAGAGGTTACATCCATCTCCTACCTTAATCTGGTTTTGTTCCTGAAATTAATGTGCACTTTTTCTGATTTCCGAATAAACCTTTTGAAACAATTTTAAGATCTGTTTTTCTCATTTTTCTGATTGAAAAGGGAGATATGTGTGTTTTATACTCCCCAAGTTTACTTTGTTATATTCGAAAATGGTAATTTCGGGTAATATAAGATTCTTCTTCTTCTTTTTTTGGTTTATTTAACAAGACTATGTCAGATAATTTGTTTGACTTTAACATTATTATTTACTTTGTAATCCTATTTTTTTTAATAAAGAATCAAAGCATGTTATTTGAGGACATGTAATATACTCTGAAAAGACGATGAGTTCACTTTTTGGCATATTGGCTGTGATTTGGTTACAGGTTGAAAGGGAATAAGCTCAGAAGTAGTTCGTTCTGTCCTTGCAGAGCGGGCAAACTTGCCTTCTCTGGCAGCAAAGTCAGCAAATAAGGTAAATGACTTTTTTTCTACTCCTTTTTGGTATATATTGACCAGTGTCTGCTACAAATTGCTACTTAATATATATAACCACCATATTAAAGTGATACTGGGAAAAAAAAAAGAGCTTTTCTTTACGCGGTCCATGCACTCTTTCTAGATTCTAGAAAACAATAAACTTCTTATATCAATTTGGTTGTAATTTTCAGTGATACCATAGATACCAGAGCTGCCAGGAGGCACTGCTCTGTGAGCTAGGATTAGGATATGAAACTGACCCTTAAATCTCTTTATCCACGGACTTTTGCAGTCCTTTTGCTCTAAATTGGTTTTTTTTTTTTTAAGTAAAAGATTTAATTTTTAAAAATATATATTTCATGTACATGGCTTCAGTGCCTTTTCTAAATATTTACTTTAAAAGAAATAGGATTTACATGGAATATATTTCTTTTACATGTTTTCAATTTTCTTGAATGATGTATTAGTTTCTAATGGTCTATGAATAATTGGTTCTAGATGGCAGCCCTGTCAAGAGGCAATCTTTTTCCAAAGGTTGTTGAAGCATATTCTTGTCCAACAAGAATTGTCCGTGGGAAGGAAGTGGACCCTGATATTTGGACTTGATTGGATTTGTTGTAGTAGAATTAGACTTGGATTTGACTTGCATTACTTGGACTTGCATTACTTGAGATTTATTTGGACTTCGATTGGATTTGTTGGATTTGTTGTAGTAGAATTAAACATACCATTTACATATTTGGACTTGCATTACTTGCATTCTTGAGATTTTTGGTACAAATATGGTATATTGCTTGTATATTTGGTATAGGTCCCTGCTCAATGAATTGTTTTAGAGAAAAAAAAAAAAAACCTTTATTGAGGGTTATGACCCTCGATAAAAACAAAATTACTTATTTCGAGGGTTGTGACCCTCGATACAAGTAATATTTGTGAAGTATCCAACACTTCTTTATCGAGGGTTATAACCCTTTTTATCGAGGGTTATGACCGTCGATAAAGATAAAATACTTTCTTCGACCCTTGTGTAGGCCGTCGAAACATCTTTTTCGACGGTGTTTCTATCGACGCCTTTCGACAGTCATCTTGACCGTCGAAATAA
The DNA here is from genome assembly GCA_907173295.1 of Fagus sylvatica. NCBI lineage: Eukaryota > Viridiplantae > Streptophyta > Magnoliopsida > Fagales > Fagaceae > Fagus > Fagus sylvatica. The sequence goes on along the minus strand of OU015765.1, from coordinate 276,252 downwards.
CCTTTTTTGAAGTTTTTTAATACTTATTTCGAGGGTTTTGACCCTCGTAAAAAGTCCTTTTTTTTATAGTGACATACAAGATTATGGCAACTAAAACAGTAAAAGTAAAGGCCATTTCACACTGTTCAGTCAGGCTAATCTATAATTACACCAGACGCACAGAATGACTTTCATATCAAAGAGTGTAAAACCACAATTCAGTGATCTGACTGTACTCAATCTAACTCTATACATTGTTTTGGTGACAAATGAACAAATGTAAAGTTAAACATGCACATTGGTTACAGAAACACAGTGACTCTACAAATATATATAAACTGAATTGGGTATTGTAAAGATCCAATTATGAAGTAAATTATATATACGTATCCCAAATGGAAAAGAGAAAGCAGACCTGAAGTACCTCGGCACAAGTTGTCATCAAGTTGGTTATTTTCCCAGACCGAAACTTCTTGCTAGCTTCACGAGTTAGCCTTCAATATTTAATATGGCAGAAACCTACAAAGGTAAAAACCATATATAAATATATTAGAACAATCAATACCTTTGACGCTGTCTGAAACTTCATAAGAATGTGAGTTCAACTTCTCATGAAGTAGAACTGAGGATTATATGACCTCACTTCCCCCCCTTGTGCATATGATCCGGTAAAACTGACCTCCCTACCCAAACCTGAAAACAAAAATCAGCAAGACCTTCACCCACCCAATTTCTCATTGTTATGCAACTCAACGCCATTTTCCCACATTAAATTCGCACATAAACATAGCAATTATGACCCAGTCCAAATCAGGAAAATGTATTGCCAAATCTTAGATAGCCCTTAGGATAAGAACTGATCCATGTACTACTACAGTTTCAGCTCAAGAAATTGAAAAGAATGAGCATGTTTTCCTCAATGGATAAAATCTATTTGACACCAATCAGTGAAGGTTACAAGAAATGATGCGAAAAAGAATGAATATGTTTTCATCAATGGATAACAAGCAGGCTCTAATAGCAACAAATTCAAAAATTTCCAAATTGCCAGAAAATTTCAATTTGAAAAATTCAAACGTAATAATTTGGAAAAAGAACACAGGTTATCAAACAAAAATTCGAATAGAAAATAATTTGATAAACTGAAAGATTCACGAAAGAAAGAAGACTTGCATATTTCAAGTGTAAAATTGCAGATGATTTGCAACTTTCTAGTAATCAGAGTGGTTGGTGAGATTAATTTCAACTAATTAGTTGGAGAACCATTTAAGAATAGCCCAAAAATAAAAACACAAAAGGAATTGGCCAAAGTGAAGAAAGAGCGGAATTATGAAATGAAATATACTCTTACCCATCTTCAGATTTCTCCCCTTTCATATCGTTCCCCGTCGATTGTGATATCTTGAATATGGGCAATCCCAGATTGTCTTTTTTATTCCTTCGCTCCTCATTCAGTAAGATCATGCTTATGCTCTCTCTTTCTCTCACATATATGTAATCTTTTGCTTCCTTTCACTCTATAGTCTATATGGATTTAAGAGCAAGCAATTAGCTAACAATTGCTACTCTCTTGCTTGCATGGTTTAACATGCTTTCATGTATATGAACTTTTATCTTCTTGGTGAAATATGTAGCCAATAGTTGGGTATGGAGTGGCGAAAGTTTTGGAATCCGGGCACCCGGGCTTCAAGAAAGGAGACTTGGTTTGGGGGGTAACAAAATGGGAAGAATACAGCCTCCTCTCAAAGATAATAACTGAAAGCCTCTTTAAAATCCAGCACACGGATGTGCCCCTTTCCTATTATACTGGAATTCTTGGTAAGTGGTTCACTCATCAATTGGGAAAATGTTTATGGATGGATTTGAGCAATGTTAGAAAAACCAAAGGATTTTACTTCATAATCTTCTATATGATTGGCATGTGTAAGTAATGGAACTTTGAATTAAACATGAAATTGATAATTTGCAGTGTGATTATACTACATAATCTTTCTTGTTTATGTCACTCTTTCTGTCCTTTTCTGCCCTCTACTGTCCCTCCTCTAGGTACTATAGATATTTTCTGTCAAAAAGTCATTGACATAATATATGTTTCTTTCTTATGTCACTTTATTGTGTTATAATATGTTAAATGCTTCATCTAATTGCATTTGATTTTACACATAGGTATGCCTGGTATGACTGCTTATGCTGGTTTCAATGAACTTTGTTCACCTAAGAAAGGAGAATATGTCTTTGTCTCATCAGCATTTGGTGCGGTTGGCCAGCTTGTTGGGCAATTCGCAAAATTGATGGGTTGTTATGTTGTTGGAAGTGCTGGAATCAAAGAGAAGGTATATCACGCTTTACTGGAATCTTTTCTAAAATATATGAAAATGAAAAGTACTAGCTATCCTTGTTCTGATGGTGATGTGTGCTACCAATTAAAATTTTATTCAATAATTCAATTAGATCTTTGAGACAACAATAAAGCAACTGTAAATTGATCTTTGAATTATATAATCTTTTACTGACATCCATTTTGAATGAATTTTAAACAATTGTATATATTTTGTTCTCCTTGAAAGATCTGTTATTTCTTTGCCTCTTGGTTGACATGTCAGATATTTTTAACACAAATTTCAAATTTGCATAATATTCTGAAACATTAAATTTCAAATTCTCCTAGTCCTCACCCTGCTGTATGATTTTACTTATTTGGACCCAAATTTTCAGATACTATGCATGCTTGAATCTCTGTTTTAAAGCAGGAGACATAGAACTTGAGGCATTTCAATGATGTTGATACTTACTAAAGAACCAGCTTGGATGTTTTTAGATATGAAACCTCATTATATGTCCTACTCTTGTTTGAACAAGGTTGATATACTAAAGAGCAAGTTTGGATTCGATGAGGCTTTCAATTATAAGGAAGAGCATGACTTGGATGCGACTCTGAAAAGGTCAGTGGACAATTTGCATATAAATAATCTAAAAGAAAATAATGAGACAAATATCAAATTTCCCATTATTATAGACGAATATGTTATGGTGGCTAAGCCTTGTTCCATTGGTGATTGCACTGTATTCACTATTATACTCAAAGGTGACAATGCGAATTGCATAACATTAAAAAATAAAAGTTAGCTGGCACTAATGTTTGATAAATATCACTATAGCAATGGTGGCTAAGCCTTATTTATTTATTTTTAAATGTTGTTAGGTGTTTTCCTGAAGGCATTGACATATACTTTGAAAGTGTTGGAGGCAAAATGCTTGATGTAGTGCTCCTTAACATGAGACTTCACGGTCGCATTGCAGTAGCTGGAATGATCTCACAATACAATCTTGATCAGCCTGAAGGCATAAGAAACTTGTTGTCTGTGGTATACAAGAGGATTCGTATAGAAGGATTTACAGTGTATGACTACTATCACCTCTTTCCCAAGTTCTTAGACCTTGTACTACCTTATATTCGAGAAGGAAAGATAGAATATGTGGAAGACATAGTTGAAGACCTCGAGAATGGCCCTGCAGCTCTAGTAGGAATGTTTAGTGGCCACAATGTCGGAAAACAGGTAGTTGTAGTTGCTCGTGAGTGATCATTTTACCTCCTTTCGGTAATGGTTTTTACACTCTTTATTTGATATCTATGTGTAATACTAGTACAACACAGTATGTAGAGCTTCTCCTCATTACTATAGTGAAAGCCATTGCTCTTTGACTCCCCGGTAGTAAATTCTCAGTGTTCAAATTTCTATGGCCTGTTTCAATGGAGAGTACTTGTCTATATAAGTGAACATTAATAGATATATAGTCTAATTGGGAAATATAAGGATGGCTGCTCAAATAATTTCCACACCCTGTTTTGGCAAGGAATTGGTTCTTAATTTGAGCCATTGTTCTTTATTATGAATGTTCATTTCTACTTTTGAATGGATATTGACTAGCATCAAGTGTGGTATCTGTCTATTTGTTCAAGTTTCTCATATAAATTGTTTACATGAATCAGCAAGGACATTATATACCTTTGTTTGAAGGGTCATACTAAGTCACTCTGAGTGCAGCTACTCTTTTTTTGTTTTTCACAATCAACTATGAATCATTGGATTTTCTGTACAATTAATGTAAAACTAATCAGTTCTTTCTTTTGAGAATTAGTATTAATGAAAAGCATTTTTTTCCCCAACAGTTTTAAAGTTCTTTACCTTAATTGCCATAAGTTCATTTGTCAAGTTTGGTGTCATTGAACTAAGCTTGGCCTCCAGCATCCAAAAGTTCAAACATAATAGCCCCATAGAAAATTCAGCACAATGTAAATAAACAATTCATCTGTTGTTTAGAGGGAGAGGGTAGAGTCTTTTCTCTCATGTGTGCTGTGTTATAATTACCGAGAAGAACAATACTACACTGTAACATAAGTTTTGCCCCAAGTGATAAGAAGGAACAGGGAAAGGTATTGAAGGGAGTAATGAAAATGAGGACAAAACATGCAATTGAACAGATGATAATTGCCACTTAGGTTCACATTATCTCAATTACTTGCTTTTCCTTTGCAATTAGTTAAGATCCTTTGCACATTTGAATTCGTTCAATAAAAGGATGCTACCTTGTTTTCCATATGAATCTATATTAGTGTTATTCTGTGAAATTTTAAAATACTTGTATAATCTTGATTCTTGACAAAACTTTCATCTTGGAAACATCAATGATGTAGAATCTCCTAGTAATGATAGTCACCATGAAAGGAGGATGAAGCTTTCCTCTTATCTTTTTTGTAAATCAAAAGAAGATTTAAACCTAATCTTTTACATATGCTGCAAATTAGCTTCTGGCTAAGCCATCACCTCTTGGGAGAAGTAAAGTTTGAAATCACGTTTAATGCAAAAACGAAAGCATAATGAATCATCTTTGACAATAACTTTCATCTGAATACATTCCACTTCAGCTTTAGATAGAATTATTAGGTCAAACAGGAAATAAGACTATAGCAGTAAAATAATAATAATGAATCATCCTAAAAATGGTCAACAGTAAAAAGCAAAAGAATCCTCCTAAATATTGTTGATGTACATCAATCTACAGCAAAAGCTCAGATCATGACCAAGATGAGCAATGCAAAGTCAAACACCTCTGATCATTAACCAATATGCTCAACACATAATCTTGAGAACTCACAAATATATGACTTATTCGCCTTGTTATTTTCTGCTACGACAAGCTTTAATTTGGTTAAGCTTCAACCAGATGGCACCAAAGACAAACTGTTAAAGGTCATTGTGGGCAATGGTTAGAGTGGCCATATTCTTTGATGTGTAAAAAAGTGACACCAGGTGGAACAGGTGTGGTTCATTTCTGGTCAGCATCCTGCACAATAAATGTCAAAGAATTAGTCCATCTCATTAACAAGAACTAGAACTTTCCCATTTGTTTAAAATTCAAGAAGACAGCATGGTCATGCAATTATGCAGCTTGCAATTTTTCTTCACTTATTCTGTCAGGCCAAATTATTCAGTTGATACAATTTTCGAGTCAGACTTATGAGTAATAAAACTGAATGGTACCAAAAATATTACTTAATAGCTAATAAAAGTTAGTTTATGGAAACATGTCCCTTACCTTAAATGCTAAGTCTTGGTAACTATTAAGAACCACCTCCCAACATTTCCATCAATAGGGGCCTCCAATCCATTGGCCTGTGGTTTAAGACATACTACAAAGCTTAGAAGAAGAAAAGACGGCAATTGACAACAAGTTGGAATCCCTAAATTTAACATGCTAGTTTAAATGCTCTAAAAGAGATATGTACAGGAGTTTATGGAAATGATCTGGCACCAATCAATTAGTTAGAAGACTAATCACTAGATGGGTGACCAAGAGAGCAATTAAGCATAGAAGCTGCCTGAACAAAGGCTTTAGGTTAGGTCACCATAAAAACTTAAGATTCAAAGATGGACAAGTTGTTAGAATCATGTTCACAAGGAAGATTCAATGTTCATATATAGATAAAAGATGGAAGTAATTACGGTTTTGAAGTTGCAAACCTTAACTAATGTCTTGTCAGCTGTCACACAGTACTCATGCCGAGGATACTCAAAAATTAATTTCAGATACATCTCCAAAATGATACCATTAACCTGAAACTGGAAATATTTAAGAGGAAACATAAGAAAGAAAAGAGAAATACAGAAATAACTTGATCTGAGACCAAAAAAATAAACAGTGGCTCTCATTCCATTCGATTAAATCTCAAGATGCTCATTTCTATTGGGTACAATAGACAGGTCTTTGCATTCATATAAAAGTCAAAGGAACAGAATTTCATACTTTAGGTCATTGATTATTTCCCAGATTTGAAAATTCTCATAAACATATACACTGCACAGTAGTCTCTTGTTAAATCTAAACCTGGAAAGTAAAACCAATTGGGACATAACAAAAGTCAGAGTTTAAAATTTCCAGGTTCATTGAATGACAACTAAAATTCATAGTAAACCATTAAACATTTCTTTCGTAAGTTCTAAATATACCTAATGGTGAATGTAAAACTGTAAATCTGACTCTGGAAGCCTTTTACAGCTATAGTGCCTTAAATATTAGAAAAATGATGAGGGAACAAATTGATGTACCTTAGTTCATTGAACAGTGGCTTTAATATTGCAAATTTTTCAACGAAGATAGCACAACTGTAACAAGCAAATCAGATTTGAATATTAATAAAGAATCTGAAAAGATAAGGGGAAGTGATAATTCAAATGAAATCCTCTTTTTCTATATATATGTATATTTTAAATCTTTCTGAATTTTCTGTGAAATAATAGTTGATATGTTAATAGAAATCCAACCATTGTGGAAGAACCACTATAAAATGGAGCTAAAATTTGAAGATACACAAAAGCTAAGCAGTAAAATATATTAAATAAATATGAATTACAGGTTTGACACAAAACTCTTTGGGTATCCTTAACCATATAAATAAAAAGATATGGTAATATATAATGCTAAAAAGTCAAAGCAGAGCAGAGTACAAAATGGTTAGTCGACTTTAAAGTGAAACAGCAGACAAAGGGTGGTTTGTGTTGGGAATATTAGCCAATATTCCTAGAATCCGTGGGAGTGAAAAAAATAAAATATTTGGTGGAGAAGAACATGTCAAGAAAAAATTAACACGCAGCACAACACAGAGAATTTACGTGATTCGGCAACATGCCTACATCCACCAAAGACTTCAGGAAGAAAGTTTCACAATAATAGGGAGATTACAATGTTTGGCTTAAAAGCACTCTCTCTAAGCCCAAACCCCATGTACACCCAAGTACACTCTCACACATAAAGAATAAAACACTGAGAACGCTATCTCTTTTTATTCTTCTTCTTATGTGGCACTCCCATTGGAAACTCTTTACTGCACTCTGCAGCACTTCTATGCTGCACACAATTCCAGCACTCTCCCTACAACATAGCTCTCTTCTTGATCTACATTTTTGCTCTCCTTGGCTGTCTCTACAGCTTTCTCTTGGTGCTTCCCTGCACACTTTTGCACTCAGCACATAGCACACTATGGTTGTTGCTCTCTCCATTCATTTTATAGAGAAATTGCCGTGACAATTTCTCTCTCTTTCACTCTTTTTTCACATTTTGCGGCCAAAGATATCCAAATCTACAAGTAGCCAACTTGTATGACTTTTGGAGATTCATGGGTTATTATCCCATGTCACACATGCAGTTAATTAATTCAAACCACCTAGCTTGTCAATCACCTTTAAATGAGCTTGTGCCACTAAGTCAACATTTCCTTATATTTGTGCAGCTTACTTTCGGCCAAGGTGAGAACCAATTTCTTAAAGTAGCCGACATGTAAGACTTGTAAGAACATATGAGTTACAATCCCATATGCCTCCAACTATGTGCAATACATGCATCCTTTTCTTCTTTCTTTCAAATATAAGCCACAATTGTTGACTAAGTAAACATGGGCACTAATCCCATGTGATGATGCCTCCACCTACTTGCTCTTTCTTTCAAATATAAACCACAATTGTTGACTAAGTAAACATGGGCAATAATCCCATGTGATGCACCATTCATATGGCCAAATACAAGCCACACCAAAACCCAACAGTTTGAGTGAGCATACCAATTTTAAATGATTTTGACCAAATCAAAGGTTTATCTTAATCTCTAGAACATGAGCAATTTAGACCATTTTGTACTAAACTATAATACCTCTAATAGGGACAACAAAAGATCAGTGGTATTTGTAATTTAGTGAGGCAATGTCTACCATAGGCATATATTGCACCTTCTTGCACATTAATAGCTCATTTATGAATGAAAGTTTCCCCCCAGTTACTGTAGAAGTTATTCACACTATTTCTGGTGACGTGATTTTCAAATATGTCAAGTGTAAACAAAATATTAGGCCGTCCACATAATAACATATTTTTCATTATTCTCATGTTATTGATTCTTTTACTTTCCTATTATAATTACAAAAGAATTTCTCTCGTGTGAGATATTTTAATTGTGTGTTGTTGGTAAGAAAATCAAGTGCGATGAAGAGGTTCAAGATGCATCAAGGTAGACAAATATTCAAAGCTCCAACTACAATATACTTGCTGGATAATCACTTTATCATTTATATATTTGTATATGTACACTTTTTATTAAGGATTGACTTGCTCTATATACTGTAGGACCTTGAACTACAAATCTAAGACTAGATCTCTGATAATTAAGCTATTATAAGGAAAATTGTTTAAAAGAGCAAAAACTTGGACATCAGTTGAAACTTTTTAACAATATAATTTGTGAAATACCAATCATGTGTTTGTATCATTACTTTTTTAGGAGAACTAAGCAAAGAGTTTCTCATGCAATAAGTCAGCTTTGGGAGGTGTTTATCACTTGCTTTCTATAATGTTTGTATTATTTGAGTATGTCAATCTTTGGACACTGGAGACCATTTCCCTTGGCATATCCTTCTTTAAATGAGGGCAACTACAAATCAGCAAAATGTGTAATTTGGTGAGGCATATTATGGGAGCAGATGAAGCAGCTAATTGAAATCACAAGTATTGAACACAGCACTTGAAGAGAACTTTCATTTTTTCTATTTTTGGGACAGAATATGACCAACTTCAATAACATATAAATCTAGTTTAAATTTCAAAATTGAGAAAAAGATAATTAACAGTTAATTAATGTACCAAGGCATTATACTACAGCAGTGATGTCTCTGAATGATTTTCTAACTTAGGGGAAAAACAATGCAAAAGCAGATGAACCACCAGCAAATATGAAAGATTCATGAGAGCACACCAAAACTGACATATACTATATGGTCATGTATTAATATCTGAAATTTTGGAAAATCTATCGAAAGTTTGAATCAAAAGCAAGTAAAAAAATTTGCGTGCATATTAAAATTGAAAAGGGAAAAATTATTAAAAAATGACAAATGTTCTCTGATTTTCCAAAATTTTAAGCTCTTCTTAACATTAAGAAATATTTAATCATCTCAACTTATGAATTTTATTTGCCTGTGCGAAAGGTAAAAGTTAATCAATTTTAAAACAGAGGAACTTAAATTGTAATGCTTATTATGTATGATCTCAATTGCTGGAATATGACCAATGTTAGATTCCATGAGTCCTTCATCCATATAACTCATAGATTGATAGTCTCCAAACCTTAATCATGCCTGAATAATTTCGAAAAATATGAAGGTAAACCAAGCAAAAAAAATTCACAATTTCTTTTTCTTTTGCTAAGTAGTCAAATTAGTAAATAATACAAGAAAAGATGATAGTGAAAGAGTAATTGCATAAACAATATACACGTGAGATAAGAAAGACAATAAAAGAGACCTATCAAAAAAAATGAAAGACAATAAAAGAGGAGAAGATGAGAAGATTTGTAGAAGTTACCAACATTAATAAACTTGTGTCGGCGTGCGATTATATAATCAATTATTCCTCCTGCTGGAAAAAAATAGACATATTGCCTCAACTGCCTACACATGACAACAGTTTGTATAATTATAAGTTAGAAAAATAAAAAGTATGCTGCAAACAATCTTGAAAAGAACCAAATAGAGGCCTCAATCTCCAAGGCTCCTTTTTTCTATTGCTAGAGACAAACTACAATCGGCAAGAAGGTTCAGCTGTGATTAATGGCATCAAAGAATGAGATGTCACAGCAGGACATGGTTGGTCATTAATGTCTAATGTTTCAAAAGCCACTACACCAAGTAGAATCTATGTGATATATTTTTAGTTAGCATCTTCGACAAACAATGACATCCAACTCATTCACAAAAATCACAACTTCACGGGCGAGTCCCTTACTAATCTGCTGTGTTAAAGGAAACAAGGAGCAACAATATTGGAACATGTGTCAGATCTTGCCTTTAGTTCATCGTTATGGAAGACATTAGAATGTATCAACACTGTGGTACTGATCATAAGTGACTTAAAATTAGAAAACTTTTCACTTCTATTTATAAGTTACAAAACCAAATTCCAAACCAAATTGTACTAAGAATATTTAATAATAGACAACTAGCGTTAGTTTATAGAGACAGATCCATCACCTAAAATGTAAGTGATTTGCATGATCTAGAGCAACCAGAATGGTCACCTGGTGGGTTAGAGCTTACGTAAAGAAAAAAAAAAAAAAAAACACCACAATTGATGGAAAACCTTAATTAAAGCTAGTATTTTTAAAATGTTAAAATAGAGATGTATAAATAATTTTGTTGACAACCAAGTAAAAAGACAAACTATAGCTGTCTACCTCATAATTCAGTAAGTGTTGTTGAAGTCATTAGCATGGAGGCTTCAAGTTCGGAAACCATAACAAAACAACATTTGATTTGAAAGGCATAAGAATTATCAAGAACCTTGTATATTAAGGAAAGAACATACAATTGCTAATTATATAGAGAGGAGATGGAAGCAACTATGAAGCACAGGAAAATGTTTGGCCTCACGTAATGCATTGTTGGTAGTGTTGTCAAGTATAGTATACGACATTGTTCAAGTTTACCTACAACCAGAAATATTTGGGGAGGGAGAGAGAACTCAGGACAATAAAATCAATATGGTTTCAGAGCAATCTTCAAGCAGTCTAATTACTAGTAATATGGCAAATCCATAGTCATAACAGAGAAAGAAAAAAAAAATGAAATCAAGGTCAAGTTCAATTTGAGTTGAATCTCAAGAGGCTCTTCCTTATGGGGTACAGTAAACAGGAAATTAAGTTCATGAACAACTCTAAACAGGACAAAATAAATAATTTATGTCAACGATTATTTCTCAAGTTTGAAAAATAACATCAAAATATGAAAAGCTGAAAGGCAAAACCCCAAATCTAAGGATGAACGTGATACTATAAAAATGACTCTTGAAATAGGTACAAATAAAGAGCCCTAATTATTAGAAAACTGACAAGTCAAAACATTATAGTGAAGATAATGCAATAGTAACAAGCAGACAGAATTTTATATGTAAAATTAATTAAAAAAAAAAAAAGGGGGAATTCATTGAAACTAAAATTTGAAGGTTTACATATGCTATGCAGCAGAATATGTAACATGGGGATATAACTTTGAAACAATTACGAAAGGAAGAAATTGGGACCAATTAGGAAAATATTCCTAGGTTGATGTAGAGGAAAGTATATGAGAAGAGAAGAGGATGAGGTTGGAGAAAACTTACTAATCATCTGTCCTAATAATGTGTATGATCTTCAAACTGCTTTTTGTTTAATAGGGAAATTTGGAATAAGGGAAATCCTGGAATAAGGGAAATCCTGGACCACTCTGCTCTGCACTACTCCCATTTCCACATCTTTCCTTTAATTTGGTACAATGATGAATACTCAGCTCTTCACTTGGCTTGGGAGTACAGTAAAACTCCATAAATTAATTTTTCCTCCAGCTGAACACAATAGATACACTGTCCCTATTGCCTGCAGATCAAGGAAACATATTAAACTGATTGAATAATTAATTAGTTCTTTGAATAATGAGGATCAATGTGTTGTTAGTTTTGTTAAATAGAGATGGAAACCTGTGAATAAATGCAGGTTTATTTTACAGAAAGTATTGAAGCAGTGTGGTCTGTCTTTCTCTATTTATGTTTCACTTGGTGCTAAGGGTGTGTCATCTTCACCCACCATACACAAAAAACAATAGGGGTAGTTGTTATAATTTGAGCATCGTGATCTGATTTAATGAGTACTTGCCCTAATTATGGGAAGATATAAGAATAATTTGGCTTGATGGAAGAGCAGTTAGAAAAGGATGGATATTCAGTTTGAATCTAATGTTCTTGAATGTACAAAGACTAGGAAACTTAAGGAATACATTTTCAATTTTTTTTGTTGTCAAAGAAGTATGAAAATCTTCAATTCAATTCAATTAAAAAAAAAAAAGCATGAAAATCTTGCAATGCATAGAATTGAACTTTTACACTTCTTACTTTAACAGATAAAGAATACAAGCCAAAAATAATTACTAAAATTCAAAATTAAATAACAGAAGCACAGAATGAGATGGGAAAGAAATGAAAATTTCTGTGGAATCAGCTTCTAGCTGCCCAAATCAACAAAATCTATTGCCAAGAACTGACCCATGTACTATTACAGTTTCAGCTCAAGAAATTAAAATGGCCTATTTGACACCATTAAGTGAAGATGACTACAAATGCTGAGACCAAGAATGAGTAGATTTCATCAACAGACATAAAGCAGACTCAAATAGTGAGGAACCCAATATTGAAAATTCCAAATTTTCAATTTTTAAAAATTCAAATGTAATAATTTGTAGAAAGAAAATAGGGTAGCAAGCAAAAATTCAAATAGCACGCAGCAAAAAGTGATTTCAATTGAAAGCTTGATCATTTAAAGTACACAATTTATGGAAAATCACACGAAATTTGAGAATAACCCCCCCCCCCCCTTCCAAAAAAAAAAAAAAAAAAGGACATTTGGAGCAGTTAGAAATGTGATATAAGCCCAGGTTGATTTAAATGTATGAGTAAACTTACCGATACTAATGCATATCATCTTCAGATTATGATATTTTGAGTATGGGCAATCTTGGACCACACTGCACAGGTTACATCTTTCCTCTAATATGGGGCAACTATCAATCTCAAGTCTTTCTATTTTGGTGATGCATCGCATGGCTTGCATTGTGGGCAGATGCATCAGGTTCTTGCATTTTTAAAGATACAGCCACTGAAGAGAAGAAAGGTTGCCCAACCATTCAGGCAAAGCTTCCATTCCATCGAATCCATTAATATACAGAAACCTAAGGTTAGTGAAGCGTTGAATTTTGTCTGGTAGAGAGTTGAGGTTAGCCCACCCCCATTAAGTGATAGCCTTTCGAAGTACGCATAAGAGTGTTGGATGGAAGTGCAACTGAGACTGAGGAATGCATCCATCTCCTCACAAAATCCACCGATCACCAAAGTCTTCAAATGAGTGAGCAATCTAATAACCAAAGTTTTCAAATGAGTGAGAAATCTAGAACTTCAACAAAACACGATGTTGTTTGTCTGCACTGAAGAGAATGCAATCTTCTAATATCTGAAATTGATCTTAGATTCAAACAACTATCAATTTGTAATAGAGCAAGAGATCGTAGATCTTGAATTGATTTCAGATTAAGACATTGCTCTATCCTCAATATCAAAAGAGACATACAGGATCATAACCCACTCGGTTAAACTTCAACACCACCTGCGACACCTTGTATACTTGGAAAAGATCTTTGATTAGTAAAACAGTATAACACCAACTCCTCAATCAAAAGGACGTCCGACAAATAACTCAATTTCTCAGTCATATATACGGAGTGATTGGTGAGAGGTACAGAGAGCCCATACATCTTGATGTGGCTAGATGGACACCAAATCAGCACAACTTCATATCTCCATAGACATGAGACTTGGATAATTTTGCAATAACTGCCCTGGCAAAGAAGCAAGTTCGGATATTTCAGACATATTAATGGCAAAGAAGCAACATATTTGACGGATGGAATAAACTTTTAGTTCTTTGAATAATGAGGAATCCATGAGCTCTTAGTTTTTTTAGTTTTTTAACATCTTATGCTTCTTACAATGAGTTCGTTATATCCATGTCAGTAACTAAAAGAGTCAAAGCAAGGGACATTTCACACCGTTCAGGCTAAGCTATAATTACACCAGACGCACAAAATGACTTTCATATCAAACAGTGTCAAACTACAATTCAGTGATTTGACTGTACTCAATCTAAATCTAAACATTGTTTTGGTGACATATGAACACATATATGGACATTGGCTACAGTCTATAGAACACAGTGACTGCAAATAAATATAAAGTGAATTGGGTATTTTAAAGACCCAGTTATGAAGTAAATCATATATACATATCCCAAATGTTAAAGAGAAAGCAGACCTGAAGTACCTCGGCATAAGTTGTCATCAAGTTGGTTATTTTCCCAAACCAAAACTTCTTGCGAGCTTCACGAGTTAGCCTTAAAGATTAAAATACCGCAAAAACCTTCAAAAGGTAAAACCCATATATAAATATATTAGAACCATCAACACCTTTATCGCTGTCTGAACCATAAATATTTAAGAATTTGAATTCAAACTTTGCTTGCACTAGTAGAACTGGGGATTAGATGACCTCACTACCTCCCCTGCATATGATCCAGTTAAATTGACATCCCAACCCAAACGTGAAAACAAAAATCAGCAAGACCTTCACCCACCCAATTTCTCATTCTTATGCAACTCAACTCCATTTTCCCGCAATAAATTCACCCACATAAACTTAGCAATTATGACCCAGCCCAAATCAACAAAATCTATTGCCAAATTTTAGATAGCCCTTAGGATAAGAACTGATAAAATCTACTACAGTTTCTGCTCAAGAAATTGAAAAGAATGAGTATGTATTTATCAATGGATAAAATCTATTTGACACCAATCAGTGAAGGTTACAAGAAACGATGCGAAAAAGAATGAATATGTTTTCATCAATGGACAACAAGCAGGCTCTAATAGCAACAAATTCAAAAATTTCAAATTGCCATAAAATTTCAATTAGAGTGGTTGGTGAGATTAATTTCAACAAATTAGTTGGAGAATCATTAATCTAAAATGAAGCGTTTATAAATCTTAAGATATTTTATAATTGTATAGTTTGATCGTGAAAGGAAGATATTTGATCATTTAAGAATAGCCCAAAAATAAAAACACCAAAAGGAATTAGCCAAAGTGAAGAAAGAGAGGAATTATGAAATGAAATATACTCTTACCCATCTTCAGATTTCTCCCCGTCGATCGTGATATCTTGAATATGGGCAATTTTAGATGACTCTGCACCGCTCCCCTTTGCATATCTTTCCTTTAATTTGGGGCAACTAACAATATCTAATTTGGTGAGGCTTCGCATGGCTTCCACTGTGGACAGATCCATCAGGTTCTTGCACTTGCTAAGAGATAGGGATTGAAGAGAAGAAAAGTTGCCCAACCACTCAGGCAAAGCTTCCATTACATCAAATCCCTCTATATGCAGTTCTTTAAGTGCAGTGAAGCGTTGGATTTTGTCCGGGAGAGAGTTGAGATTAGGCAACATATTCAGTTGTAGACTGCTGAGGGACACATTCAAGCATTTGCAGCCAAACCATAACGGTGACGATGACCCAAAGATCCGCAAAGTCTTCAACTGGGAGAAGCAAACTAAAAACCACTCTAGCAAAAGTGTAAGCTTTGGGCAACCCAAAAATACTAATTGGGTAAGCGAATGCAATCCACTCAAATCTGGAATTGAATTCAGATTAGGACAGGAGTTAATGGTCAACTCCTCGAGACAAGGAAACACCTCACCTTCTCCTGTTGTCAGCTCCTCTGCATCCTTCCACTCTTCTAAGCTCTCCATTAAATCCAATCTCAGCCTTTTCAACGCTGGAAACAATGCATTTCTGTAATTGCCATCACTGTAAAACTCGTTTCCTATACATTTTACATTATCAAATCCTGCAATTTTAAGAACCCTAAGACAAGGTAAATGCCCGAGAGTGGGAACTTGTTCACATTGGGTGCAGTAACTTAAAGTGATCTCAATCAAATTGTCAAATAGCGACAAACCATTCAACATCCATGATGGGAATTTCTTTCCTTGATACCATTCGATTGTTAAGCTTTTCAAATTTTGGTGAGGTTGGAGGCCTTCCAACACCTCTTCATCATTATCATTATCGGAGTCGTTCTCTCTTCCCATGCTCCAATAAAATCCCAACTTGTATATTTTGGCCTTTGTTGCTAAATTGGCACTTCTGGCTTCTTCCTTATCTCTCACATACTCTAGATTGAAGATATCTAATTCTCCTCTGAGTTGGTTCAAGCATCCTAATTCTTTAATCTGTCGACCTTCATCTTGATCCACAGCAAAAAATGACAATGTTTGGAGGCAAGTCAACTGTCCCATATCTTTTGGTGTTGGCGTAATGGAATCAATATCAATATGTCTCAAGTTAATCAAATTGTTTAAGTCTTCTGGAAGCTCAAAATACTGTTCAAACTGGCAATTATTTATTATTAAAGTTTGCAAATTGTAAAGCTTACTTATGGATTTTGGTAATTCCCCAATTTGAGTGGAGGAGATGTTAAGAAGCCTCAAATGTATTAACTCGCCAATTGAATCTGGCAACTCTAATACACCGTACTCATACCCAATTAATTTTAGAACACGTAAGCATCTAAAATGGGATAACATATTGCCAAACGCAACATTGTCTGAAACTAATGTGCGCAATTTCGTGAAACCATCTCCTGTAAATGAAATACTTGGTGTCAGTTCAACATCACAATAGAAAAATAAACGTCGTACATGGCTTCTGACATTATTGACTAATTCTCCCTCCAAAATCTGAGTTTCGGATTTTGAAATTGAGAACGCAAGATCATGTACCAAATCATCCATTTTGCAGCTAGTAATATTACCATATGCATCCTTTTTAGCATTTTGGAAAAAGGAGGTGGCCAACAAGATATTAAAATACATGTTACCAATATCCTCCATCTCCATATTACTTTCTTTAGATGGTTCAAGGAACCCTTCGGCCATCCAATGCTGAATTAATTCTTCCTTTTCCATCTCATAATCTTTAGGAAAAATTGCACAGCATGCAAAACATCTTTTTAAAGATGGTGTTGGAAGATGATCAAAGCTTAACTTTAACACTCGAAAGACTCCATTATTATCATCATCCAATAAATCCCAAATTTTATTTTTTTGAATTGACAACCATTCACTTATATCATGTTTAAAATACATTGTTCCCCCTAGAACTCTTAAAGCCCATGGAACCCTTCTACATTTTTTAGCAATCTCCATTCCAATTTTCACCAATTCTTTAGGGAGTCTTTTATTTGCAAATGCTCTTTTCTTGAACAAGGACCAACAATCAGATTCTGATAATTCATTCAATTCAAATTGGGGAGGTGTCTCCATGATTTTTTCCATGTTTTCTTGATCATTGAGGAAGGAGTCTATCTCCTTTTTCAAATTAATCTCAGGGATCGAATTCATAGAATTCACAAACTCCACTCGAAGATCAAAGCTAGCAATTTCATCTTTAAGTCCATTTAATGATTTGTTGATGATCTTAACTTTGTTTGCCATATTGAAGGGGAATACAATGTGATCCAAACTTGTGCTCACATACACACACACACGTGTTCCCGCACACACACACACAACTCATATCTCGAAACTCAAAAGAGATAGAGATCTCACACGCACTCACCAAATGAGGGTCGGGAACAAGGAAAAAGAAAAGACCACTTTAGGTAATTTTTCCGCTGGTGTCGACAGAAGCTTTAGTCAGAAGAGTTTGCAAAGTGGTTTTAGTGGTTTTTTCAAACATATTTTATATAGGATGGAGTTTACCTCCAACCTAGTTTGGAGGAATTCTCCTTCAACCCACTACGTGTCAATTAAATAGACTATCCACAAATATTATTTAAAAAAGTCACATGACTTATTGAAAAGTTCATGTGACTAAATATATACGTTGATGGTCTATTTAATTACCACATAATGGATTGGAGGAAGATTTATCCAAACCAAATAGGAGGTAAACTATTTCCTTTTATATATCATATTACAGGGCATCCTAATTTATTATTAGCAACTACAAAAGTGGAAATGAGTTAAATAAGCTTAGCCACCTAACCTAAAATATTTTTTATTATTAATTTATTTTTCATGGGCCATGACCACAAGAAAAGACAACTGAAAAAATAAGAATTTCTTATTCAAGAGTAATTATTTATTTTTCCGGTTGGCCACCTGGCACCTATACTATCAGAAAATAAAAACTTGATATTAAAAATTGGATTAGCACTTTGTTTGATGGCTAAACCTACAAATATTTTCTTTCATTAAGTCATGTGTACTTTTACTGCGCATTGTTAATTGGTCAAAATAACTATATTGAAAAACCAAAAGATTCGAATGAGATCATCCAGTTCAGTATTTTTCTAAAAATCTTTGGTTTTTATGATTTTTTTATTTTTATTTTTGTTGCAAATTTAGTAATTTCTCATACCATCCCACAATTTTGTATTTTGTATGGTCAATGATTTGATAATTTAAGCGTGTATTAGGTTCGATTCTAATAAGTATGCCCTGCCATCAATTGAATAAGGTGGTAAATTTTAAATCTACCCAAGATCAAAATATACAGAAATACATTTGTTTAGAGAATATCATGTGGCATTTTTTGTTTTTTGTTACATCAATTAAAATATTGTTGGAATGTTTACGAGATATCCAACAACCCCATAATTTTTCACAACTTACTAAAATGTTAAGTCGTGATTGATCTAATAGATTCTTCCCATCAATTAATCTATGACTAATTTCTATATTAAAGGGCCTAGGTTCAAAAATTCTAACAAAATTCTTGTCTAGATATTGTATAGTTGTTTGTGGTAGTATATATATATATATATATATATATATATATTTTTGTTTGATACTGAAGATAGAACATATTATTGATAAATTATAAAAGTACACGTAAGACCCTGTAAGACAAATCCCAACTAGGAACCTCACAGGGAGCAAAGGCCCCGACAAAAGGGCCAAGAAAGTGCCAACATGCACAACTCAAAACAAAATTACAGAGGCTGGAGCCAAAAAATTACGAAGCCTTCCAACAACTTAACGAAGGACAGGCCCAAAGCACTGCTGGTGCGAAATGGCCTGAGCTTGGGCGTGATCACGAAGAAGGCCCTAAGCACAGAGTTGTTTGTGGTAACTCTGTCCAAAAGGAGTTGTATTTTATTACACACTCTGATCTTTACAAATGAATTTCCTGCCTCATATAGACAAGAACTAAAGGTAAAAAGATAAAATAACAACTATCACCTAAGGCACAATAATGACAATAGTTGGCAGATTTTATACAAAGAATGGCATCAGGTTTTAGATACAATATTTACAATAAAAGCTAGTGTTAGGGTAGGATTTTGGCATTTGGAAACCAGATTTTAGCCACTGTGAAGCATATAGTCTAGGAATAAAATTCTCTCCATTTGAAATAAAATGGAAAGAATTCATTATGGTCCAAATTAAATATAACATATCTAATAATGTACTGACTATATATATAACACATAATTTAAAATAATTAGATCTAAGAAAAAAAATCTGAAATATAAAATGAACAAATAGAAAGAATCTTATTCCTGACACACATAGTAATAATATGGACCCATTGTTTACACAAAATTTTCATACACATTTCACAATTACCCAACTCACACACAGTCTAGCTGGAATTGCTGGGCCTAATATGACTCCCAGCCCAAACACAAAGAAAAGAGTCAAAGACTCCATGCTTTTATTTGTCGGTGGAAGAATATAGCAATCTGAGCCCCCAATATTCCACCCCACAAATCTAGCCTGTCCTCACTTAAACCACGAACACCTTCACCCCAATCCACCCCCACATCCACCGTCCAATCCCCAAACTTGCACACCACTTGACCACTTCCCGGTCCCACTCAAATCTGGAATTGATTTCAGATTAGAACAGTATGTAATGGTCAACTCCTCGAGACAAGGAAACACCTCACCTTCTCCTGTTGTCAGCTCCTCTGCATCCTTCCACTCTTCTAAGATCTCCATATCATTCAATTCGAGTCTTTTCAACACCGGAAACAATGCATTTCTGTTATTGTCGTCACTGTAAAACTCGAGAAATTATTCAGTCCACCGGATGAACCACGTCATCCGTCCACCATTCCAATAATTAAATGACACGAGTGATAATTAATACAGACACTAATGATAATTAATACAGTCAGCTTTTAACCATTAAATCCATACTTTCAAAATAACCAATGATTAAAAGCTGACTGTATTAATTATCACATGTGTCATTTAATTATTGGAATGATGGACGGGTGAACCACGTCACCCGGTGGACTGAATAATTTCTCGTAAAACTCGGTTCCTATACATTTTACATCATTCATTCCTGCAATTTTAAGAACCCTAAGACAAGGTAAATGCCCGAGAGTGGGAACTTGTTCACATTGGGTGCAATAACTTAAAGTGATCTCAATCAAATTGTCATATAGTGACAAACCAACCCCAGGATCACGACTTGTCAACATCCATGATGGGAATTTCTTTCCTTCATACCATTCGATTTTTAAGCTTTTCAAATTTAATCTTAATTCTTTAATCTGCATCCTAATTCTTTAATTTGTCGACCTTCGTCTTGATCCACATAAAAAAATTGAGGGTCCGGCTCACCTCCAATTCAAATATCTCCCGTTTCCTCCCATTTTTATCCAGATCAACTACACGTGTTAAATACAACATCTAACAGTAGAAAATACTCCACATCAATTCTCAGTAAACCACAACGTTTTCCAACAAAACCCATTGCCCAAATCAATGCCGTCCACTGCCAAGCCCTCCGCCACCTTCTTCGTCGACCACCACCTCCACGGCTCCACCTGGGGTTTCACCGAGACCACCACCACCTGAATTTAACCCAGTTCAGAGCAATAAGCATAGAAGTATATTCAAGCAAAACCCATTCCAAGTTCAAGCAAAGAAAAATCAAATGAAGCAAAAGAAGGGGAAGATCGGGTTTTCAAATACACATACCTAAAGATTTTTTTAAATCTTCAAGAAATCCCCCATAATCGACTTCCCAACTGTACAATCTAACAAAGAACACAAACCCATGGCTCAGACCAAGAAAAAATGAACCAAAAAAACTGAGAATCAGTTTTTTTTTTTTTAAGAAACTTACCTCAAGGTTTTTGAAACCCACGAATCCAAGATATCCCTAACTCATACCAAAATCCAATAAAGATCAACAAAAAAAAAAATCCCCAAAAAGAATTATTTCTCCCTCATCTCTCTTTCTTCTTCAAAAAACTGAGGAAACGCGCGCGTGTATATCACAAGGTGGTGGTGGTAGTCTGGGCGAAACCCCAGGTGGAGTCGTGGAGGTGGTGGCCTACGAAGAAGGTGGCGGAGGGCTTGGCAGTGGACGGCATCGATTTGGGCAATGGGTTTTGTTGGAAACGTTGTGGTTTACTGAGAATTGATGTGGAGTATTTTCTATCGTTAGACGTTATATTTAACACGTGTAGTTGATCCGGATAAAAATGGGAGGAAACAGGAGATATTTGAACTGGAGGTGAGCTGGACCCAAAAATTGACATTGTTTGGAGGCAAGTCAACCGTCCCATATCTTTTGGTGTTTGCGTAATGACATCACCATAAATATCTATATGTCTCAAGTTAATCAAATTGCTCAAGTCTTTTGGAAGCTGTACAATCTTGCAATTTTTTATTATTAAAGTTTGCAAATTATAAAGCTTAGTGATAGATTTTGGTAATTTCACAATTGGAGGACTATTTATTTCAAGAAACCTCAAATGTATTAACTCGCCAATTGAATCCCGCAACTCTATCCCATCTTTTGCATATAACTTTAGAACACGTAAGCATCTAAAATTGGATAACATATTGCCAAAGTCAACATTGTTTGAAACTAATGTGCGCAATTTCGTGAAACCATCTCTTGTAAATGAAATACTTGGTGTCGTTTCGACTTTATAATGGAATACTAAACGCCGTATATGACTTCTGACATTATCGACTGATTCTTCTTTCAAAATCTAAATTTCAAATTTTGAATTGAGAGCGCAAGATCATACACCAAATCATGCATTTTACAGCTGATAATATTACCATAGGCATCCTTTTTGGCATTTTGGAAAAAGGAAGTGGCTAACAAGATATTAAAATACATGTTACCAATATCCTCCATCACCATACAACTTCCTTTAGATGGTTCAAGGAACCCTTCAGCCATCCAATGTTGAATAAATTCAAATAGCACGCAGCAAAAAGTGGATCCAACAGAAGATATCCATACTAGGAATACTCTATCATTGTATACTTTGATTGTTTAAAGTAAGTAATTTATTGAATCGCATGAAATTTGAGAATAGCCAATGAGATTAGCAGAGAAGAGAAGAGGATATAACGTATAAGGTATGAGTAAACTTACCGATAATAATGCATATCTTCAGATTATGATATTTTAAGTATGGGCAATCTTGGACCACGCTGCACAGGTCACATCTTTCCTCTAATTTGGGGCAAATAACAATCTCCAGTCTTTCTAATTTAGTGATGCGTCACATGGCTTGCGCTGCAGGCAGATGCATCAGGTTCTTGCATTTCGAAAGATACAGCCGTTGAAGAGAAGAAAGGTTGCCCAACCACTCAGGCAAAGCTTGTATTCCATCAAATCCATTTATATACCTGACCTAAGGGCAGTGATGAGTTGAATTTTATCTGGCAGAGAGTCACCCCCATTCAGTGATAGCCTTTCGAGGAGGCGTGCATGTGTTGGATGGAAGTGGAACTGAGACTAGGGAATGCATCCAGCTCCTCACAAAATCCTCCAATCATCAAAGTCTTCAAATGAGCGAGCAATCTAGTAACTCCTCCAGCAAACACCTCAATCTTCAACAACCTTATTATTAATTCGGTAAGAAAATGCTCTTGTAGATCCGGAATTGATATTAAATTGGGACAATGCCCAATCTCCAAATATTGAAGGGACGTACAGAATGGTATCCCAGTCGGTATAACTTCAACAACAAACAATAATGTCTGTCAGTACAGAGGAGAATGCAATCCTCTTAGATTTGAAATTGATCTCAGATTCAAACAACTATCAATTTGTAATAGGGTAAGAGACCGGAGATCTTGAATTGATTTCAGATTAAGACATTGCTCTGTCCTCAATATCGAAAGAGACATACAGGATTATAGCAACTAAAACAGTAAAAGTAAAGGACATTTCACACTGTTCAGTCAGGCTAATCTATAATTACACCAGACGCACAGAATGACTTTCATATCAAAGAGTGTCAAACCACAATTCCGTGATCTGACTGTACTCAATCTAACTCTATACATTGTTTTGGTGACAAATGAACAAATGTAAAGTTAAACATGCACATTGGTTACAGAAAGACAGTGACTCTACAAATATATATAAACTGAATTGGGTATTGTAAAGATCCAATTATGAAGTAAATTATATATACGTATCCCAAATGGAAAAGAGAAAGCAGACCTGAAGTACCTCGGCACAAGTTGTCATCAAGTTGGTTATTTTCCCAGACCGAAACTTCTTGCTAGCATGCTTGAATCTCTGTTTTAAAGCAGGAGACATAGAACTTGAGGCATTTCAATGACGTTGATACTTACTAAAGAACAAGCTTGGATGTTTTTAAATATGGAACCTCATTATATGTCGTACTCTTGTTTGAACAAGGTTGATATACTAAAGAGCAAGTTTGGATTCGATGAGGCTTTCAATTATAAGGAAGAGCAAGACTTGGATGCGACTCTGAAAAGGTCAGTGGACAATTTGCATATAAATAATCTAAAAGAAATTAATGAGACAAATATCAAATTTCCCATTATTATAGACGAATATGTTATGGTGGCTAAGCCTTGTTCCATTGGTGATTGCACTGCAATCACTATTATACTCAAAGGTGACAATGCGAATTGCATAATACTAAAAAATAAAAGTTAGCGGGCACTAATGTTTGATAAATATCACTATAGCAATATCAAGGCCTTATTTATTTATTTTTAAATGTTGTTAGGTGTTTTCCTGAAGGCATTGACACATACTTTGAAAGTGTTGGAGGCAAAATGCTTGATGCAGTGCTCCTTAACATGAGACTTCATGGTCACATTGCAGTAGCTGGAAGCCTGGAATGATCTCACAATACAATCTTGATCAGCCTGAAGGCGTAAGAAACTTGTTGTCTATGGTATACAAGAGGATTCATATAGAAGGATTTACAGTGTATGATTACTATCACCTCTTTCCCAAGTTCTTAGACCTTGTGCTACCTTATATTCGAGAAGGAAAGATAGAATATGTGGAAGACATAGCTGAAGGCCTCGAGAATGGCCCTGCAGCTCTAGTAGGAATGTTTTAGTGGCCACAATGTCGAAAAACAGGTAGTTGTAGTTGCTCGTGAGTGATCACTTTACCTCCTTTTGGTAATGTTTTTTACACTCTTTATTTGATATCTATGTGTAATACTAGTACAACACTGTATCTAGAGCTTTTCCTTGTTGCTATAGTGAAATCCATTGCTCTTTGACTCCCATGGTAGTAAATTCTGAGTGTTCAAATTTCTATGGCCTGTTTCAATGGAGAGTACTTGTCTATATAAGTGAACATTAATAGATATGTAGTCTAATTGGGAAATATAAGTAAAGGGTGGCTGCTCACATAATTTCCACACCCTATTTTGGCAAGGAATTGGTTCTTAATTTGAGCCATTGTTCTTTATTATGAATGTTCATTTCTACTTTTGAATGGATACTGACTGGCGTCAAGTGTAGTATCTATCTATTTGTTCAAGTTTCTCATATAAATTGTTTACATGAATCAGCAAGGACATTATATACCTTTGTTTGAAGGGTCATACTAAGTCACTCTGAGTGCAGCTACTTTTTTGTTTTTCACAATCAACTATGAATCATTGGATTTTCTGTACAATTAATGTAAAACTAATCAGTTCTTTCTTTTGAGAATTAGTATTAATGGAAATCATTTTTTCCCCAACAGTTTTAAAGTTCTTTACCTTAATTGCCATAGGTTCATTTGTCAAGTTTGGTATCATTGAACTAAGCTTGGCCTCCAGCATCCAAAAGTTCAAACATAATAGCCCCATAGAAAATTCAGCACAATGTAAATAAACAATTCATATGTTGTTTAGAAGGAGAAGGTAGAGTCTTTTCTCCCATGTGTGCTGTGTTATAATTACCGGGAAGAACAATACTACACTGTAACATAAGTTTTGCCCCAAGTGATAAGAAGGAACAGGGGAAGGTATTGAAGGGAGTAATGAAAATGAGGACAAAACATGCAATTGAACAGATGATAATTGTCACTTAGGTTCACATTATCTCAATTACTTGCTTTTCCTTTGCAATTAGTTAAGGTCCTTTGCACATTTGAATTCGTTCAATAAAAGGATGCTACCTTGTTTTCCATATGAATCTATATTGGTGTTATTCTGTGAAATTTTAAAATACTTGCATAATCTTGATTCTTGACAAAACTTTCATCTTTGAAACATCAATGATGTAAAATCTCCCAGTAATGATATTCACCAAGAAAGGAGGATGAAGCTTTCCTCTTCTCTTTTTTGTAAATCAAAAGAAGATTTAAACCTAATCTTTTACATATGCAGCAAATTAGCTTCTGGCTAAGCCATCACCTCTTGGGAGAAGTAAAGTTTGAAATCACGTTTAATGCAAAAACGAAAGCATAATGAATCAGCTTTGACAATAACTTTCATCTGAATACATTCCACTTCAGCTTTAGATAGAATTATTAGGTCAAACAGGAAATAAGACTATAGCAGTAAAATAATAATAATGAATCATCCTAAAAATGGTCAACAGTAAAAAGCAAAAGAATCCTCCTAAATATTGTTAATGTACATCAATCTACAGCAAAAGCTCAGATCATGACCAAGATGAGCAATGCAAAGTCAAACACCTCTGATCATTAACCAATATGCTCAACACATAATCTTGAGAACACGCAAATATATGACTTATTCACCTTGTTATTTTCTGCTACGACAAGCTTTAATTTGGTTAAGCTTCAACCAGATGGCACCAAAGACAAACTGTTAAAGGTCATTGTGGGCAATGGTTAGAGTGGCCATATTCTTTGATGTGTAAAAAAGTGACACCAGGTGGAATAGGTGTGGTTCATTTCTGGTCAGCATCCTGCACAATAAATGTCAAAGAATTAGTCCATCTCATTAACAAGTACTAGAACTTTCCCATTTGTTTAAAATTCAAGAAGACAGCATGGTCATGCAATTATGCAGCTTGCAATTTTTCTTCACTTATTCTGTCGGGCCAAATTATTCAGTTGATACAATTTTCGAGTCAGACGTATGAGTAATAAAACCGAATGGTACCAAAAATATTACTTAATAGCTAATAAAAGTTAGTTTATGGAAACATGTACCTTACCTTAAATGCTAAGTCTTGGTAACTATTAAGAACCACCTCCCAACATTTCCATCAATAGGGGCCTCCAATCCATTGGCCTGTGGTTTAAGACATACTACTAAGCTTAGAAGAAGAAAAGACGGCAATAGACAAGAAGTTGGAATCCCTAAATTTAACATGCTAGTTTAAATGCTCTAAAAGAGATATGTACAGGAGTTTACAGAAATGATCTGACACCAATCGATTAGTTAGAAGACTAATCACTAGATGGGTGACCAAGAGAGCAATTAAGCATAGAAGCTGCCTGAACAAAGGCTTTAGGTTAGGTCACCATAAAAAACTTAAGATTCAAAGATGGACAAGTTGTTAGAATCATGTTCACAAGGAAGATTCAATGCTCATATATAGATAAAAGATGGAAGTAATTATGGTTTTGAAGTTGCAAACCTTAACTAATGTCTTGTCAGCTGTCATAAGGTACTCATGCCGAGGATACTCAAAAATTAATTTTAGATACATCTCCAAAATGATACCATTAACCTGAAACTGGAAATATTTAAGAGGAAACATAAGAAAGAAAAGAAAAATACAGAAATAACTTGATCTGAGACCCAAAAAAAAAAACAGTGGCTCTCATTCCATTCGATTAAATATCAAGATGCTCATTTCTATTGGGTACAATAGACAGGTCTTTACATTCATATAAAGTCTAAGGAACAGAATGTCATACTTTAGGTCATTGATTATTTCCCAGATTTGAAAATTCTCATAAACATATACACTGCACAGTAGTCTCTTGTTAAATCTAAACCTGGAAAGTAAAACCAATTGGGACATAACAAAAGTCAGAGTTTAAAATTTCCAGGTTCATTGAATGACAACTAAAATTCATAGTAAACCATTAAACATTTCTTTCGTAAGTTCTAAATATACCTAATGGTGAATGTAAAACTGTAAATCTGACTCTGGAAGCCTTTTACAGCTATAGTGCCTTAAATATTAGAAAAAAGATGAGGGAACAAATTGATGTACCTTAGTTCTTTTTTTTTGATAGGTAAGATCAGAAATTTTATTGCAAAAGAGTGTAGTGTGCATAAAGCATGAACACTAACACATCAAAGAGATACATCATGAGAAAGCAAATACAAAGAAGAAATAAATTCAGGAATAGAAGTGCAACTAGAAAATCCCCAAGTTTTGGACCAATCAAAGAGGGTTTGTATAAAGCCCTCTAAAATTTGGATTATCCGTTTTAGAAACATCCTCAAAAGTTCGTTGATTGCGCTCCTTCCAAATCGTCCACATCAAGCAAGCTGGTAGCAAAATTCCAAATGTCCGAGGAATGCCGACCTAAACCATTCCACCAGCTATGGCAGCAGCTCAGCCACCTGTCCCAGACATAACCCAAGAATATCCCAAAGGCCTGAAAGATCCAATTCCACAGAGCACCAGCAACATGGCAATGGAGAAGGAGGTGCTCAACAGTCTCCACCATTGCAACAACACATACAGCACCAGCTGGTTATAGAGTACCCTCTCTTGCGAAGATTCTCACAAGTTAGGATTTTCTGCCAAGCCGCTGTCCAGACAAAGAAAGCAGGCCCTCCGAGGAGCTTTAGTACGCCAAATACATTTCCAAGGGAAGATTGAAGGAGGAGATTCCCTAAAGGATGAGTACCGGGAACGAACGTCGAATATGCCGCTATTCTTTAGGCTCCACCAAAGACCATCCATCCACCACCCGTGAAGGACAATGAGTTTGAAGCAAACCCAAGAATGAAGCAACATTATCAAGCTCCCAATCATTAAAATTACGCAGAAAGGTCACCTGCCAATCTACCCGACCATTCTCGCGGACCAGAACCTCACTTAATAGTGGCTGACTTATTAGAGGCACAAGCATAGAGAGCCGGAAAAGATTCCTTCAAAGGAACATCACCACACCATCTATCATGCCACAACCGAACTCTATTTCCCCTACCCTACCTTAATATTTCACATGAGCAGAGAAAGCGTTCCAGCCAAGCATGATGCCCTTCCATAACCCACAGCCATGAGAATCACGAGTCCAGCCCGTACTCCAATCCCCACAACCAGCCCCATGACGCTAACCAGCACACGTTTCCAAAGCCGGTTGTCCTCAACTCCAAATCTCCACAACCATTTGTCTAGTAAGGCCCGATTAAACGGCACCAGCTTACGAACACCTAACCCTCCCTTGGAAACAGGGGAACAATACAGTATCCCATTTTCACCAAAGCAATGTTTAAAAGTGTCATCCGACCCACCCCAAAGAAACTTCCGTTGAATTTGCTCAATTCTCTTCGCAATACTACAAGGAATAGTGAAAAGAGAAAGATAAAAGGTAGGGAGGCTAGAAAGCGTACTCTTAAGAAGAGTTAGTCGACCACCTGTAGAAAGATATAGTCTCTTCCAACCAGCCAACCGACGTTCCATCTTCTCTATGATAGGATTCCAAATCAAAGTGGATTTGAATGTAGAACCCAAAGGCATGCCGAGATAGTTCATAGGGAGGGAGCCTATGCGACAAGCAAAGAATATCAGCAAGGACCCGCAAGTTCACAACATCCCCCACAGGGACTATCTCACTTTTACCCAAGTTGACCCTGAGACCTGTAGAGGCTTCAAAGCAAGTCATAGCCAATCTAAGGTACATCAATTGCACTGGATCCGCATCACACATAATCATAGTATCATCTGCGAACAGAATATGGGAAATACTCAACCCAGGCACACCACTTCGACTCGCTTGAAAGCCTCGAATTAAACCACTATCCTCCACTTTTTTGAGAATCTTACTCAAAATTTCCATCACCAACAAAAAAAGAAGAGGGGAAAGGGGATCTCCTTGCCTCAATCCTCTAGAGCTACCAAAGTAACCTGCAGGAGACCCATTAATAAGAACAGAGTAACGAACCGTGGAAATGCAAGCTCGAATCCATCCTTGCCATTTGGTCCTAAAGCCCATAGTATCCAGAAGGTGAATTAGACAATTCCAATCCACATGATCGTAGGCCTTCTCAATGTCGAGCTTGCACATGACTCCTGGCTGTCTCCGCTTAAGGGGATCGTAGTACCTTAGTTCATTGAACAGTGGCTTTAATATTGCAAATTTTTCAATGAAGATAGCACAACTGTAACAAGCAAATCAGATTTGAATATTAATAAAGAATCTGAAAAGACAAGGGGAAGTGATAATTCAAATGAAATCCTCTTTTTCTATATATATGTATATTTTAAATCTTTCTGAATTTTCTGTGAAATAATAGTTGATATGTTAATAGAAATCCAACCATTGTGGAAGAACCACAATAAAATGGAGCTAAAATTTGAAGATACACAAAAGCTAGCAGTAAAATATGTTAAATAAATATGAATTACAGGTTTGACACAAAACTCTTTGGGTATCCTTAACCATATAAATAAAAAGATATGGTAATATATAATGCGAAAAAGTCAAAGCAGAGCAGAGTACAAAATGGTTAGTCGACTTTAAAGTGAAACAGCAGACAAAGGGTGGTTTGAGTGAGCATACCAGTTTTAAATGATTTTGAACAAATTAAAGGTTTATCTTAATCTCTAGAACATGAGCAATTTAGACCATTTTGTGCTAAACTATAATACCTCTTATAGGGACAACAAAAGATCAGTGGTATTTGTAATTTAGTGAGGCAATGTCTACCATAGGCATATATTGCACCTTCTTGCAAATTAATAGCTCATTTATAAATGAAAGTTTCCCCCAGTTACTGTAGAAGTTATTCACACTATTTCTGGTTATGTGATTTTCAAATATGTTAAGTGTAAACAAAATATTAGGCCGTCCACATAATAGCATATTTTTCACTATTCTCATGTTATTGATTCTCTTACTTTCCTATTATAATTACAAAAGAATTTCTCTCGTGTGAGATATTTTAATTGTGTTGTTGGTATGAAACTCAAGTGCAATGAAGAGGTTCAAGCTGCATCAAGGTAGACAAATATTCAAAGCTCCAATTACAATATACTTGCTGGATAATCACTGATATCATTTATATATTTGTATATGTACACTTTTTATTAAGGATCGACTTGCTCTATATACTGTAGGACCTTGAACTACAAATCTAAGACTAGATCTCTGATTTTTTTTTTTTTTTTTTTAATAAGTGAGACTAGATCTCTGATAATTAAGCTATTATAAGGAAAATTGTTTAAAAGAGCAAAAACTTGGACATCAGTTGAAACTTTTTAACAATATAATTTGTGAAATACCAATCATGTGTTTGTATCATTACTTTTTTAGGAGAACTAAGCAAAAAGTTTCTCATGCAATAAGTCAGCTTTGGGAGGTGTTTATCACTTGCTTTCTATAATGTTTGTATTATTTGAGTATGTCAATCTTTGGACACTGTAGACCATTTCCCTTGGCATATCCTTCTTTAAATGAGGGCAACTACAAATCAGCAAAATGTGTAATTTGGTGAGGCATATTATGGGAGCAGATGAAGCAGCTAATTGAAATCACAAGTATTGAACACAGCACTTGAAGAGAACTTTCATTTTTTCTATTTTTGGGACAGAATATGACCAACTTCAATAACATATAAATCTAGTTTAAATTTCAAAATTGAGAAAAAGATAATTAACACTTAATTAATGTACCAAGGCGTTATACTACAGCAGTGATGTCTCTGAATGATTTTCTAACTTAGGGGAAAAAAAATGCAAAAGCAGATGAACCACCAGCAAATATGAAAGATTCATGAGAGCACACCAAAACTGACATATACTATAAGGTCATGTATTAATATCTGAAATTTTGGAAAATCTATCGAAAGTTTGAATCAAAAGCAAGCAAAAAAATTTGCGTGCATATTAAAACTGAAAAGGGAAAAACTATTAAAAAATGACAAATGCTCTCTGATTTTCCAAAATTTTAAGCTCTTCTTAACATTAAGAAATATTTAATCATCTCAACTTATGAATTTTATTTGCCTGTGCGAAAGGTAAAAGTTAATCAATTTTAAAACAGAGGAACTTAAATTGTAATGCTTATTATGTATGATCTCAATTGCTGGAATATGACCAATGTTAGATTCCATGAGTCCTTCATCCATATAACTCATAGATTGATAGTCTCCAAACCTTAATCATGCCTGAATAATTTCGAAAAATATGAAGGTAAACCAAGCAAAAAAAATTCACAATTTCTTTTTCTTTTGCTAAGTAGTCAAATTAGTAAATAATACAAGAAAAGATGATAGTGAAAGAGTAATTGCATAAACAATATACACGTGAGATAAGAAAGACAATAAAAGAGACCTATCAAAAAAAATGAAAGACAATAAAAGAGGAGAAGATGAGAAGATTTGTAGAAGTTACCAACATTAATAAACTTGCGTCGGCGTGCGATTATATAATCAATTATTCCTCCTGCTGGAAAAAAATAGACATATTGCCTCAACTGCCTACACATGACAACAGTTTGTATAATTATAAGTTAGAAAAATAAAAAGTATGCTGCAAACAATCTTGAAAAGAACCAAATAGAGGCCTCAATCTCCAAGGCTCCTTTTTTCTATTGCTAGAGACAAACTACAATCGACAAGAAGGTTCAGCTGTGATTAATGGCATCAAAGAATGAGATGTCACAGCAGGACATGGTTGGTCATTAATGTCTAATGTTTCAAAAGCCACTACACCAAGTAGAATCTATGTGATATATTTTTAGTTAGCATCTTCGACAAACAATGACATCCAACTCATTCACAAAAATCACAACTTAATCCTTTGTTAAAATACAAACAACTTAAGAAACAATCAGTAACGCATTTATCCAGGCACTTCAAGGGCGAGTCCCTTACTAATCTGCTGTGTTAAAGGAAACAAGGAGCAACAATATTGGAACATGTGTCAGATCTTGCCTTTAGTTCATCGTTATGGAAGACATTAGAATGTATCAACACTGTGGTACTGATCATAAGTGACTTAAAATTAGAAAACTTTTCACTTCTATTTATAAGTTACAAAACCAAATTCCAAACCAAATTGTACTAAGAATATTTAATAATAGACAACTAGCGTTAGTTTATAGAGACAGATCCATCACCTAATATGTAAGTGATTGGGAACGTCCTCCGATCATTTGCATGATCTAGAGCAACCAGAATGGTCACCTGGTGGGTTTAACAATAACGTAAAGCTTACAAGAAAAAAATAAATAAATAAATAAGTAAACACCACAATTGATGGAAAACCTTAATTAAAGCTAGTATTTTTAAAATGTTAAAATAGAGATGTATAAATAATTTTGTTGACAACCAAGTAAAAAGACAAACTATAGCTGTCTACCTCATAATTCAGTAAGTGTTGTTGAAGTCATTGGCACAGAGGCTTCAAGTTCGGAAACCATAACAAAACAACATTTGATTTGAAAGGCAGAAGAATTATCATTAAGCACAGGAAAATGTTTGGCCTCACGTAATGCATTGTTGGTAGTGTTGTCAAGTATAGTATACGACATTGTTCAAGTTTACCTACAACCAGAAATATTTGGGGAGGGAGAGAGAACTCAGGACAATAAAATCAATATGGTTTCAGTGCAATCTTCAAGCAGTCTAATTACTAGTAATATGGCAAATCCATAGTCATAACAGAGAAAGAAAAAAAAAAAATGAAATCAAGGTCAAGTTAAATTTGAGTTGAATCTCAAGAGGCTCTTCCTTATGGGGTACAGTAAACAGGAAATTAAGTTCATGAACAACTCTAAACAGGACAAAATAAATAATTTATGTCAACGATTATTTCTCAAGTTTGAAAAATAACATCAAAATATGAAAAGCTGAAAGGCAAAACCCCAAATCTAAGGATGAACGTGATACTATAAAAATGACTCTTGAAATAGGTACAAATAAAGAGCCCTAATTATTAGAAAACTGACAAGTCAAAACATTATAGTGAAGACAATGCAATAGTAACAAGCAGACAGAATTTTATATGTAAAATTAATTAAAAAAAAAAAAGGAATTCATTGAAACAAAAATTTGAAGGTTTACATATGCTATGCAGCAGAATATGTAACATGGGGATACAAGTTTGAAACAATTACAAAAGGAAGAAATTGGGACCAATTACGAAAATATTCCTAGGTTGATGTAGAGGAGAGTATATGAGAAGAGAAGAGGATGAGGTTGGAGAAAACTTACTGGTCATCTGTCCTAATAATGTATATGATCTTCAAACTGCTTTTTGTTTAATAGATTCACCAATGTAGATATTTGGAATAAGGGAAATCCTGGACCACTCTGCTCTGCACTACTCCCATTTCCACATCTTTCCTTTAATTTGGTACAATGACGAATACTCAGCTCTTCAGTTGGCTTGGGAGTACAGTAAAACTCCATAAATTAATTTTTCCTCCAGCTGAACACAATAGATACCCTGTCCCTATTGCCTGCAGATCATGGAAACATATTAAACTGATTGAATAATTAATTAGTTCTTTGAATAATGAGGATCAACGTGTTGTTAGTTTTGTTAAATAGAGATGGAAACCTGTGAATAAATGCAGCTTTATTTTACAGAAAGTATTGAAGCAGTGTGGTCTGTCTTTCTCTATTTATGTTTCACGTGGTGCTAAGGGTGTGTCATCTTCACCCACCATACACAAAAAACAATAGGGGTAGTTGTTATAATTTGAGCATCGTGATCTGATTTAAAGAGTACTCGCCCTAATTATGGGAAGATATAAGAATAATTTGGCTTGATGGAAGAGCAGTTAGAAAAGGATGGATATTCAGTTTGAATCTAATGTTCTGAAATGTAGACTAGGAAACTTAAGGAATACATTTTCAATTTTTTTTGTTGTCAAAGAAGTATGAAAATCTTCAATTCAATTCAATTCAAAAAAATAAAAAAAGCATGAAAATCTTGCAATGCATAGAATTGAACTTTTACATTTCTTACTTTAACAGATAAAGAATACAAGCCAAAAATAATTACTAAAATTCAAAATTAAATAACAGAAGCACAGAATGAGATGGGAAAAGAATGAAAATTTCTGTGGAATCAGCTTCTAGCTGCCCTCTAACTGGCTTTAAACTCTAAACCAAATAAAGTCCAGTCAATTCTATTTCACTAAAGACCATTAAAGATTTACAAAATCTGACTATCCCTGATGGTAATACCATGTGTAAATATATTAGAACCATCAACACCTTAGGTGCTGTCTGAAACTTCATAAGAATGTGAGTTCAACGTTGCTTGCACTAGTAGAACTTCACTGACTCTGCATATGATCCAATAAAACTGACCTCCCAACCCAAACATGGAAACAACAATCTGCAAGCCCATCACCAACAAAATTTCTCATTCTTACGCAGCTCAACTCCATTCTTCCACAATAAATTCATACACAAATATATCAACTATGAACCAAGCCCAAAT
Source organism: Fagus sylvatica (assembly GCA_907173295.1). Classification (NCBI taxonomy): domain Eukaryota; kingdom Viridiplantae; phylum Streptophyta; class Magnoliopsida; order Fagales; family Fagaceae; genus Fagus; species Fagus sylvatica. The sequence goes on along the minus strand of OU015765.1, from coordinate 241,219 downwards.
CAACAAAATCTATTGCCAAGAACTGACCCATGTACTATTACAGTTTCAGCTCAAGAAATTAAAATGGCCTATTTGACACCATTAAGTGAAGATGACTACAAATGCTGAGACCAAGAATGAGTAGATTTCATCAACAGACATAAAGCAGACTCTAATAGTGAGGAACCCAATATTGAAAATTCCAAATTTTCAATTTTTAAAAATTCAAATGTAATAATTTGTAGAAAGAAAATAGGGTAGCAAGCAAAAATTCAAATAGCACGCAGCAAAAAGTGGTTTCAATTGAAAGCTTGATCATTTAAAGTACACAATTTATGGAAAATTGCGCGAAATTTGAGAATAACCTCCCCCCCCCCCCCCCCCCCAAAAAAAAAAAAAAAAAAGGACATTTGGAGCAGTTACGAAATGTGATATAAGCCCAGGTTGATTTAAATGTATGAGTAAACTTACCGATACTAATGCATATCATCTTCAGATTATGATATTTTGAGTATGGGCAATCTTGGACCACACTGCACAGGTTACATCTTTCCTCTAATATGGGGCAACTATCAATCTCAAGTCTTTCTATTTTGGTGATGCATCGCATGGCTTGCATTGTGGGCAGATGCATCAGGTTCTTGCATTTTTAAAGATACAGCCACTGAAGAGAAGAAAGGTTGCCCAACCATTCAGGCAAAGCTTCCATTCCATCGAATCCATTAATATACAGAAACCTAAGGGTAGTGAAGCGTTGAATTTTGTCTGGTAGAGAGTTGAGGTTAGCCCACCCCCATTAAGTGATAGCCTTTCGAAGTATGCATAAGAGTGTTGGATGGAAGTGCAACTGAGACTGAGGAGTGCATCCAGCTCCTCATAAAATCCACCGATCACCAAAGTCTTCAAGTGAGTGAGCAATCTAATAACCAAAGTTTTCAAATGAGTGAGAAATCTAGAACTTCAACAAAACATGATGATGTTTGTCTGCACTGAAGAGAATGCAATCTTCTTATATCTGAAATTGATCTTAGATTCAAACAACTATCAATTTGTAATAGAGCAAGAGATCGTAGATCTTGAATTGATTTCAGATTAAGACATTGCTCTATCCTCACTATCAAAAGAAACATACAGGATCATAACCCACTCGGTAGAACTTCAACACCACCTGCGACACCTTGTATACTTGGAAAAGATCTTTGATTAGTAAAACAGTATAACACCAACTCCTCAATCAAAAGGACGTCTGACAAATAACTCAATTTCTCAGTCATATATACGGAGTGATTGGTGAGAGGTACAGAGAGCCCATACATCTTGATGTGGCAAGATGGACACCAAATCAGCACAACTCCATATCTCCATAGACATGAGACTTGGATTTTTTTGCAATAACTGCCCTGGAAAAGAAGCAAGTTCTGATATTTCAGACATATTGATGGCAAAGAAGCAACATATTTGACGGATGGAATAAACTTTTAGTTCTTTGAATAATGAGGAATCCATGAGCTGATAGTTTTTTTAGTTTTTTAACATCTTATGGTTCTTACAATTAGTTCGTTATATCCATGTCAGTAACTAAAAGAGTCAAAGCAAGGGACATTTCACACTGTTCAGGCTAAGCTATAATTACACCAGACGCACAAAATGACTTTCATATCAAACAGTGTCAAACTACAATTCAGTGATTTGACTGTACTCAATCTAAATCTTAACATTATTTTGGTGACATATGAACACATATATGGACATTAGCTACAGTCTACAGAACACAGTGACTCTACAAATAAATATAAAGTGAATTGGGTATTGTAAAGACCCAGTTATGAAGTAAATCATATATACATATCCCAAATGTTAAAGAGAAAGCAGACCTGAAGTACCTCGGCATAAGTTGTCATCAAGTTGGTTATTTTCCCAAACCAAAACTTCTTGCGAGCTTCACGAGTTAGCCTTAAAGATTTAAATACGGCAAAAACCTTCAAAAGGTAAACCCATATATAAATATATTAGAACCATCAACACCTTTATCGCTGTCTGAACCATAAATATTTAAGAATTTGAATTCAAAATTTGCTTGCACTTGTAGAACTAGGGATTAGATGACCTCACTACCTCCCCTGCATACAATCCAGTTAAATTGACATCCCAACCCAAACGTGAAAACAAAAATCAGCATGACCTTCACCCACCCAATTTCTCATTCTTATGCAACTCAACTCCATTTTCCCGCAATAAATTCACGCACATAAACTTAGCAATTATGACCCAGCCCAAATCAACAAAATCTATTGCCAAATTTTAGATAGCCCTTAGGATAAGAACTGATAAAATCTACTACAGTTTCTGCTCAAGAAATTGAAAAGAATGAGTATGTATTTATCAATGGATAAAATCTATTTGACACCAATCAGTGAAGGTTACAAGAAACGATGCGAAAAAGAATGAATATGTTTTCATCAATGGACAACAAGCAGGCTCTAATAGCAACAAATTCAAAAATTTCAAATTGCCATAAAATTTCAATTAGAGTGGTTGGTGAGATTAATTTCAACAAATTAGTTGGAGAATCATTAATCTAAAATGAAGCGTTTATAAATCTTAAGATATTTTATAATTGTATAGTTTGATCGTGAAAGGAAGATATTTGATCATTTAAGAATAGCCCAAAAATAAAAACACCAAAAGAAATTAGCCAAAGTGAAGAAAGAGAGGAATTATGAAATGAAATATACTCTTACCCATCTTCAGATTTCTCCCCTTTAATATCGTTCCCCGTCGATCGTGATATCTTGAATATGGGCAATTTTAGATGACTCTGCACCGCTCCCCTTTGCATATCTTTCCTTTAATTTGTGGCAACGAACAATATCTAATTTGGCGAGGCTTCGCATGGCTTCCAATGTGGACAGATCCATCAGTTCCCAGCAGTCTCTAAGAGATAGTGATTGAAGAGAAGAAAAGTTGCCCAACCGCAAAGCTTCCATTACAACAAATCCCTCTATATGCAGCTCTTTAAGTGCAGTGAAGCGTTGGATTTTGTCCGGGAGAGAGTTGAGATTAGCCGAAATCTTCAGTTGTAGACTGCTGAGGGACACATTCAAGTATCGCAGGCCAAAACATAAAGGAGGCACAAACCCAGTGATCCGCAAAATCTTCAAGTGGGTGAAGCAATCTAAAAACACCTCTAGGAAATGTGTAAGCGAAATTTTTGGGCAACCCCTAATTTCCAATTGGGTAAGCGAATGCAATCCTTTCAAATCTGGAATTGAATCCAGATAAGGACAGTCGGAAATGGTCAACTCCTCGAGACAAGGAAACACCTCGCCTTCTCCTGCACCCTTCCACACTTTTAAACACAACATAAAATTCATTTCGAGTGTTTTCAACGCCGGAAACAATGCATTTCCGTAAAACTCGTTTCCTATACATTTTACATTATTCATTCTTTTCATTTTAAGAACCCTAAGACAGGGTAAATGCCCAAGAGTGGGAACTTGTTCACATTGGGTGCAGTAACTTAAAGTGATCTCAATCAAATTGTCATATAGTGACAAACCAACCCCAGGATCACGACTTGTCAACATCCATGATGGGAATTTCTTTCCATGATACCGTTCGATTGTTAAGCTTTTCAAATTTTGGTGAGGCTGGAGGCCTTCCAACACCTCTTCATCATTATCGGAGTCGTTCTCTCTTTCCTCTTCATCATTATAGGAGTCGATCTCTTTATAATGGTTCCAATAAAATCCCAACTTGTATATTTTGGCCTTTGTTGCTAAATTGGCACTTCTGGCTTCTTCCTTATCTCTCACATAATCTAGATTGTAGATATCTAATTCTCCTCTCAGTTGGTTCAAGCATCCTAATTCTTTAATCTGTCGACCTTCGTCTTGATCCACATAAAAACGTGGCAATGTTTGGAGGCAAGTCAACCGTCCTATATCTTTTGGTGTTTCCGTAATGGAATCAATATCAATATGTCTCAAGTTAATCAAATTGCTGAAGTCTTCTGGAAGCTCTTCATCCTCTTCAAACTTGCAATTATTTATTATTAAAGTTTGCAAATTGTAAAGCTTACTTATGGATTTTGGTAATTCCCCAATTTGAGTGGAGGAGATGTTAAGAAGCCTCAAATGTATTAACTCGCCAATTGAATCTGGCAACTCTAATACACCGTACTCATACCCAATTAATTTTAGAACACGTAAGCATCTAAAATGGGATAACATATTGCCAAACGCAACATTGTCTGAAACTAATGTGCGCAATTTCGTGAAACCATCTCCTGTAAATGAAATACTTGGTGTCAGTTCAACATCACAATAGAAAAATAAACGTCGTACATGGCTTCTGACATTATTGACTAATTCTCCCTCCAAAATCTGAGTTTCGGATTTTGAAATTGAGAACGCAAGATCATGTACCAAATCATCCATTTTGCAGCTAGTAATATTACCATATGCATCCTTTTTAGCATTTTGGAAAAAGGAGGTGGCCAACAAGATATTAAAATACATGTTACCAATATCCTCCATCTCCATATTACTTTCTTTAGATGGTTCAAGGAACCCTTCGGCCATCCAATGCTGAATTAATTCTTCCTTTTCCATCTCATAATCTTTAGGAAAAATTGCACAAGCATGCAAAACATCTTTTTAAAGATGGTGTTGGAAGATGATCAAAGCTTAACTTTAACACTCGAAAGACTCCATTATTATCATCATCCAATAAATCCCAAATTTTATTTTTTTGAATTGACAACCATTCACTTATATCATGTTTAAAATACATTGTTCCCCCTAGAACTCTTAAAGCCCATGGAACCCTTCTACATTTTTTAGCAATCTCCATTCCAATTTTCACCAATTCTTTAGGGAGTCTTTTATTTGCAAATGCTCTTTTCTTGAACAAGGACCAACAATCAGATTCTGATAATTCTTTCAATTCATATTGGGGAGGTGTCTCCATGATTTGTGCCATCGTTTTCTGGATCATTCGAGGAAGGAGTCTATCTCCTTTTTCAAATTAATCTCAGGGATCGAATTCACAGAATTCACAAACTCCACTCGAAGATCAAAGCTAGCAATTTTATCTTTAAGTCCATCTAATGATTTGCTGATGGTCTTAACTTTGTTTGCCATATTGAAGGGGAATACAATGTGATTGGAGAGTGAATAGGAGCTGCATACCTTTTCCTTCAGTTTGTACCTTTTGCTGAAGAATATTATAGCCAAACTCGTCTAGCACATCATCAATGTCATAAGCTACATCTCTAAAATCCGTTAACCACATCGTCACACACCCATCACTTACTTGCCTTTTTTCAGCATCATTTAACAGGAGTTGAATCTGGGTTAACGAGGCAAGAAGATCAATTAGCCCCTCATTGAAATCCCACTCAGAACTCATATGCTTTGTAACAATTGATCTTAACTTGGCTAGAAGTCCCTCCACAATATCACTAAGGACAATTTGAACTTCATATTCTTCCGTACTCTGCATAAGAGAAAATATTATGAAAAGGTTTGCGGAATGCAGAATACAATTCTGTTAGAAATAGACAATATAGGTGAGATTAAATATATATATATATATGTGGACAATATAATGCAGCCTCTTTCAAGAAAAGTATCTTTCAAAAATAATTAAGAATCTCAAAGGGAGGAGTTTTAGAGCTTCTCTATGCAAAGTAGCATGGTGGGCTACTGTGTATCACATATGGATTGAACGAAATAGCAGAATCTATAATGGTAAGGTTAGAACAGAGGAACAACTTGTAACAATTGGAATATTCATCTTTGTAACTCTTAACTTTTGTTTTGGGCTGGTAGTTTAGTCAGCCTTTTCTTGGGCTAATTGTTGTAAGATCTGTGAACACTGTTTTCCTTCTTTGTTTTAATAATATCTTGAATTCTCAAAAAAAAATCAGTATAAAAGTACAAAAATGGCAAAAATATCAAAAAGAGGTATATATGAGGGTATAATACAGTTATTTCTAAAAAACATTGTGCCAAAAAAAAAAAATTAACATATTTTTTTTTAGAAAAATAAAAAGTATTGTATTAAAAGCATATAGGAAACTCTTAGCAATTCGATTTGAAATAGCCTATTGCAATAAACCAATAACCATGATAAAATCTTTTTTTTTTTTTTATGAGAAATAACCATGATAAAATCAACAAGAATATTAAATGTTTATTGATAAAGTAATAGTGTCAAGAGTTTTGTAACTTAGTAATATTAGTTCTCCTATAGAGAAGAACTTAGATTCAAAACCCCCTCTCCCACTTATTGTTAGAAAAAACAAAAAAAATCATAAATAATGAAATATAGTGTAATGTTTTACTCAATTCTTACATTTAAAATCAATTATTAAAAGAGTCATCACAACCAAAAATGTAACATGACATAAAATCCAACAATGAAAGATTTACATCATTCATTACATCATCACTTACCTTTTCAGTCAGTCTATGTGATGTGATTGTACCCTCCTTAGCACTGCTTGAGGTTGACGCACATTTTTGTTTTTTGTTTCTCAGTCTATGTGATGTGATTGTACCCTCCTTAGCACTGCTTGAGGTTGACGCACCTTTTTGTTTTTTGTTTCTCCCTTCAGTTGCTTCATAAGCTTCTTTTCGAACATCGTCAGGCACAACTTTACAGATAACAATATCATGACCTTGTAACTCCAGCCAAATGTGATTTAATCCTTGTTGCACCTCCAGGAAATTCAAGTGTACAATAATTACATTTGAAACGACCTTTTAGGTCAACCGCATGATCCCAAAAGTTATCTCTCTTTCTACCCATATTTCTTTTTCCTTAAAATAAAATACATAAAAAAAAAAATTAGAATCAAATATTAATTATGAAATGGATGTTAAAAGAATAAAAATAAGTTATTCTATTTCCTTAAAAATATTAAATAAATAAATTCTCTCTCTCTCTCTCTCTAGAGAGAGAGAGAGATTTGAGATTGCTCACATCACATAAAATATTAAAACAATTTATCAATATTATTCAGTAATCCTATTTGCCTACTCTTTGCATCAGTTCTCGAGAATATGATACAACTGTTACTAAGCATTCCTTCATCATGTAATGGCCACGGGGCATGTATAATAAATCAAGCAAAGGTTTTTTTGGTTTTATCACATGCTTATAGATTAAGGGAAATAATATTTCCGCACCAATAGTTGTTATTTCCGCACTATTGGTGTGGAAATATGTGTGTGGGTATACCTTAAATACACTTTGATTTAATAAATTATGTATTGTATAAAAGTAAAAAAAATTATTTATTGTTTAAAAGTAATTAAAAAAAAAATTGATTCGTTAATCTTTTACACAAAAGTAGTTCAATTTTTTAAAAGTTTAAGCCATTAATTAAAATTAATATATAATTTTTCTTTTTATATTTTATAAAGAAAATAATATGAACAGGAGGGGGATTTTCTAAAGCAAGGAGACTGCCCCCTTTACCCTCCATTATGCCATATATATATATATATATATAGAGAGAGAGAGAGAGAGAGAGAGAGAGAGAGAGATAAGTGTTAAATCAAGTTATACATGGTATAACTTTTGACAATGTTATGCTACTGAATTTTTTTTTTATTGGATGTAAATTTTGAAAAATCCAACATTTGATTACATTTACTTCTTATATCCTCAATGTTTGTAAAATTTCAAAATCATCAGAGATCAATAATTATCTTATCTATAAAATGTTTAAATTTCAATTTTTTAAGAGAAAATTTCAAAAATTTTGTATCTTAAAATTATGTATAAAATATAAGTTTATAGACTGAATAGTAAATAATATCTGATTAATACAAAATTTGGCTTCTCTATGATCAAGAGTCCCCAAAACTGTTACTATTTAATCATGATACTGAGCATGTATAATAAAAAATCAAAGGAAATTCCAAGAGATCCCTTTGAGCAAAATTAAAGGCGGCTCTTTGGTTGTATGATTGTATCAAAGGCTAGAGAATTAGGGCTAAACAGATTAATCATATAAGGTAAATGCTTTAAAAGTGATATTTCCAAAACTTTCGGTACTTTTCAGGACTGGTCTATCTCCTTAATTAATAGTACTGGATGACATAAAGACATGACTTATTTATAAATTGTGTCACTTGTTTAATAAACATAGATAGTCCTATAAACGATCATGAAATGGGTTAGAGAAGAGAAGATTCCTTTAATCGGATTCGGAGAAAATCTTTGTCCAAAAATAATTATCTTTCTTCTGAATCTGTCTCATTTTATGGAGTCAACAAATAGTGCAGCCTTGTTTTATTTTTTTGCCAAAATGAGCTTCTCCTAACTCCATCTCCTCTGTCCCTCAGTCTGTGTAAATTGAGGAGATCGAAGATGGAGGAGATTCCTGACTTCCGTTATTTTAAATAAACTATTTATTCAGCCAAAAAAAAAAAAGTCAACGGCATAAACACATGTCAAAAAGGCTAGAGCACTTACTATATATAATAGCTTGCAGATAGGTAGATCAAATGCAGCCTATGGACGCTTGGAAGATCAGTAAGAGAAAGAGAAGAAGTAATTGCTTGCGACTGCGATCAGTGGATCACCAGCAATTAATGGATGTGAATTGGAAGATCTAAACCCAAAAATGAAAAGAGGAACAGTTATATATCTAAATTCATAAAAGGGAAAGAAAACAAAGAAGTAACCTATGTTATAGGATGTCAATGAAACTTACCAACAAGGAGAAGATAAGGGCTAAGGGGCACGGTATCTTTCTCTCTCAAGAAGAGTTTTGTGTTTCCTGGTTCTTTTGTTCCTGGCATACAAAAAACTCTTTCATGGGCCATGATGGAGAAATTCCAATTCTTATATATTATGCATAATGAATGATGCAACATGATGTGGTAAAAGTTTAATTTGTGGGAAATACTTAGGTCCTGCCACGGAGACCGGTGTTGATTTTGATAAAAGTTTGTGTGTTTTGTGATAAATGTTTTGTCCGTATTGATAAATGTGTGTTTATTGTTGTAAAAATAAAATATGTGAATTCGGGTAGAATTAGTGATATTTGTGATAAAGTTAACTTTACTACAAAACTACACATATTTTACAATACTTGATAGACATTTTATCAAAACAAACATAACATTTTATCAAATCATACACAAATATTACAATTTTTGACACCTTCGACGAGACGGTCCCGCTACGAGACCTAAAAATTTCCCTTAATTTCTATCTAGCAAAAAAGACCTTATAATTCATTTGTGTCGTTCGTTCTAGTTAGGGTTCAAAAAGTTTTGTACCAAGTTTTGAACCTCCTCTTTCTTGTAACAATTGAGTTATTGAAATGACAACAACAAAAAAATTGTATCTAAGAAGTTTGAGAAAATACATTAGATATCATTGAACATTAGAAAGGAAAATAAAAATGATATTCATTAACCTTTTTAAATTTCTTTTTGGAGGTTAAAGCTGCAGTTGATTGTCATCATTTAATTCAAGTTTTTTTGGTTGGTTGTGCTTAGAATTACAACAAGTGGGGAAATGGGGATTCCAACCCAAGTTTCTTCTTGTAAGAAACTGAGAAATGTTACTGAACTATAAAACTCATGGAACGATCGTAGATGATGGTAAATTTATCAATATTATATTGACTCAGGGGCAGAGCTACTTGTAAGGTGGATTGGGCTATCTTTTTTTTTTCAAAAAAAAAAAAAGCCCAGTCCCAATCTAGTCTAAATTTCAATCATAAACCCCAGCCTAGCTCAGTCTAATTCCAATTTAAACTCATTCCAAATTCAACCACCCATATCACAATTCCAATTTAAACCCATTCCAAATTCAAGCCCTAACCAACCAACCCAAATCACACATCTAATCTAAAATTATTCAAAATAAAAAACCATCAAAGATCAAACAAAACTCACCTCACCGTGCGATTGACCAACTGACCAACATAATTCACTTAATGATATGATATAGTAATCTTATAAGCATTCCTTCATGATGTAATGGGCACGGGGCATGTATAATAAATCAACAAAGGTGGTGGCTCTTTTGGTTGTTTCACACGCTAAGAGAATTAGATCTCATCTAATAGATTAATCCTAGAAGAGCATGATTTAAACGTTATAGATCCAATACTCTACGCTTCTACTTCTCGATCCGAATTGGTATATCTTAATTCTTGATAGTGGAACATATCAAATTAACAAATCCAAAATATTTATATATGGAGAGACAATGTGAAAGTGTACTTACTCTGATAGCTTGCAAATAGGTAGATGCAGTCAATGGACGTCAAGAGAGAGAGAGAGAGAGAGAGAATGTGTGTTAGATGAGAAGAGAAGAGAAGTAATGGTCTAGCAATTTACAACGCATTTTATATACTGACTATTAGGGTACATGCAGAGAGAGAAAACAGGGAGAAAGAGAGAGTCTGATAATAGAGTTAAGGTGTTAATGTCTGTTTTGATGAGTTAAGGTGTTAATGTCACTTGCATCTCACAGATGTTTCATTTCTAATTCTCACTTAGCAGTATGAAGAAAGTTCCTACAAATAAAAATTGTCCTTTTCGAGGGGTCTTGTCCCTTTTAATCCGTGCTAAAATTTCCTTCCCTTTCTCAATTATTAGAAAAAGCAGAAGATATATTAATGCAAGCCCACCAACTACTTGCAGAGATTGCAGAAATTACTTTTATTTCTAATGTTGGTGGGCCACCGCTCATTAAAAGACGCTATTATTTGAATCCAGGCTTTAAATTGTGAGATGTGAACTTGAGAACTTAATTAGTGGATACCATAAATGTTGAGCCTAATATGTATGTTACATTAGAGCAATTCCAATAGAACAGCCAAGTCACGTCAAAATATTGCTAATATTTCATAAAAAAACTCATTGACATAATATGTGTCTAAGAACATTCTCAAGAGTATAGTTAAAATTATATCCAAATTTTAGCTTTAGGAATTACTTTTTCAATTTGACCTAATAACTTTTTAAAACATCCACACCCATACCCGATTCTTTATTCTTAACTTTATTTCATTATAATGTTATTTCTTTACTTATATTTTATTATATTCTTCAAAACATCTAAATACACAACCTAATAAAGTGAGAGAGGGAGAGGAAAAGAAACTAATTAAAAATAAAGGGTATAATAAATTTTTTTTTTACCTAAACACTATAGTTTAAAGTTATTTTGCCTAACATGTTTCTAGTCCAATAAAAGCAATTTTTGAGGTTCTTTAGCCATATTTTAACTTAAATAGTATTTTACCTAACCGGTTAAGACATGTTAAATTCTCCATAAAATTGTTATAATATGTTAAATGCTCTTCAAAATCTTTCTTATGTCACTTCATTTTGTTATAATATATATCTAGATATAGATATATTTGCTAAATTGTTATAATATATTAGATGCTCCATAAAATTGCATTTCATTTTGCACATAGGTATGCCCGGTATGACTGCTTTTGCTGGTTTCTACGAACTTTTTTAACCTAAGAAAGGAGACTATGTCTTTGTCTCATCAGCATTTGGTGCTGTTTGCCAGCTTGTTGGCCAATTCGCCAAATTGATGCGTTGGAAGTGCTGGAAGCTAAGAAAAGGTTAAAAAAAAAGCAGAAATTTCGAGGGGTGATCCAAGTCTTGTCCCTTTCAATCCGTGCTAAAATTTCTTTCCCTTTCTCAATTATTAGAAAAAGCAGAAGCAAGCCCACCAACTACTTGCAGAGATTGCAGAAATTACTTTTATTTCTAATGTTGGTGGACCACCGCTCATTAAAAGACGCTATTATTTGAATCCAGGCTTGAAATTGTGAGATTTGAGCTTGAGAACTTAATTAGTGGATACCATAAATGTTGAGCCTAATATGTTTGTTACATTAGAGCAATTCCAATAGAACAGCCAAGTCACGTCAAAATATTGCTAATATTTCATAAAAAAAAACTTATTGACATAATATGTGTCTAAGAGCATTTTCAAGAGTATAGTTAAAATTATATCCAAATTTTAGCTTTAGAAACTACTTTTTCAATTTAACCTAATAACTTTTAAAAACATGAACACCCATACTCGATTCTTTATTCTCAACTTTATTTCATTATAATGTTATTTATTTACTTATATTTTATTATATTCTTCAAAACATCTAAACACACAATCAAATAAAGGGAGAGGGGAAGAGGAAGAGAAACTAATTAAAAATAAAGAGTATAATAAAATATTGTTTTGCCTAACATGTTGCTAGTCCAATAAGAGTAATTTTTTGGGTTTTTTAGCCATATTTTAACTTAAATAGTATTTTGCCTAACCGGTTAAAACACGTTAAATTCTTCATAAAATTGTTATAATATGTTAAATGCTCTTCAAAATCTTTCTTATGTCACTTCATTTTGTTATAATATATATCTAGATATAGATATATTTGCTAAATTGTTATAATATATTAAATGCTCCATAAAATTGCATTTCATTTTGCACATAGGTATGCCCGGTATGTATGACTGCTTTTGCCGGTTTCTACGAACTTTGTTCACCTAAGAAAGGAGACAATGTCTTTGTCTCATCAGCATTTGGTGCTGTTTGCCAGCTTGTTGGCCAATTCACCAAATTGATGCGTTGGAAGTGCTGGAAGCTAAGAAAAGGTATATCTTTATTTATACTTTATTTGTTAAATTTTATTTCTTATTAATTCACAATTCGCTTCGTCAAAAAATGTCCTTAGTTTTTTCTTACTTTTTATTTTCAGCCCCTTTCTCAATTAAGAAACTGTTTTAAGAAAATTTATAGATTAATTCACAAGTGCTATCAATCAGGTCTTTATAGTTTAAATTTGAACAATTTCAACCAACCTTATTGTTAAGATTTGTTCCATTTAGTCCATTTATCTATGGTCGTTATTAGTATCACTATTAAATGTCAAACAACATCGCAAATGTGTAAATCAATCAAACTTAAACCAAGCAGTACTAAGTATTACAACTAATATTTTCTTTATTTTATTTTTGGTTTTCTAGTTGTACATGCCTATTTTTTCGGTCCCAAATTGAATGGGACCCCCTCTAAACAAAATGGGCCCAGCCAAGGCCAATTCCAGTCGAGCCCAGCAAAGCCCAAGAAGAAATAAAGTCCACCATGTCTGTTGTACACCCAGCCAGCCAAATCGGGTATTGGGCTTTACATTAAATGGCTCAAGTGAGCCCAAGAAACATGTCTTTTAATTGGGCATAGTCAAGGTTAGTTGTTGCCAAGCCTAATGAAGCTCAAAAGAGAAAGGAGCTCCAATAAATCAGCTGAGCCACCAGACAGCCAAGGTGGGCTGCAGGCCACACACCAAATAAGTGAAGTGAGCCAAAAAAATATAGGCCCAAGCCTTCCAAAAGTCCCAGCAGCCTCAAGCAGTGCTAAGGAGACATTTTACATCCTTTGGTACAGGGGTGTAATCGGTGAGGTGCGGTTTTCTTCGAATTTATGCACCTACACCATATAGTGTGGTTTTCTTATTACACACACCTATACCTGCACTTATTAAGATCGATTTTGGCGCGATGCGGTGTAGGTACGGTCTTGCGGTTTGGGCTGTACTCATTTTGGTTGGATTGGGCCAGCCCAAATGTCAATTTTAATCTCAACCTTCACATACCATTAGCATACAAATATAACATACATCACCTGCATATACCATTAGCATACAAGTATAACATACTGGGTGTGTAATCGGTGAGGTGCGGTGTGGTTTTATCCGGATTTATGCACCTACACTTTATAGTGCGGTTTTTCTATTACACGCACCTGCATCTGCACCTGCACCTATTAAGATCGGTTTTGGCGTGATGCTATTCGATTTGGTGCAGTTCTTGCGGTTTTCTCGGTTGTGTTGATGAAGCTTACACCCCTACTTTGGCATATGTTTTTTACATTCTTTATTGATATCTATGTTTAATACTAGTACAACACCATATCTAGTGCTTCTCCTCGTTACTATAGTGAAAGCCATTGCTCTGACTCCCATGGTAAGTAAATTCTCAATGTTCAAATATCTATGGCCTGTTTCAATGGAGAATACTTGTCTATATATGTGAACATTAAGACAGATATAGTCTAATTGGGAAAAAAAGGGTGGCTGCTCAAATAATTTCCACACCTGTTTTGGCAAGGAATTGAGTCTTAATTTGAGCCATTATTCATTATTATGAATATTCATTTCTACTTTTATATGGATATTGACTGGCATCAAGTGTGGTATCTGTTTATACATTCATGTTTCTTAAAAATAAAAAAGTGTATACATGAATTAGCAAGGACTTTATGCACCTTTGTTTGAAGGGTCGTACTGATTGCAGCAACAACTTTTTTCTTTTCTTTTTTAAATCAACTATGAAGCATTGGATTTTCTTTACAGTTATTGGAGAATTAATCGAACTTTCTTTTCTTTTGAGAATTAGTAAAACTTTCATCTTTGAAACATCAATGCTGTAAAATCTCCTATTAATGATATGGATAAATTACACTGACACCTCCTAATTTTGGGGAAACTAGACTCATTACACCCTTGTTTAGGAAAATGTCATTCCGCTCCTAAATTTACAAAATAATTAACACTCCGCCCCTTTTTTCATTTTTTTTTTTTTTTTTGTTTATTTTTTATTAATTTTTTTAACCAATACCTAACTAACCAAAGTTAAAAAGAAAAATTATATTCCAATTATTTTAAGTTTAATTAGAGAATATTCCTTTAAAAATTGGGAAAAAGGGAGTTGAGTGTTAATTATTTTGCAAATTTAGGAGAGGAGTGTCATTTTCCCAAACTAGGGTGTAGCAAGTCTAATTTCCTCAAAAGAAGGGGGGTTTAGTGTAATTTACTCTAATGATATTCATCAAGGAAAGGAGGATGAAACTTTCCTCTTTTCTTTGTTGGAAATGGAAAGAAGATTTGAACCTAATCTTTATCTTGAGTCCTTGACCCCACTAATTTATCACCTTAAACAGATGCTGCAAATTAGGTTCTGCCTTCTGGCTAGCCATCACCTCTCAAAAGGAGTAAGTTTGGAACTACATTTTGTCCAAAGATGAAAGCATTATGAATCAGCTAAGTCTATATGCTGTGATATCTCAATTATTAAACTTAATTTTGACAATAACTTTCATTTGAATATATTCTACTTCAGCATTAGTATTTCTTAGGTCAAACAAGATATAAGACTACTAGTGAAAGAAAAAAGAAGAAGGGTAAATTACACTGACACCCTCTTTTTTTGGGAAAACTAGACTCATTATATCCTATCTTGAAAAAATGACACTCCGCTCCTAAATTTGAAAAAATAATTAACACTCTGTCCCCCTTTTCCCCATTTTTAAAGGAATATTCCTTACTTAAACTTAAAATAATTGGAATATAATTTTTCTTTTTGACTCTTGTTAGTTAGGCATTAGTTAAAAAAATAAATAAAAAATAAAGAAAAAGAAAAAGAAAAAGGGGTTGAGTGTTAAGGTTCGATTTGATGATATGTAGAATGTTTAAGGTTCGCTCTTGCTTCCTATGAGAATATGGTTATTGAAGCCCGTTCACATGCAATGGTAACTTACAATTGTGTTCTAATAACATGGCAATCTGCCCATTTACTTGCTCACATGCAATAGTAACTAAGAAATTGATCTGTTGACTTGGCAATCTACCCATTTACTTTCTGCCATTTATTTTTCTGCACTTTATTTTTTTCTTGCTTTCACTTTTAAAATTCCTTTGGGTAAAGGAAATTATCAAGCCTACAAGCCTTTTAGATTGAAGCAAGATTGTGGTTCTAAAACATACTTTAAGACACTAGACCCTCTACAAGTTGAAAACAAATTTAGTTATTTGTTCCTCTTCAAACAAATTGGCAACCATTCTTTATAATTTCTAGTTTGGCAACAAACAAAGCCAACTTAAACTCAATCTCACACTTATGAAGGCATATTCAACCAAATCAACCACTAATTACCAACGACATCAAAACCCACAACGGCAAAGAGATCCTCGTTACTTCTCTTGGCCAAACTCTACTGCAAATCACCCAACCCACACCACAAAAACCCTCATGCCACCACCCAAAACCACCTCACCATTTCACCCACACAAGATTCAATTTCTATACAAAATCTCAAACCTCTTGTCTTGAAATTTTCCCAAATTTTAACCAAAATAAATAAATAAATAAATCCCAAATTGGATGGAAATCGAAGATGGTGATATAGGGTCGAAACGACAAAATCTAAAGAATCCTACATGTGGAAGTGGTTGGAGGATCCGTTTCAGTCTTGGATCACAGACTCCTGGTGTTCTTGGGTCATAGATTCCTTGGCTAGAAGGTACTTTTTGTGGTGGCTACGAAGGTGTGCCTCGTCTTGCGGAACCAGAATCATGTTCGACCTTTTGCCTTTTGCCTCAGTGGTACCCTCTGGCTCTGATGCGTCTTCATCCCACTCCATTTTGTTACTTTCTTTTCTCTTTCTCTCACTCTCTCACTCTACACTTGTATTTGTAAGAAATAAATGGCAAAGGGAGTGGACTTGCATTTGATGTAAGGAATGAAAACAAAGGAGAGGGAAGGTAGATCTGGTAGTGAGGAAGAAGAAAAAAGGAATAAAGAAAAAGAAAAAGGAGAACCAAAAAAGAGAGGCAAAAATAGGAAACGGAAGGGAGATATAAGAAATATAAAAGAAAAGAGAAAAACAATGTTTTTCTTTTTATCTTGGTGTTGATATGGAATTTTTTATATTATTTTAATAATATTTAATTGAGAAAAGTACACTTTACACATTTGTGGTTTGACCTGTTTACACATTGCCTATTCGTGGTTTGAAAATTAATATTTTGTCTACATGTGGTTGACTCCATCAACAGTAATAACCCACCTCAATATTTTTCCGTTAAAAATAGGGGTAACAATGTCTTTTTACTTATCTTTTTTTCTTTTCTTTCTCTCCTCTCTCCTGACTCCTCCTCCATGGCTAAAAATTGAGAAAATTATTAATAGCAACACAATCATCAATCATTCAAGTTCAATAAACTTTACCAATATTATTTTTATTTGACAAGCAAAATTGATAATAAAAAAATCACAAAAAAAAAAAAAAAAAAAAACCATTTGAAGTTATGAACCCGTTTCATCATACCCATTCCCTTGTCATCTTGTCTAAAGAGTACTACTGCTTCCTCTAACCAAATATTTACACCTGAAACCGACTTGGCATATTGGGGTATTAGATGGTTCAGCCTGGAAGGCGCCCCATTTCATATTCATTGCACTTTTGACAGTAAAAAGGCCAGCCCGAGTGTTTCCCAGATTAATTAGGACGTCTTCAAGAAGAGCCGGACTCAATGGTATCCGGAGGATTTGAGAGGCATCATATGGTTGGAACCTTGATTGAACTAAGCCTTGTTTCCAGCAGCCATTCTCATGATCAATGAGTTCAGCAAACTTTGTTCAGCAAACTTTGTATCAGGAGGAAGATTCATCACTGGATATAGTATCCGTGAACAAGTAGTGTTGGTAACCATTTGTCCCTTCTCACCGAAATTTTTGCTCTATTCCCTACCCTCCATTTTGCTCCTTGTGCGATGAGCTCTCTTCTCCAAGCATAGGAACAACCAACGTTTACTTTTGCTTGCATAAAAGTCCCATTAGGATAGCACTTTTAAAAAAATTATTATTATTGTTTTTGTTTTTTTATTGTAATTTTTTTACTATCAATTTTGCTTGTCAAATAAAAAAAATATTGGTAAAGTTTTATTGAACTTGAATGACTGATCATTGTGTTGCAATCAATGATTTTCTCAATTTCTAGCTATGGAGGAGGGGTCAGGAGAGAGGAGAGAAAGAAAAGAAAAAAAGACAAGTAAAATGACATTGTTACCCCTATTTTTAATCGAAAAACATTAAGGTGGGTTACTGTTGTTAACAAAGTCAACTACAGATAGTCAAAGTTTTAGTTTTCAAATCACGAGTAGATAATAGGTTTAAATACCGTTTTGGTCCTCAACCTTTGGTCTTTGTGTCAAATTGGTCCCTAATCTTTCAACTGTGTCAAATTGGTCCTCAACCTTTTAACCTTATGTCAAAATGGTCATTGCCGTTAAGTGTTGGATGAAAAATACTGACATGGTTAACAGTTTTTTTGTTTTTTTTTTTTTTTTTTTTTTTTTTTTTTTTTAATATTAAAAATGTGTGAGGTGGCATGTCAAATAATTTCTTTTTTATTTTATTTGAATTGACATTTTGGATGTGAAAGACAAATCACCCTATTTTTTTTTTCTCTTTCTCACGTTGGCTTTTGGGGTTTCACGGGGTGGGGGAGGGGTTTCGTAGTGGGGGCGGTTGGGTATCACGATGGTGGCGGAGGGGAGGGGTTTCACGGTGGAGGCAGTGGGGTTTCATAGTGGGGGCGGTAGGGAGGGGTCTCTGGTTATTGTTTTTATGGATAAATTTTTTAAAACAAGTTCCAGGCTATTTGATCGTGTTATTTTAGGATCAATTGAGATTTTCTTTATTTCTGGTGGATTCCAGAGTTCTTCCTTGTGGATTCAAGGAGCTCCTTATGGATTTAAGGGTTTGTGTTTAGCTAGAACGAAATCTAGCCCTTTCACGTTTTCCATACTGCGTCAAGTGGTATCAGAGCATGGTTTTGCTTGGTTTGATGGCTGCTAACGAAGATGGAGTTCAATGCTCCAATGGTGGAAGTCGTGGGAAAGATGCTATGTGGGTGGCAATAGAGGAACAAAGGTAGCAGATGAACGAGATTCGAGAACTGCTTGTCGTTGTCGGATTGGAACTCAACGCCAATAGGTTACAAAGAGTTGGCAAGAATTGCACTTGAGATATTGCTCGAGGGCCTCTTGTTAACCGACTTATGGGACGACATGTTCTTAATTTTAGTGATATTCCATGCTTTGATGGCATATCATACAAAGAAGACTTCATAGGTTGGATCTTGAATTTTGAAGATTATTTTACCTATGCAAAGATCCCTGAAGATTTCAAGGTGCTACTTGTATCAAGGAAGCTTGTGAGGGATGCAGCAGATTGGTGGAATGATATAGAGTATTGCAGGATGCGAAGAGGTAAGTTTAAAATTTTCTCATGGCCAAGAATGAAAAGATTGATGGCTAATTTTTTCTTTCCCCGTAATTATAATGAGATATTGTTTTATACAAGTTATAGTCATGGACAATCAAAATTATTTGAAGGGAAATGTAGTGAGAATCTCAATATCAGTTCATGGCGGAAAGATCAAAATTTGGGTGTCATTGATGTTGAGAAAATTTAATTTATGAGCATAATTTTATTATTAAAGAAGTTGAACAAGATCAAGTTTTGACAAAGGTTGAAGAGTTGGAAGGTAAAGAATTTGAAGAAAGATCGTCTATCAAAGATGGTACTTTGGAAGAAGTTTTTGAAGAGGCTAAAGAAGGAAATCTGGAATTGATTGAAGAAAATGGAGAAAATCTTGAGGCGAAAATTATTGGGAATATCGTGGAAGATTCAACTGAAGTCAAACACGAGGGTGAATCCATAACCCATTATTCTCAGTATCTAGTTGATTTGCTGAAGATCTCTACAACACAATCAATTGATTTTCTTTGGGTAGAAAATTTTAATTTTGTCTTCAAGCCTTTATTGGTTAATATTGCAAATCAATTGAAGGGTGAATAGAAGAAATTTTGGGTTGCACAAATTATGGAAAATAATTCCAAGCAAGTTTTGAAGATAGTCAAGTATTCAAAGTATCTTTTTATTTGGAGCGGAAGATTTCAATTTTCAGAAGAAAACTCGAGGTCGAGTTTCATTCATGTGAAGGAGCCTGACGTAGGACAAGAAGCCAGGGGATCTCACAATTGTGAGATGATTTTTAATATTTTATGTAGTTCTCGTTATTTTGGGAGTTATGATTTTATTTCCTTGATTTTAGGTGTTTTTATGACTTTCCTAGTCAAATTAGGGCCCTGTTATGGTATTGTATTAATTAGAATATGTTTAGGAACATTCTTACTTGGAAAACAGGTTTTTTGGAGCCTTTAAATAGGCTAGGAATATGTGAAACGAAAATAACAATTATTATTCAACAAAATTGAGGTTTTCTTTATTTCTGATGGATTCCAGAGTTCTTTCTTATGGATTCAAGGAGCCCCTTATGGATTTAAGGGTTTGTGTTTAGCTAGAACGAAATCTAACCCTTTCACCTTTTCCGTACTGCGTCATTTAATTTCCATTTTTTTTTATATATCAATAACATTCCAAACTTAATTTTGTATTTTTTTTGTTGTAACATAATGCTCTTACATTCTGCTGAAATTTGAACAAAAGAAAAATGAAAGTTGAAAAAAAAAAAAAGTGACAGAATAAGATGGAGGCTGGAGAGAGAGTTAATGCTATTAGACCACTAATTTCTAGAATGTTTATAACATGGCTACTAGTGTTTTATTTTTACATCTAATAGAAATTAACGGTTTAAAAAAGGTGTTACACCAAGTGTAATTTGAAAAAGTTGGAGGCTGAAGAGAGTTAATGCTATTAGACCACTAATTTCTACCATATCTATACCATAATGTAAAATGGAAATTTTTTTGACTTTTTGTTGACCTCATGATATATTGACATATTAGCTTTTAAGGCCTTGCAATTTTACACCTCATTAATATATTTTAATTAATTTTATAACATCTATTTTTCCTTTATTCTATCCCCAACGATCTTCCTCCTCCCACTCCTCTCTTTCATTTTTGAACCCCCTTTTGGCTCTCGCCCACTCTCAGTCTTTCTCCTAATCTCACCATTTCGCCTTAGATTTGCCACTGCAATCACAAGGTTGCTGCTGTCGTAACAAGTAGCCCAGTCACTGATGATTTGAGCTCCAGCCTTTTACCTGCTTCTTTCTTCTTTAACTGTTTTAGGGCAATTTTCCACCAATTTTTTGGAAAATGGTATGTGTAGGTGTTGGAAGATGGTGTTGGAAGATGATTTAATACAATACAAATTGCACAGGATGCAAAACATCGTTTTAAAGATGGTGTTGGAAGATGATCAAAGCTTAACTTTAACACTCGAAAGACTCCATTATTATCATCATCCAATAAATCCCAAATTTTATTTTTTTGAATTGACAACCATTCACTTATATCATGTTTAAAATACATTGTTCCCCCTAGAACTCTTAAAGCCCATGGAACCCTTCTACATTTTTTAGCAATCTCCATTCCAATTCCAATTTTCTCCAATTCTTGAGGTAGAAGTCTTTTATTTGCAAATGCTCTTTTCTTGAACACGGACCAACAATCAGATTCTGATAATTCTTTCAATTCATATTGGGGAGGTGTCTCCAGGATTTGTGCCTCGTTTTCTGGATCATTGAGGAAGGAGTCTATCTCCTTTTTCAAATTAATCTCAGGGATCGAATTCACAAACTCCGCTCGAAGATCAAAGCTAGCAATTTCATCTTTAAGTCCATTTAATGATTTGTTGATGGTCTTAACTTTGTTTGCCATATTGAAGTGGAATACAATGTGATTGGAGAGTGGATTTGGAGTTTGTACCTTTTGCTGAAGAATATTATAGCCAAACTCGTCTAGCGCATCATCAATGTCATAAGCTACATCTCTAAAATTCGCTAACCACATCCTCACACGCCCATCACTTACTTGCCTTTTTTCAGCATCATTTAACAGGAGTTGAATCTGGGTTAACGAGGCAAGAAGATCTATTAGCCCCACATTGAAATCCCACTCAGAAGTCATATGCTTTGTAACAATTGATCTTAACTTGGCTAGAAGTCCCTCCACGATATCACTAAGGACAATTTCAACTTCATATTCTTCCGTACTCTGCATAAGAGAAAATATTATGAAAAGGTTTGCGGAATGCAGAATACAATTCTGTTAGAAATAGACAATATAGGTGAGATTAAATATATATATATATATGTGGACAATATAATGCAGCCTCTTTCAAGAAAAGTATCTTTCAAAAATATATAAGAATCTCAAAGGGAGGAGTTTTAGAGCTTCTCTATGCAAAGTAGCATGGTGGGCTACTGAGTATCACATATGGATTGAACGGAATAGCAGAATCTATAATGGTAAGGTTAGAACAGAGGAACAACTTGTAACAATTGGAATATTCATCTTTGTAACTCTTAGCTTTTGTTTTGGGCTGGTAGTTTAGTCAGCCTTTTCTTGGGCTAATTGTTGTAAGATTTGTGAACACTGTTTTCCTTCTTTGTTTTAATAATATCTTGAATTCTCAAAAAAAAATAATAATAATAATAATAATCAGTATAAAAGTACAAAAATGGCAAAAATATCAAAAAGAGGTATATATGGGGGTATAATACAGTTATTTCTAAAAAAACATTGTGCCAAAAAAAAAATATCATATTTTGTTTTAGAAAAATAAAAAGTATTGTATTAAAAGCATATAGGAAACTCTTAGCAATTCGATTTGAAATAGCCTACTGCAATAAACCAATAACCATGATAAAATCTTCTCTTTTTTTTTATGAGAAATAACCATGATAAAATCAACAAGAATATTAAATGTTTATTGATAAAGTAATAGTGTCAAGAGTTTTGTAACTTAGGCTCCGTTTGTTTCGACGTAAAACATTCTCCACCGTAAAATGTTTGCAAATGCAAATGATTTCAAGGAAAATGATTGTTTTTCCAGTGTTTGTTTGCATTTAGGAAAATGATCCAACAAATATTTTACATTGTGTGTTTGGAGCAACGTAAAACAAAAAAACAAAAAAAACCCACACCCCAGCCCACCGGAATTGACCAAAACTGGAAACCACCACCGTGAGCCACACCACAGCCCACCATGAGCCACCCCGCAACCCACCGTAAGCCACCCTGCAACCCACCGCGAGCCAAACCCCCCACCGAAATTGACCCAAAACCCACCCCGAAACCCATTGAGACCCACCGCACAAAACAAACCACCACAAACCACCATAAACCACCAAAACGCAATCAGAAACCCACAAAGAAAATAAAAAAAATAAAAAAAAAAAATGACCGAAAAGAAAAGGAAAAGCTAAGATCGGCATAGAGAGAGACCGGCAACGGGTGGGTCACGGCAGTGGAGATCGGCTTCTCCAGATCTGGTGCGAGAGAGAGACCGGCTCGGGGTGGGGGGTTGTGCGAGGAGAGGCGGCTCGGGGTGCGAGAGAGACGAGCTCGGGGTGGGGGGGTTGTGCGAGGAGGGGGTGGCTCGGGGTGGGGGGTTGTGCGAGGAGGGGGTGGCTGGGGTAGCTCGGGGTGGCTGGGCAGAGAGCAGAGGCAGAGAAAGAGAGTAGAGGCAGAGAAAGACGCAGAGCAGAGAGCAGAAGCCTCACGCGTGTTTAGGAAAATGGTTTACGGAAAATTTTTCCGTAAACCATTTTCCTAAATTTTGTTAAGGATTTTCCGGTCAAACTACAAATATTTTCCGTTGACTTGATTTTACAGCGAAACAAACACCCGCAAATAATGAAAACGTTTTACGGAAAATATTTTACGTCGAAACAAACGGAGCCTTAGTAATTTTAGTTCTCCCATAGAGAAGAACTTAGATTCAAAACCCCCTCTCCCACTTATTGTTAGAGAAAAAAAAAAAAATCATAAATAATGAAATATAGTGTAATGTTTTACTCAATTCTTACATTTAAAATCAATTATTAAAAGAGTCATCACAACCAAAAATGTAACATGACATAAAATCCAACAATGAAAGATTTACATCATCACTTACCTTTTCAATCTGTCTGTTTAATATGTCATCCTTCGATATTGAAGTTAATGTGATTGTACCCTCCTTAGCACTGCTTGAGGTTGACGCACCTTTTTGTTTTTTGTTTCTCCCTTTAGTTGCTTCATAAGCTTCTTTTCGAACATCGTCAGGCACAACTTCACAAATAACAATATCACGACCTTTAACTCCAGCCAAATGTGATTTAACCCTTGATGCACCTCCAGGAAATTCACGTTTACAATAATTACATTTGAAACGACCATTAAGGTCATCCACATGACCCCAAAACTGATCTCTCTTTCTACCCATATTTCTTTTTCCTTAAAATAAAATACATAAAAAAAAAAATTAGAATCAAATATTAATTATGAAATGGATGTTAAAAGAATAAAAATAAGTTATTCTATTTCCTTAAAAATATTAAACAAATAAATTCTCTCTCTCTCTCTCTCTCTCCCTCTCTCTCTCTCTCTCTCTCTCTCTCTCTCTCTCTCTCTCTCTCTCTCTCTAGAGAGAGATTTGAGATTGCTCACATCACATAAAACATTAAAACAATTTATCAATATTATTCAATAATCCTATTTGCCTACTCTTTGCATCAGTTCTCAAGAATATGATACAACTGTTACTAAGCATTCCTTCATAATGTAATGGTCACAAGGCATGTATAATAAATCAAGCAAAGGTTCTTTTGGTTTTATCACACGCTAATAGATTAAGGGAAATGATATTTCCGCACCAATAGTTGTTATTTCTGCACCATTGGTGCGGAAATATGTGTGTGGGTATACCTTAAATACTCTTTGATTTAATAAATTATGTATTGTATAAAAGTAAAAAAAATTATTTATTGTTTAAAAGTAATTAAAAAAAAAATTGATTCGTTAATCTTTTACACAAAAGTAGTTCAATTTTTTAAAAGTTTAAGCCATTAATTAAAATTAATATATAATTTTTCTTTTTATATTTTATAAAGAAAATAATATGAACAGGAGGGGGATTTTCTAAAGCAAGGAGATTGCCCCCTTCACCCTCCATTATGCCATTATATATATATATATATATATAGAGAGAGAGAGAGAGAGAGAGAGAGAGAGAGAGAGAGAGAGAGAGAGAGAGAGAAGAGAGAGAGAAAGGTTAAATCAAGTTATACATGGTATAACTTTTGACAATGTTATGCTACTTAATTTTTTTTTTATTGGATGTAAATTTTGAAAAATCCAATTTGATTACATTTTCTTCTTATATCTTCAATGTTTGTAAAATTTCAAAATCATCATATATCAATAATTATCTTATCTATAAAATGTTTAAATTTCAATTTTTTAAGAGAAAATTTCAAAAATTTTGTATCTTAAAATTATGTATAAAATATAAGTTTATAGATTAAATAGTAAATAATATCTGATTAATACAAAATTTGGCTTCTCTATGATCAAGAGTCCCCAAAACTGTTACTATTTAATCATGATACTGAGCATGTATAATAAAAGAGTAATGCTAGAGACACAACCAATTTTACAACTAGATGCTTACAAACTGACGTGACATCCTATGTGGAAGGTACCACATCAGTAATTAAAACACAACTCAGCATTAACTTTTAACACTAATATTTTCTAAAATATATATATATTTAACACTAATAAAATTATTAAAAATTGTAACAATAGTTTTAAAGGCTGATGTGGCACTATGCCATGTCAGTTTATAAGCATTTGATTGTAAAATTAGTTGTATCCCTAGCATTACTGGATAAGGATCCTCTCCATTTGAAATAAAATGGAGAGTCTCCATTTCATGGTCTAGATTAAATATCACAGATCTAACAGTGTACAAATTGCCATGTCATTTAAAATTTTAAATGACAAGGCAGTCTATATATCGTTAGATTTGTGAAATAAAATCTGAACCATGAAATGGACAAATGGAGAGATTTCCAAATGGAGAGGATCCTTATCCAGCATTACTCCAGCTATTAACATCCTAAATTGCCCAGTTAGATTTAATTTTTATTTTAGTTTTAAAAACTTAAACAGCAAATAGAATTAAAAATATATAAAAAAAAAAAAACACGAAATATTTCGAAAGTCCCCAATCTCATTGCCTATATCCAAATTTGTTTTGTTCCGCCGGTACTAATTCTTTGCTCTCTAGCGCCCAGATCTAGTGTTGACCGCCAACCTTCTCTGCTCCCGCAAACGATGATAAGTCCAACTTTCTCAGGCATCTGGACATAAACTTCACCTATTACGGTAATAATCGGATTGGATTCTACTAGTAATATAGTATTATGAAATAACTCATAACATAGTGTGTCCTTAGTGGCAGGAAATGAGCAAAATATGAGACAGAGTCCAATAAGTATTGCTATATGGCTATTACTCCTTGGATAGGCGGTGATTGCTTGGACACCGGAATTGATGGGTTTCAGAGGATTCACAATTTGGGGGGTGGCGTTGGGTTTCTCATGGGTTAGGATTTTTTTTTTTTTTTTTTTTTTTTTTTAACTTTAATGATTTTGTTAAATAATACTGACATGTTAATCTGGTGTTTTTAATTGCTGAAGTGGTATTCTGCCACATCAGTGTCATGTCAGTTTGTAAGCATTTGTTTGTAAATTTAGTTGTATCCTTAGCATTACTCATAATAAAAAATCAAAGGAAATTCCAAGAGATCCCTTTTGAGCAAAATTAAAGGCGGCTCTTTGGTTGTATGATTGTATCAAAGGCTAGAGAATTAGGGCTAAACAGATTAATCATATAAGGTAAATGCTTTAAAAGTGATATTTCCAAAACTTTCTGTACTTTTCAGGACTGGTCTATCTCCTTAATTAATAGTACTGGATGACATAAAGACATGACTTATTTATAAATTGTGTCACTTGTTTAATAAACATAGACATTCCTATAAACGATCATGAAATGGGTTAGAGAAGAGAAGATTCCTTTAACCGGATTCGGAGAAAATCTTTGTCCAAAAATAATTATCTTTCTTCTGAATCTATCTCATTTTATGGGGTCAACAAATAGTGTAGCCTTGTTTTATTTTTTTTGCCAAAATGGGCTTCTCCTAACTCCATCTCCTCCGTCCTTAGTCTGTAAATTGAGGAGATCGAAGATGGAGGAGATTCCTGACTTCCGTTATTTTAAATATACTATTTATTCAGCCAAAAAAAAAAGAAGTCAACAGCATAAACACATGTCAAAAAGGCTAGAGCACTTACTATAATAGCTTGCAGATAGGTAGATCAGATGCAGCCTATGGACGCTGGGAAGATCAGTAAGAGAAAGAGAAGAAGTAATTGCTTGCAATTGCAATCAGTGGATCACCAGCAATTAATGGATGTGAATTGGAAGATCTAAACCCAAAAATGAAAAGAGGAACAGTTATATATCTAAATCATAAAAGGGGAAGAAAACAAAGAAGTAACCTATGTTACAGGATGTCAATGAAACTTACCAGCAAGGAGAACATAAGGGCTAAGGGGCACGGTATCTTTCTCTCTCAAGAAGAGTTTTGTGTTTCCGGTTCTTTTGTTCCTGGCATACAAAAAACTCTTTCATGGGCCATGATGGAGAAATTCCGATTCTTATAAATTATGCATAATGAATGATGCAAGGTGACGTGGTAAAAGTTTAATTTGTATCCGGCAAAAAGACCTTATAATTCATTTAGTTAGGGTTCAAAATCTTTGAAGCTTAGTCTAGAGTTTGCAAAGTGGTTTTAGTGGTTTTTGCAAAGCATATTTTATATACCATATCACACAGAGTATCCTAATTTATTATTAATTAGCAGCTAAAAAAGTGGAAAAGAGTTCAATAAGCTTAACCGCCTAACCTAAAATATTTTTTATTATTAATTTATTTTTTCATGGGCCATGGGCCCATGACCAGAAGAAAAGACAACTGAAAAAAAATAATAATTTCTTATTCAAGAGTAATTATTTATTATTCACGTTGGCCACCTACTATCAGAAAATAAAAACTTTATATTAAAAATTGGTTTAGCACTTTGTTTGATGGCTAAACCTATTATATTTGTTAACTAATCCACCGAAACTACAATTTCTTAATACTAAATATTTGTTAATTTGCTTTAGTCAAATTTTCCAGGGTTGACCGTGAGAAAGTTAGAAATTAGCAAATCAACCTCTCTCTTAAATCTTAATTTACGTTCACCTAGGTATCTTTGATCATGTCATTAAAAAAAAAAGGTATCTCTGATCATGGCTAATTAAATTTCTATCACTTCTACTTTCAAAAGCCATGATCAATAGAAAAATATTTCATAAAAAAAAATGATCCAAAGAAAAATACAAAACTCTAAAGATATATAAGCATTTCTTATTAAAGGTAACTATTTAATTTCTCGCGCGGTTAGTATGTAGCATGAGATATGATCATTTGATGAAGTCTGAAGGTAAAAATCAGGGTGCACTCTATTTGATGGAACCTACATTATTTTTTTACTCTTCTATTAATCCACCTAACCTACAATTCCCTAAAAATAAAAAATAAAAATCTGTTTTAGACTTTTAGTCAAGATTTGTCACCTTGGGTTTGATAAATTAGCAGATCTACCACCCTGTTTCATATGGGCATAGGATGACAATAATTTTTTCATTAAAAAAAAAAAAAGAAGGATGACAATAACAATTATATATGCATGCATGGGATAGTTGATTGTAGACATGGTAAACAGGTTGTGTCATTCAAGTTTGGTTTGGCCTGTCTCGATGAGGTCATATCAAGTTTGGGTGAAAAACGAGTCATCCTAAATGGGTTTCAAACCGATGACTTTTACTTGGACTTTTGCTAATTGGATCAACCCATTATGATTTCTTAGATATTATACATTGAGTTCTAGATTAGTCATTGGATTGAAGATCACTAAGACTAAGGGAATAAGGAGATCAAAGTATTGTTCAAGAAATCAAAGAAACTTTTGAATGCTTAATAAACTGGTTTATTTTTTGACTGCGTATGTATGATACATACTATTGTCATAACCCTATTTTTACCCACGAGATTTTCTTGGGTGTCGACACGTAAGACGAGACAGCCTGAATCGAGCCGGCCTGATCCAACGAGGACTCGCCACATCAAATAACCCCAAGAAGAAGATCTGGGACACATCTCCCGAGGTTTGACCAAGTTTGACCAAAGTTGACCAAGTTTGACCAAGGTTGACCAAGTGTTGACCAGGGTTTGACCAAGCCATTTCTGACCCGACTGGGGACCGCTATGCCCGAAAAACCTCGAAACACGGTCCGGGATACATTTCCTAGAGTTCAGAGAACTTTGACCAAGTTTGACCAAGGTTTGACCGGAACGTTGACCAGACCAAAAACTGAATCGAACTGACCACCCCTTGACCATTGTATAGAGCATGATGAGAGCTTCGATTCGATACTTTACGGGTAAAAAACGGAAGAGAAACGAGAGAATTATGGGCAAAACTGCGAAAGAATGGTCCAACACTCAGCCAAATTTTGCTAAGTGTCGTTGACAAAACAGCCTATTTGGGAGGCAACGTTTGCACACGGATTCTCACCAACCGGCAGCAACTTGGTCCGCGAGCTGAAACCCTTAAGCAAGAGGTTTGCTCCAGCTACCACACGTAACTTTCAGATCGTCAAGAGCTCCTCCGGTCAAGCCGAAATCTCAGTCAGAAGATGACCCCTTGGCATAAGGAACATTCCGACGGCCTCTGTTCGCAAGATCATATCTTGCGAACCCAAGCTCGCCTCTATGCAAGGCCTATACCGTTGAAAAGTAGGTAGCGCAAGCTTTCCGACGATACCAAGATCGTCGAAATCCGATATCGGGAGCTACGTCTACCACGCGCGTGAAAACAGGCCGACGAAATAAGGCTGTGCTGAAAATTCCAGAACTTTCCCACCGACGTTGCCACGCTTGCGCGCAGAGTCTTCCTGACTCGCAACAATTTGATCCGCAAGCCCGGGCACGTTGGAAAGAAGACACACTCATGCACGACATGGAACTCTCGGATCGCCAAGATTTTACCGGGTCTAGCCGGAATCACGATCGGAAAACTGTCCTCAAACGGACCAAAAACACCCCGGCGGCCCCTGTTCGCGGAACCATATCTCGCGGACCCAATCTCGGATTCCTGCAAATCCGGAACCTTGCAAAAGTAGGCAGCGCAAGCTTTCCGACGGTACGCGAATTAATCATCCAAAACCCCGCCATTTGACGGACCGCTTTACTCTTGGAAATCAAGGGTAAAGAGATCCCGAATATGGCACCAAAAACATTAATTGTTTGTCCCGGCACTAGGTGATAGGATTTCAAGTACATCCTACCACCGAAATGCCCGGAAATTTAAAAGATACAAAGATAAAGGGATGGTGAAATAAAGAGTCTAATCAAAACCAAATGAGGTCAAATTGCATTTGCCATTCTTGGTATATTGCTCGACCAAATTTGGGACATTTGTACATAATTAAAACCAACAAACCTAGGCTTAGCAAATAAAGAAAACATTAGAAAGGAGGTAACCGTTTCTTAACGGATGTCGTGGGGTGCCTAACACCTTCCCCACGCATAAGCAAACCCCCGAACCTATCTCTGGTTCAAGACCATTTAGTTTTAGATGTCTAAATAAGATAAAATCTATTAGACATAGGTGCCCAATCACACCTTAAATTTCCCATGGTTGGTGGCGACTCCAAATTTGTGCACACATGCACACACGTACACAAGTTCCCACACACACACACACACACACAACTCATAGCTCGAAACGGAAAAGAGATAGAGAACACGCACACACTCGCCAAATGGGGGTCGGTATCTAGGAAAATAAAAAGAAAAGACCCTAAACACCTTTCTTCCTTTTTAGAGGTCGGATTTTCCGCCGGTGTCGACAACTATTACATGTTAGATTACATGCTTTGAATATATTAAGCCAGCAACTTGGATGAATCCTAGAAGTAGGATACCCACCCTGATGTATGTTTCTGTGTGAGCATCATGTGTTTGTTCAATTTATGTACTTCAAGTTATTATGCATGTTTAGGAGGGATTTGCTTAATTGAACCCCTATTATAATAAGGCTAAGAGGTACAAGTGGAGGCCGATCCATTTTATCAAGCAGGCTTGGGTGCCTAATACATTCCTAAACAGGTACCCTAATTTCGAACTCACAGTCTGGTTAAATTAGACCTTTACGTAGGGGTCAAAAGAGTGGTTCTTAGACTTATAACTAAGTGGCGAGTCTCTTTTTCCACCCAGTGGCGAAGCCAGGAATTTTTCCCAGGGGGAGCCAAGTTAAATAAGTGCAAAAAAATATAGTAATAATAAAGAAAAAAAAATTATTTCATAAATAAACTTTAACTTAACAAAGTTGTACTCTACGATCTTTCATAGTACTAAAATCATTGAATATATTGATACAAGAAAGACAAAAGCTTAAAGAAAATACACAAAAGACAAAAGGCAAAAGACTAACTTTTTTTATCAAAAAAGTCTAAAGAGTAAAGACTATAAATCTATATCCATATATCTATATATCTATATCTGTATAATCAATATCAATATATATATATATAAAAGCAGAGACCTTCAGCTGACGTTTTGTCATTTGGCATGCTTAGAATTTGACATGTGCTAAGATCTTTTTCTTTTCTTTTCTTTTCTTTTTTTTAATTTTAAAAAATGAAGATGAAGATAAAAGGTTTTGCCATTTGGCATGCTTAGAATTTGACATGTGCTGAGATTTTTTTCTTTTTTTAAATTTAAAAAAATTAAGATGAAGATAAAGATTAGAAAAGAAAAAATTGTATCTAATTAAGAAGTTTGAGAAAATACATTAGATATCATTGAACATTAGAAAGGAAAATAAAAATGATATTCATCTAATTAACCTCTATAAATTCTTTTTGGAGGTTAAAGCTGCAGTCCATTGTCATCATTTAATTCAAGTTTTTTGGTTGGTTGTGCTTACAATTACAAAAAGTGGGGAAATGGAGATTCCAACCCAAGTTTGTTCTCATAAGAAACTGAAAAATGTTACTGAACTATAAGACTCATGGAACAATCGTAGATGATGGTGAATTTTTGTTGTGACTTGGAACTCATCTTTTTAGCTGTTTGGCTGGTTTAATAGATTACACGTAAATGTTTTGCACCGTTAAAGCGTTAGTGAGCAAGGGTGAGGAGGAATCAATTTTGAAGCTTAGTATAGAGTTTGCAAAGTGGTTTTAGTGGTTTTTGCAAAGCATATTTTATATATCATACCACACAGGGTATCCTAATTTATTATTAATTAGCAGCTAAAAAAGTGGAAAAGAGTTCATTAAGCTTAACCACCTAACCTAAAATATTTTTTATTATTAATTTATTTTTTCATGGGCCATGACCAGAAGAAAAGACAACTGAAAAAAAATAATAATTTCTTATTCAAGAGTAATTATTTATTATTCCCGTTGGCCACCTACTATCAGAAAATAAAAACTTTATATTAAAAATTGGTTTAGCACTTTGTTTGATGGCTAAACCTATTATATTTGTTAACTAATCCACCGAAACTACAATTTCTTAATACTAAATATTTGTTAATTTGCTTTAGTCAAATTTTCCAGGGTTGACCGTGAGAAAGTTAGAAATTAGCAAATCAACCTCTCTCTTAAATCTTAATTTACGTTCACCTAGGTATCTTTGATCATGTCATTAAAAAAAAAAGGTATCTCTGATCATGGCTAATTAAATTTCTATCACTTCTACTTTCAAAAGCCATGATCAATAGAAAAATATTTCATAAAAAAAAATGATCCAAAGAAAAATACAAAACCCTAAAGATATATAACCATTTCTTATTAAAGGTAACTATTTAATTTCTCGCGCGGTTAGTATGTAGCATGAGATATGACCATTTGATGAAGTCTGAAGGTAAAAATCAGGGTGCACTCTATTTGATGGAACCTACATTATTTTTTTACTCTTCTATTAATCCACCTAACCTACAATTCCCTAAAAATAAAAAAAATAAAAATCTGTTTTAGACTTTTAGTCAAGATTGTCACCTTGGGTTTGATAAATTAGCAGATCTACCACCCTGTTTCATATGGGCATAGGATGACAATAATTTTTTCATTACAAAAAAATAAAAAATAAAAAAATAAAAAAATAAAAGATAAGAAGAAGGATGACAATACCAATTACATAAGCATGCATGGGATAGTTGATTGTAGACATGGTAAACAGGTCATGTCATTCAAGTTTGGTTTGGCCTGTCTCGATGAGGTCATATAAGGTTCGGGTGAAAACGAGCCATCCTAAATGGATTTCAAACCTATGACTTTTACTCGGACTTTTGCTGATTGGATCAACCCACTATTATTTCTTAGGTATTATACATTAAGTTCTAGATTATAGTCATTGGATTGAAGATCACTAAGACTAAGGGAATAAGGAGATCAAAGTATTGTTCAAGAAATCAAAGAAACTTGTGTATGCTTAATACACTGGTTTATTTTTTGACTGCGTATGTATGATACATACTATTACATGTTAGATTGCATGCTTTGAATATATTAAGCCAACAACTTGGATGAAACCTAGAAGTAGGATACCCACCCTGATTTATGTTTCTGTGTGATCCTTCATGTGTTTGTTCGATTTATGTACTTCAAGTTATTATGCATGTTTAGGAGGGATTTGCTTAATGGAACCCCTATTATAATAAGGCTAAGAGGTACAAGTGGAGGCTGATCCATTTTATCAAGCAGGCTTGGGTGCCTAATACATTCCTAAGCAGGTACCCTAATTTCGAACTCACAGTCTGGTTAAATTAGACCTTTACGTAGGGGTCAAAAGAGTGGTTCTTAGACTTATAACTAGGTGGCGAGTCTCTTTTTCTGCCCAGTGGCAGAGTCAGGAATTTTTCCCAAGGGGAGCCAAGTTAAATAAGTGCAAAAAAATATAGTAATAATAAAGGAAAAAAAAAAACTTTATTTTGACCTCATCTCCTGCGGCGGAGATATGTTTGTTATTTTGACCTCATCTCCTGTGGCGGAGATAGGTTTGTTATTTTGACCTCATCTCCTACGGCAGAGACAGGTTTGTTATTTTGACCTCATCTCCTACGGCGGAGACAGGTTTGTTATTTTGACCTCATCTCCTACGGCGGAGAGAGGTTTGTTATTTTGAACTTATCTCCTGTGGCGGAGAGAGGTTTGTTATTTTGACCTCATCTCCTGCAGCGGAGAAAGGTTTGTTATTTCGAACTTATCTCCCCTGGTGGAGATACGTTTGGTTTTTTGAACTCATCTCCTGCGGCGAAGATGTGTTTGTTCGGTTTGAAATTCCTTCCTTTACTCACCCTCCCAGAGGTAGTAATGTTATTCGGTTTGAAATTCCTTCCTTTACTCACCCCTCTAGAGGTAGTAATTTTTGTGCTCCAGTTTAAGAGATTTTTGCCAAAATATCAAATTTGAGTATTCTTGTTTCCTGATTACAAAAATAAACCAAAAGAGAACATAAGTATACATCAGTTGATTGAAGTGTTATGCTTACCATCTTGTGATGAATATCCATTAAGTCTCGAGAAGGCCGAACACATCTCTTCCTTGGTGAAAAGCTCATTCCGTGTTAAGATAATGGCCAAATCAAGTATAACTAGACAATTATAAAACCTGAGAGCATTTGATCCAGCAAATCGAAAATAGATATCGACCTCAAATTGCAAAAATAAACCCAACCACATGTGATGCTGATGTTGCAAGTGCCAGCATATCGAAAATAGATATCGACCTCAAATTGCAAAAATAAACCCAACCACATGTGATGTTGATGTTGCAAGTGCAACGAGCCAATAAGAGCAAATCAATTATGTAATAGGCAGCCAAGCAATACAGCAATAAACAAAACAATGGACTCCAGTTGCCATCATTTTTTACCCAATTATAATAAAATAATTATAACTTAACCGAGCATCCTATCAATTGATCCCACATGTTGGTATTTTATAGATAACGTATGAAACCAGAAAAGAGCACAGACCTTTAGAGATCTTGTCTTTCTCTACTTCTCTCCTCAATCCTTTAAACCATCATGCTCCCATTTGAACACAAACCTTCAGTATAGTAGGCAATATAACCCAATTCTAAAAAATGGAGGGAGAGAGAGAGACTTACAAGTGAATATGAGAGAATGAGGAAGCCAGGTACATGCTCGGCCAAATTTAAAATAATTTCTCTATTCTCTCCTTTACATATATGCCTTAGATGGTGAACCAAGAAAAATAGTTAATCTTGTCCCCCAAACCATTCAGTTATTCCCGAGCAAAAAAGAGACTTCTCTTTTTGCAGAAAAACTAACCAAGTGTTTTAGCAAAAATAGTCCTTCCTCCTCCTTTTTTAGTCAATGTGGGCCACTCATTTTTATTTGTATCTGGAACCAACCCACTTGGTTCCATTTTCTATTGAGTTTTAACTTTTATTTATCATATGAATTTTTTGTTTTAATCAAAGCTTGACCGAACATCTCTATCCACTCCTTAAGATTTTTTTGTCTTTTTGCAAAGATACTACCAGCACAAGCCATCACAGCTTGGCCGAACATCTCCATATCTTTTCTAAGATTTTTGTCTTTTCCAAAAATACTATCAGCCATCAAAAGCTTGGCCAAAAGTCTACTTTTTACTTTAAAATTTTTTGCTTTTTCCCAAAAAGACTACAAGCACATGCCCCTTACTGCCACCACAAATATAAACCACATATATATTTGTTTTCACTAGACTTAGCTGGAGAGTATAACAAGAAAGTGGAGTTTGCTTGTCTTTTTCTCAAAAGTACTACACTTCCCCTTGCAAGAACGTGGGAATCACCATTTCCTACTTCTCAAAGATTCTGTGTAGTGAATATAAAAATAAATATTTTTGCTGGCTTTTGGGATCGAATCCCGTGATGAGCCAAAAGATCCAAGGTTTTCTAAGCCTTCCACCAAAAACTAATAACATACCTGCTACTTTCTTCTGGAAGTTCTGTCCTCCCCACAAAAATATATATATATATATATATATATATATTCTGGCTTTGGGACCTAATCCCCTGATAAGCTAAAAGACAGCTTTAATGAGATTTTTACCGAAAGTTAAAAGCATACATGGTTGTTTCTCTTGCAAGTTGCATCCTCCCTGCAATTATTTTCTTTTTCAAAAAGTCATGTGGGCGTTGGAGGGAAAACAACTTGGAGGTAATCACATCAAAAGTAGAGGTTAAGGAAATAACGAAAACATACCCATCCGTAGTTCAGATATAACCAAGCAACATTATTTGTTCGGACATAACCGAACTATACCTCATGTTCGGATATAATCAGACTGTGTCGTACAGCTAGTCAGATATGTAATTTCTGCTCGGTATTAGTTGATTGAATTTTAGTCCGACCAACCCGAAATGAACTATGATTACTTTGGAGCCCAGCATTAATTGTTTAAAATATCTGGGCAGGGATCATTAAATATACCACCTGAGTTAACTCCTAACTGGCAGACCTTGAACTGACTTCTGCTTTAACCTTCATAAATGCATAAAATATCTGATCAAATAAGTGTTGAGCACATCTTATGCTCTAATCCAGAACTGGCATTAATTATTAATGATGACAATAACCCAGAAAGTGTGGCAGAACCCACGTTCGGGGAGAGGTAAACTTAATCAGAAAGCTTAAATATCTCTGGTTTCTGACAAAGTGGAAATCATGGGGAAGGGGGATTGATAAATATCATGAAATATCTCCAGTAAGAGGGGGATATAAATAGAAGGAGGATCAAGGTTTAAAGGGACGTGCTTTTAGACTTTGAATTAAGATAGCTCTATGTTTACGTTTCTTAATTCCATTTTTATTCAGAAAACTGACTAAGGCTTCGGAGAGCAAAAGGCCAACCCCCACTGGGTTGACCAAGGTTCTAACGAATTGTTCTTGCTACATTGCTATTCCATGTTACAGGAGACAGGAATTCTGTTCGAACGAACATCAACAGCATTCGGATTCAATCTTCTGGTCAGCTTTTCTTGTTTGTCATAATTTAAGTTCCTCCAATTGGCGCCGTCTGTGGGAAAAGACTTTCTTTTAGATTGAAGTCTGAAGACTTGAAAAGTTCGCCTGAATGTCTGGGGTACCATCGACCTCGCGACGCCCACCCTCTGTGGTGGTGGAGGATGCGAGTTCATCTAGAGTTTCTTCTGGAACTTCATACCGGCCTTCTCGGGGCTCGAGGGAGCCACGAGAGATTACTGATGGAGTTGTGGCAGGGGGAGTATCAGTAGTACCAGCCCCACCACTACAACCAACTCCACCACTACAACCAACTCCACCACAACAACCAGCCCCACCACAACAACCAACCCCACCACAAAAGCTGGCTCCTTCACAGCATACCAATCCCAACCAGGGGTTAGCCAGCAGGGCAGATGAAGGAGCCACGTCAAGAAGGCTCGGTCGGGACCAACAGAACAGAGATGCTCGGCGTAGTCTCATCTATTCGACCAAATCATCTCAAACACAGGATAGTCAAGAAATCATCGCCGAGCTACGTAAAGAAATTCAAACTCTTAAACAAGAAGCCCAGGGACGAAAAGACAAGGACCAAATCCCAACGAAACCAAGGCCAACAAAAAGAACGCATGCCTCGCAGCGCGAAGACAAAGACCGCCCTGCTCGGTCTCGCGGTTCACAGCATGAGGAACTCTCTGAAACCTCTAG
Organism: Fagus sylvatica; assembly: GCA_907173295.1. Classification (NCBI taxonomy): domain Eukaryota; kingdom Viridiplantae; phylum Streptophyta; class Magnoliopsida; order Fagales; family Fagaceae; genus Fagus; species Fagus sylvatica. The sequence goes on along the minus strand of OU015765.1, from coordinate 203,733 downwards.
CTCCCAGTCAGAATCAAGATCACCAACACCACCAAAGATCCCCAAGAAATCACTGAATAAAGGAGAACCCTCACGGTCCCGTCCTCCTCCTTATGGTGGGAAAAGCTCCCCAACGAAGAAACATTCATCGAGAAGAACTGCTCGTCCAGGGAGGCAGAGTGCTGTATGGAAAGCCCTAGACTTGATATCTTCCTCCCCTTTCTCAAGAGAAATAGAGAAAGCCAAAATGCCCGAGAGATTCCCGGTTCCACGTCTAGAAATATACAATGGTCGGACTGACCCTGTTACTCATATTGGCCATTACCAGCAAAGTATGGCACTATCTCGGAATAACGACCCCCTCATGTGTCGGCTTTTCTTGTCCAGTCTAGGAGAAGTCGCAATGAGATGGTTCAATTAGCTCGGCACTCGAACAATTCATTCTTGGGACCAGATGGCAGAGGCGTTCGTGGCACGATTTATTACGAATAGCCGGAAAAGGAAGGAAATGAGTACCCTCCTTGCCATAAAATTGGAGGACAGCGAGACTTTAAAAGATTACTCCATCAGGTTCTGGGAGACGTCTAACGATATAGAGGCATGCGGGGAAGAAGTGGCGATTACCACCTTTAAAATGGGATTGCCCACCGATTCGGGCTTGCGCCAGTCTCTCGTCAAACATCCCCCCAGGGACTTGGGAAAATTGATGTACAAGATAGATCAATTTGTCCGCATTGAGGAAGATGGACGCGCCCCCCCCCCTCCCCCCGATTCAAACTGTGGCTCAACCCAAGCTGACTATAGCGAAACCTGCTGCTCGAACTGGGAATGCCACCAAAAACCAGCCTGCCCCCAAAAACTATGTGACTCCTACTTTTCGGGCTTTTGAAACTATCTTCAAGGAGCCTATCTATAAAGTCATGGAGAAAATCAAGAGGGAGCCCTTCTTTGTTCGGCCTCTGAAGATGATCGGAAACCTGACCTTGAGAGATGGGAACCTATATTGCTCCTATCACAGAAAGAAGGGTCACATGACCGAAAACTGTCACCTGCTGAAAGTCCATCTGGAGAAGTTGGCGTCAGCTGGACATCTTGACCAGTATATTGACACGGGCTTCTCGGCCAAGAAAGAGCAAGGTCTGGATGCTCGGCCACCTCACTCCTCGGACACGCCCTCTGCGGGGGTTATTCATGTCATTCACAATCCCCTATGCTCTACGGTCTCTTCAGCGTCCTACAGATTCAAGATGTAAAAGGCTGCCCACCTCAGAAGGTCCTTTTCTATACGAGATACTGTCCATCTCGCCCCAATGTATTCGGTGAGCAGAGGAGAAATGGAGCAAATAATCTCCTTCTCGGATAGTGACTTGAGAGACGTCCAGTTGCCTCACAACAATCTGCTGGTAGTCACTCTGAGAATAGGGAATTACGATGTCTAAAGAGTGCTAATAGATCAAGGGAGTTTTGCGGAGGTAATGTACCAAGACCTCTATGAGAAGCTCGGCTTATCTAAGACCGAGCTATCTAACTTCACAACCCCTATATTCGGCTTCTCAGGAGAACCTGTTGTACCATTAGGAAAAACCATGTTGCCTGTCTTAGCAGGTCCAATTAACCTCCAAACGGATTTTATAGTGGTTAAAGCCTCATCTCCTTATAATGCCATAATGGGACGTGACTGGTTGCATCGGATTGAGGCAATCCCGTCTACCCTCCATCAGAAGTTGAGATTTCCTACTCCAGAGGGGTCATGGAATTGAACGGAGATCAAGTCGCCGCAAAACAATGTGTCTTAGCTACCACAAGGAGGAAAGCCGCAGAAAAGGCACGGGAAGCAGGGGACTTATGAAAATCACAGTCTCAGGAGCTGGAGGACGAAGAAGCCATAATGACCAAACAGCCAGAAAAGGTATTCTTTGATCCCTCCACTCCTGAAAGTTTCTTTTTGGTTGGTTCGAAGTTGTCTCCCCTAGATAAAGAGGAATTGCTGCAAACCTTGATCAATAACCGGGATGTTTTTGCCTGGTCGGTCTATGATGCTCCGAGTGTGTCTCCCAACCTGGCGTGTCATTCATTAAATATCGGACCAAAACATAGGCCGGTAGTTCAGAAGCGGCGAAAATTAGCTCCAGAAAGGGCCACCATAGTCTTGGAAGAGGTGGAGCGCCTCTTGGCATCTGGAGCAATCCGAGAAGTGCAATACCCATGCTGGCTCTCGAATACGGTGGTGGTCAAAAAGAAGAATGGAAAATGGAGAATCTGCATTGACTTTACTGATCTGAACAAAGCATGCCCGAAAGACCCTTTTCCACTTCCTCGGATAGATCAGCTGGTCGATTCGACGTCAAGGCATGCTCGTCAGAGTTTCCTGGATGCTTTCCAGGGCTATCATCAGATTCCAATGAACCCTGCCGATCAGGAGAAGACATCTTTTATCACACCAAGGGGAACATACTGCTACAAAGTAATGCCATTCGGTCTGAAGAATGCAGGAGCAACCTATCAACGAATGGTCACCAAAATGTTCGAGCATATGATAGGGAGGACGGTTGAGGTCTATATAGAAGATATGCTCGTTAAAAGCCTTCGAGAAGAAGATCATCTTGCTGATCTACTACAAGTTTTTGACATCCTAAGGAAGGATAGCTTGCGCCTCAATGCGTCCAAGTGTACATTCGGTGTTGGTTCCGGCAAATTCTTGGGTCATGTGGTGAGCAGAAGAGGGATAGAGGCCAATTCGGATCAGATTGCGGCCCTCGTAAATTTGGCGGAACCTAGAAACATCAAGCAGGTGCAGCACTTGACTGGGATGATTGCCGCTTTCGGGCGTTTTATTTCAAGGTCGGCTGATAAGTGCAAGCCATTCTTCCGGCTGCTGAGCAAGAGGAGTAGATTTGTGTGGGATGAAGAGTGTTCGGCCGCCTTTCAGGCGATCAAGGCCTACTTATCAACTCCTCCTTGCCTTTCAATTACCCAGTCCGGGGGAGCCACTATTTCTATATTTGGCAGTGTCTGACCATGCCGTGAGTGCTGTATTGGTTCGGGAATTAGGGCAAGAACAAAAGTCGATTTTCTTCATCAGTAAGGCCATGGATGAGACCGAATTAAGGTATCTGCCTCTCGAAAAGGCAGCTTTGGCACTACTTCATGCAGCCAAAAAACTGCCTCACTATTTCCAGTCTAGCACGGTCACTGTGCTAAGTGATCTTCCACTGAAAATGTTATTGCAAAGGTCAGATTTCACAGGAAGGATCACTAGGTGGGGGGTGCACCTGGGATCACTGGGGGTAGAGTACAAACCTCGGACAGCAATCAAGAGGCAGGTTCTAGCAGAATTTTTGGCTGAGTTTCAATGTGATCCGAGCAACCCAACTTTGTTCGTCCCAACCGAGACTCAGCTGGATTTGGATGCAGGAAAGTGGGAGTTATTCGTTGACGGAGCTTCGAATTCTAGAGGTTCGGGGGCAGGAATTGTGTTGGTATCTCCAGAAGGTTTGGTTCTCGAGCAAGCTGTTCGGTTGAAGTTCTCGGCATCAAACAATGAGGCCGAGTATGAGGCGATGTTGATTGGTCTCAGAACAGCAAAAAAGCTCGGTGTCAACCACCTACAAGTATTTTGTGATTCCCAGCTAGTGGCCAACCAAATTTCTGGGGAATATCAAGCGAAGGATGATAGGATGTCGGCCTATGTAACGGTCGCTCGGACGTTGTTATCCGAATTCGATTCAACTCAAGTTGCACAAATCGGGAGAGAGCATAACTCCCATGTTGATGTGTTGGCCAAATTAGCAATGGTTTTGGAGACGGATGTGCAGAGGACAGTCTGTATAGAGACCCTAGATCAACCGAGCTTCCAGAATCAGAAGGTGTCTGTGCTTTCCATCGCTAGTCAACCGAGTTGGATGGACCCTATATTGAGCTATCTCAAAGACAACAAATTGCCCGAAGACAGCAAGGAAGCCAAAATGATCAAACGAAAGGCTCCGAGATTTTGGGTCTCCAAAGAAGGACTATTATACAGACGATCTTTCACTAGGCCATATCTGCTATGTGTACATCCGAACAAGGTAAAAGACTTCCTCTTTGAAATACATGAAGGAATCTGTGGAAGCCACATTGGAGGAAGATCCTTGGCGCATAGAGCTATATCTCAAGGATATTGGTGGCCATACATGCAAGCTGATGCCCTGAAATACGTACAGGAGTGTGATAAATGTCAAAGATTCGCTCCCATGATCCACCAACCGGCTAGAGAACTAAATCCTTTGTCCAGCCCTTGGCCATTCGCCCAGTGGGGGTTAGATATAGTGGGGCCTCTTCCTCGGGCTCCGGGAAATAAGAGATTCTTGATCGCAGCAACAGACTATTTTACTAAATGGGTCGAGGCCGAACCACTTTCAAATATCCGAGATGTAGATACGAAACGTTTTCTTTGGAAGAATATTATCACACGTTTCGGCATACCTTGGGCAGTCATTTCAGACAACGGAACACAGTTTGAAAGCAGACTCTTCAAAGGATTTTGCTCGGATCTCGGCATTAGAAACTTATTTTCCTCACCGGGGTATCCTCAATCAAATAGGCAGGCTGAAGTATCCAACAAGGTCATTTTAAATGGGATAAAAAGAAAGTTAAAGGCGGCAAAGGGAAAATGGGTGGAGGAACTCCTGAGCATATTATGGACCTACCGAATAACAATGCGGAAATCCACCAACGAAACACCCTTCGCACTAGCCTTCGGTGTGGAAGCGGTAATTCCACTGGAGATCGGACTGCCAACCATCCAAACAACAGAATTTGACGTCCAAACTAATGAAGATAACCTGCTCAAAGATCTGGACCTTGTAAAGGAGAGACGAGATTCAGCCACGATTCATTTGGCTGCATATCAACACCGGCTGAAAAGAGAGCATAACAAAAATGTCAAGACAAGGACATTTCAGGTCGGCGATTTAGTCCTAAGGAAGGTTATGGCCAACACTAGAAATCTGAATGAGGGAAAGCTTGGACCAAATTGGGAGGGACCTTATAAAGTGTTATCCCAGGCAGGACATGGGGCTTATAGATTAGAAGACATGGATGGGAAATCTATTCCCAGGCCATGGAACACCTGTAACTTAAGGAAGTATTTCTTTTAACTGATGTACAGCAGAAATAAATATATGTTCGGACTATGATTATATCCGTTTATGTTTCTTGTTCAGGCAGGTTTGTCATTTCTGAGGAGATGAATTGAAAATGAAACATTTTGTCCGAACAACACTACTACCTCAAGGGGGGTGAGTAAAGAAAATCTTCTAAAAACCTGAAAAACTACTACCTCAAGGGGGGTGAGTAAGGAAACATTTTGTCCGAACAACACTACTACCTCAAGGGGGGTGAGTAAAGAAAATCTTTTAAAAACCTGAAAAACTATTACCTCAAGGGGGGTGAGTAAGGAAACATTTTGTCCGAACAACACTACTACCTCAAGGGGGGTGAGTAAAGAAAATCTTCTAAAACCTGAAAAACTACTACCTCAAGGGGGGTGAGTAAGGAAACATTTTGTCCGAACAACACTACTACCTCAAGGGGGGTAAGTAAAGAAAATCTTTTAAAAACCTGAAAAACTACTACCTCAAGGGGGGTGAGTAAGGAAACATTTTGTCCGAACAACACTACTACCTCAAGGGGGGTGAGTAAAGAAAATCTTCTAAAAACCGGAAAAGCTACTACCTCAAGAGGGGTGAGTGAGCCATCTTTTTGTCCGAATGATACTACTGCGTCAAGGGCGGTGATGAAAGAAAATCTTTGGAATCAGAAGGATAACCAAGCTTGGGGCTAACTGAAGGGAAATTGACGGAACCGAGTAAAGTACACTGAAACAAAATGGCCGAACAAGGGAATTCATCCGAACAAGTTTGCTGTTTAAGCTGGGCGCCAAGAATATTTAAATGGTTAGTGCTAAAATCACTATAATTTCTGTGAATGATTTAGTCTGTTAACCAAGCAAAACTTATAACCTCTTATCATTTATTTTCGTTTGGTATTGATCTATGACTTGAATGATCTACCCCGGGATAGGAGAGTTGAGAATAGATCCAATCTGACCCATTACTGTAACGAAAGATTTAAGAACATTTAAACAGAATCATAATACTATGTGTGGATAGGATTTAAACTACGCATGGTCCATTCTTCAGCGAAAACTCTTATTATTTAGTCATCCGAACAAATTATTTTGTTCGGATTGGGTAGTTCTTGGGTCCGAAATAAACTTGTCATCTTTCTCCGACAAGAATCTTTATTCGGATTAAATGTTGACAAGTTGAGTAGAATCTAATACTCATCCAGATCATTTTACGAAATCTAAGGTAATTAACTTGAAGCATTGCGAAAGAATAAATAAAACATTTAAAAACACATCCAGTAAAGATAAAAAAGCTATCAAATAAGATTAAGACACCATATCTGTTCGGAGTTAAATATAAATGTTTAAGGCACTCTGCCTTTTAAAAAAAAGGGATGATTACAAACTGAACCAAATAAACAAAAATTCTTAATCCAAACAAGGTCTAAGCAATAAGAGCCGGGTGGTCTTTGGTCACCATGGGAATCGAGTCAGCAGGAGTCGAGGCATCAGGAGCTGGATCTGCCGGAGCAGAAGGATCTTCAGTGTGGGTGGGCACCAAATCAACTGAAGCCGAGGTAGTAGAGGCCGAAGGACAGTCGGCTGGAGCAGGAGCAGGGACGGCTTTGGCCCCATCGATTAGTTCAACTTCATCTTCATTGGCCTTTTCTCCCTGGTCTCCCTCCTCTCCCCTCACTTCCTCGCCCTCGTCGTCCGAGGCTTTTAGGTCAACCTCGGGATAGGGAAGAGGCGTCTTTTCCCTCCGTAGCAAGTCCGAGGTAGAGGGGGGTTCCAGCCTTCTTCAAACCGGCTTTCCAGCCGTCCCGGAAACTTCTGTTATAGACCAATTCTAGCTGATCTCTAACCTCGTCCAGAACCGACTGTTCACCTTCAACTTTTCCCTCGCGCTTACCATCTATCCGGGCCATCTCAATTGAATGAATGCATTGGGACTCCAAGAGTTCTACCTTCTTCTTGAGTTCAACCAACTCGGCCTCTATCTTAGCCCTTTGTTCGGGCTCGGTCTTTGCCTTTTCCTTGGCACTCGTCACCAAGCTGTTAGCTTCGGAGAGTTGCTTCTCCAGCTTCCTATGGTTGTCCGCTGCGTTGGCCATCACGTCAGACAAGGTCCTCTCGTGCTCGGCCTCCTTGTCCTTCATGGTCTGGTGAAGACCGGCTATCCTAGCCTCCGCGGCATGAACTCCCTGAGCGGCCTTAAGACAAGATAAAATAAGACAGTTAGTATAAAAGTTTAAGACAACTCAGAAAAAACTTAAAAAATACGTGCAACACTTACCATCACCAGACCGCGAGAGATGTGCCGGAACATCTTGGTCGAGGACATTTTATCCCAAACTTGGGAATCCCAGGGGAGGCAAGATGCCCTAGTGATAGCTTGGGCGACCCGAGCTGAAAACTCCACATCTGTGGTCTCAAAGACGATATGGGCGATGGTCACAGGGTCTCCCTCCACGGCCATCTTTGGGGCCCAGACTTCAGCCGTAGACGAGGAGCCTGGGAGGTCAGTTTGTTATGCTGTTGCCCTCGCCCTTTTTGGCCGGCGAACGAGCTCCTCGACCTGCTCGGCCTCCGCTTCCTCCACAATTTGGGGGAGAACGGTCTGTTCGGATGCTTGCGCCAAACTGATCTCCATCTCCTGGTCTTGTTGTCCGGGAGAAGGAGTGTCGTAGATAATCCTCCCTGACCGCCTGGGCGGGGCGGCTGGTTTGGCCTTCTCCTTACCTCTGGAGCTTGAGGCCCCCTTTTGCTTCTTCCCAAGGATCTCGAAGACGTCAATGGGAGGAGCCATCGCTGAAACTGCGCCGGTGGGAACGAACTCGGGAAGATCAGTGGTGTGGACGGCAGAGGCAGGCTGGGCCACGTAGAGAACGGTAAGCTCTACTAGGGTCTCCTGGGATCGTGTGACTGTAGGGCCTTCCAAGAAGTTGCCCACCAGTGGTTGGTAACCCAGGAGTAATGAGGCTGCCCTCGGATTTCCAAACTGGTCCACGAAGATGTTGGAACTTAGGACCTTGTTTATGTCTTCGAGGTTGGCCGAAGAGGCAGGGACGTTCAGCCGAGAAGAAACTGCAAAATGAAGAACAAAAACATTAGATTTAGGAATTAATACGTTCATCTCATTAAACTGATATCAAAGATATTATTCTATTGTTCGGCCAGTTGATATTTATATCTGTTCGGACGTTACCTAAAGACTAGAAATCAGACTAAATTGTAAATCTAACCTGGACGGCCGAACATATTCCGGCAACGAGATGAGCCCGAGTACCAATTCCCGGAAACGACGAGCCAATCATTGTCGAAACCTTTGTTGGAACTCGGCAACGCGGTGACTAATTTCCTGTTGACTCTTTTGGCCTTGAGAGAGCAGGAAGTTTCCTTGTCCGAATTCGGACAAACATAGGAGTATACGTGTAGGATATCCCTAACCTTTAAGTCAGTCCCTAACAGTCGGTTTAAGGCAATCACACCCATGACCACTCGGAACACGTTGACAGATAGTTGGTCAGGACAGGCATTTACAGTCTGAAGGAACTCAATTAGGAGGGGATGAAGAGGAAACCTAACCCCTCCTTCTACTATACTCATTACTGAAATGAGTATTTCGTCCTCATTTAGGACGTAGAGTTTGTTAATACTAACGTACCTAAGCCCAACATTGTCTGACACTAGGTATTTTCTCCTAAAACTCCTCATACCCTCATCGGAGTCAACTAGATGAGCTAATCTATGTGCGGTGGCCATTCCTATGAAAGACAAGATGCAGAATTGAAGAGACAGCGAAAAATAAGAGGAATCTAAAGGAAGAGAGAGAGGAAACTTACTAGGTATGAGAGTGCTGGGCACTCTGGTTCTTTTGGCTTCTAAGGACGCAGGGGGATGAGAGTTCAAAAATAAGGAAAGAAGGAGTGGAATGAAAAAACCAAACGTTGTCAGGTTATAAACCCTCCCTTGAAAAGCTCAATCGTTTCCCCCCAAAATCTGTCGAAGACCTTTCGTTTCCACCCTTTAGGGATTAAAACCGCCGGTTTTTAAATGATATGCAAAATTTCATTTATTTATTTATTTATTAGTGTCTGGCGCGAAAGTTTTTGGGACGCGTGCTTTGCTCTGGCCCTTCCGAAAAGACTGAAAGGATCAGAGCAGGGGAGTAATTGGAGGGAAAACAACTTGAAGGTAATCACATCAAAACTAGAGGTTAAGGAAATAACGAAAACATACCCATCCGTAGTTCGGATATAACTAAGCAACATTATTTGTTCAGACATAACCGAACTATACCTCCTGTTCGGATATAATCAGACTGTGTCGTACAGCTAGTCAGATATGTAATTTCTGCTCAGTATTAGTTGATTGAATTTTAGTCCGACCAACCCGAAATGAACTATGATTACTTTGGAGCCCAGCATTAATTGTTTAAAATATCTGGGCAGGGATCATTAAATATACCACCTGAGTTAACTCCCAACTGGCAGACCTTGAACTGACTTCTGCTTTAACCTCCATAAATGCATAAAATATCTGATCAAAGAAGTGTTGAGCACGTCTTATGCTCTAATCTAGAACTGGCATTAATTATTAATGATGACAATAACCTAGAAAGTGTGGCAGAACCCACGTTCGGGGAGAGGTAAACTTAATCAGAAAGCTTAAATATCTCTGGTTTCTGATAAAGTGGAAATCATGGGGAAGGGGATTGATAAATATCATGAAATATCTCCAGTAAGAGGGGGATATAAATAGAAGGAGGATCAAGGTTTAAGGGGACGTGCTTTTAGACTTTGAATTAAGATAGCTTTATGTTTACGTTTCTTAATTCCATTTTTATTCAGAAAACTGACTAAGGCTTCGGAGAGCAAAAGGCCAACCCCCACTGGGTTGACCAAGGTTCTAACGAATTGTTCTTGCTACATTGCTATTCCATGTTACAGGAGACAGGAATTCTGTTCGGACGAACATCAACAGCATTCGGATTCAATCTTCTGGTCAGCTTTTCTTGTTTGTCATAATTTAAGTTCCTCCAGGCGTGCCACCCATTTCTCTGAAAGTTTTTTGCTCTGCTCCCAAATATCACTGCACCTTTCCTCTTTTCTTTTATTACCTTTTAACTTTTCTGTTACCCAAATATCAACCTAAGAGGGGGGGTGATTTAGGTTGAGGCAAACTTTTTCGATTTAAATGCGGAATTAAAAACTATCTTCAAATAGCAAATGTTGATTTAGCAAATGTTTGATCACAATTCAATTGCAATATAAATATGATATGAAATCAAGCACAAGTATATATATAAGCAATTAAATATGTAAGAGATAGAGAGAGAGAAAATCAAACACGATGATTGTTATCGAGGTTCGGCTCCCGTGCCTACGTCCCCGCCTCAAGAACACTTCTTGAGGATTCCCAAATCCACTATTTGACAATCTTCTTTCGGGTGAAGATAAAACCGTTACAAATCTTCCTTACACAGTGAAGAGTAACCACCGAGTGAAAAATCCTTTTCACTCCTTAGGATTTATACCAAAACCCTAACAAAATACTCACAGGTTTCAACAAAGTATTTGTTGTACAAGATAAGGCTCTCTCAAAGAGTAATTGTACACAATATGCTCACTCTAATAGTATATCAAGGATTTGATCAATATGGCTCAAAAAGTGTTTAGAGAAATTTTCAATCAAGGATTTTGAATGATATGAAAATATAAGCTTGAGAAGGATGGATTGATGTATAAGATGTTATCTTTTCTATCTTTGATTTCTCTTGTATGCTTGATGTTTAGAAATGAAGAAAGGGTAGTATTTATAGCCATCATGTTGTCTTGCATTCTTCTTGATTTTCAATCAATCAATTTGTTTTCTTTGAAAACTTTTCTTCTTAAGATTTTTCAACCATAATTGATATGGTTGTCTTGCATGTGAATTTCAATCAATTAAGTTTGTCTTTGAAGACTTTAAGAGATTTTTCAATTGATATTGTTGTCTTATATTTGAATTTCAACCAATCAAGTTGTCTTTGAAGACTTTAAGAGATTTTTCAATTGATATGGTTGTCTTATATTTGAATTTCAACCTAATCAAATTTGTCTTTGAAGACTTTAAGAGATTTTTCAATTGATATGGTTGTCTTATATTTGAATTTCAACCAATCAAGTTGTCTTTGAAAACTTTAAGAGATTTTTCAATTGATATGGTTGTCTTATATTTGAATTTCAACCAATCAAGTTGTCTTTGAAAACTTTAAGAGATTTTTCAATTGATATGGTTGTCTTATATTTGAATTTCAACCAATCAAGTTTGTCTTTGAAAACTTTAAGAGATTTTTCAATTGAAGTTGGTTTTAAAGTTGAGCCTTAAAGATCAAATCTTAATAAACTTTACAAAACCTAACTCTTACTTCTCATATGTCTCGGATCATTGTCTTTGAGCTTGATTTCTTTGTCTTGAGTCTTGATGACTTTGATCTTCAATGAATTTGCAACTTATCAACTTTGCATTTGCTTGATATTTGAATTGGCCATCTTGGTCCAATTAAATCAATAGTCAAAATTAAGCTTTAAAACATAAATCATTAGTTCATATGAAAATATCATTAATGAACAACTTAAAATCATGGTTATCATCAAAACTACATGAATGTCCTTGGATTAATTAGCCAATTAATAATTATTGAAACCTTGAGGCTAACAATCTCCCCCTTTTTGATGATGACACATATGATATGATATTTTTATACGATTTATGATTTTGAAGCTTTTCTTGAAAAGCTCCCCCTAAAATAATGCATATCTTTATATTAGAGATTTTTAAATCTCCCCCTATCTTTATGCATAGATCAATTTGTCATTTAAGTATTATCAAGCAATCAATATATATGCGTATTTTTGCCAATTATTGCAAGATATGATAATTCACCAATAGATATGATAATTCATTAATAGATAAAAAAAAATGTCATATCTTTCTCCCCCTTGGCATCATCAAAAATAAATATTATATTCAATATCTCCAAGCATCATTCAACATTTTAAACAACCAAAAAAAAAAAAATTTATTTCTCCTTTGATTTAGTTCAAACATAGAACAACTAACTAATATAACATATTTCTCCTATTTGGTACAAAGAAATAAAACAAATACATTCATATTTGTAAGATTCTTCATCCTAGTGGTTTGGTTGGATTGGGGGTTCGGTTGAATATTGCCTTGCCATATGCCTAAGATGCTGATGATTTAAGCAATCCGGGAAGGACATGGGATGATGCCCATATATTACGTACTCTCTCTCTTCTGTCATACAAAGCTTGAGGTGTATCAACAGTTGTATGAACGGGATGATTTTGATGAGGAAGATATATTTGGAGTGTATGCCTAAAGATCTTCCCATCAACCTGGTGTATGAGAGAGGTACTTCAACCGAGAAGCATGATCAATAATAATCTTGCTTCGTGGAAACTTGATCAATAATAATTTTGCTTCTATCTGAGAAGATCAAGTATTTGATTTTATGAATCTCTAAATGATGCTGCATCCTCTTAGAGTGTTATCTAAAGAATGAGAGAAAATATTATCGGAGAGGTGTGAGTATGTAGTGGAGAGGTGAAGCGAATTTATAGGACAGACGCGCTGTTTGAAAGAATGGTTCAGATTTTGCTACGTGTCATAAGTGTGAATGAATGGTTCAGATTTTGCTATGTGTCATAAGTGTGAATGAATGGTTCAGATTTTGCTACGTGTCGTAAGTGTGAATGAAGGGTTCAGATTTTGCTATGTGTCAGACTTATCCAATTACGCACGCCATAGACACCGATAAATCAGGAAGTTTGAAAAAAAATTTCTGCTTTTTCAGAAAACAGATCTTGTCGACGCATCGAGTTCTGAGTCAGTGATATTTCCGTATACGTTAAATCTCGAGATTTGAACGTTGAATTTTGAAGAAAAATCTCGGGAGTCGGGTGATAGGTACAGGCTGGTGTTCAAAAATCTGAGGTTTATTTAACACACACTAATTTTCGATGAACTTCATCATTTTCAAACTCTTAGCTTAATCTCTTATTAGATTTTTTTAGAATGGCTTCCTCTTCTTCTCAAAACAAACCAGAAACAATTAATCTAAATGATACGCCTAGTGTGATGCCAGAAGTCTGGCGTCCTTACTTCCTTTCAATTAATGGCCCTGTATCAGTAACTGATTCAGTGATATTGAATGGTGAGACTGCCACCGCAGTAGCTGCCGGTCTTTGTACTCCGGAGGATGCAAAGGTTTTAGCTGGGAGGACTGACCCACAAATAATAAATGAATCATTGGCACTCACGGTTCAGTGTACTGCCACTGTTTCTAACATGGGACGTCGTCTTCATGTTAGGAATATGGAAGTGAAAACGCTGCGTTCTCAAGTCACCATTTTACAAAGGTTGCTGAAGGAGAGTAAGAAGAAAGTAGGGGAGGTCAAGGAGGAGAACAAAAGGCTGAAGGCGCTCGTGGATTCTTATGCCGATGATTTGGTAATCCGGTCCACAGAGCAGAGCAAGACCACTAATAAGCTGCAGAAGCAGTACGAGAAGCTACTAGCTGAGGTGAAGGAATTGACTTCTCGCTCTATCCCCAAATAAATGTAGTGGGAAGTGTAGTGGTTTTTCCTTTTGTGGTGACTTCTCCTTTATGGCTTTCTTTTTAATAAACTCAAGTTTGTTTAAATGATGAGTTTTATTTCTTATTTTATGCATGAACATATACGCAAATATACATAGAACTGGGCATATAATTTAATGTTCAAACAATATAACTAGGAAGATATAAAATGAACAATTTTATGAACATGATATGCATAAAATCATTTTATATTCAATTCTTAAGAATCAAAGAAAGATAATAAGTTTAAACTTCATTTGATATCAACGTATCTAGCCATACCTATTTCACGTCGAATTGTGCAAAATCGTTCTTCAATGAGAGGTTTCGTGAGAATATCCGCCCATTGACTATCGGTGCTCACAAATTCAAGTTCAATGTCCCCTTTTTGTACATGATCTCTTATAAAATGGTATCTAATTTCAATGTGCTTTGTGCGAGAGTGTTGGATAGGATTTTTACTTAAACTTATGGCACTTGTGTTATCACACCTTATGGGAATATGATCAAAAAGAATTTTAAAATCCTCTAGTTGTTGTTTTATGTAGAGAGATTGAGCACAACAACTACCGGCCGCTACATATTCGGCTTCCGCCGTTGATAAGGCCACAGAATTTTGCTTTTTACTAAACCATGATACTAGTGAGTGTCCTAGAAAGTGACAAGTACCACTAGTGCTTTTGCGATCAATTTTGCAACCAGCAAAATCCGCATCCGTGTAGCTTATTAAGTCAAATGAATTTGACTTAGGGTACCATAATCCTAAATCAATGGTTCCAAGCAAATATCGAAATATTCGTTTGACTGCAATTAAGTGTGATTCTTTAGGACAGGATTGAAATCGGGCGCAAAGACATACACTAAACATTATATCGGGTCTACTTGCGGTTAAATAAAGTAAACTACCAATCATACCTCGATATAGCTTAACGTCCACCGGTTTACCTTTCTCATCTTTGTCAAGCTTTGTTGAAGGACTCATGGGAGTTCCATATGCTTTAGCATTTGTCAATCCAAATCTTTTTAGTAAGTCTATGACATATTTGGATTGATTTAAGAATATCCCATCTTCGGTTTGCTTTATTTGAAGTCCGAGAAAGAATTTTAGCTCACCCATCATACTCATTTCGAATTCATCCTGCATAGTCTTAGAGAATTCTTTGCACAAGTTTTCATTAGTAGAACCAAATATAATATCATCAACATAGATTTGCACAATAAGCATGTCTTTTCCATCAAACATTAGAAATAATGTTGTGTCAAGTTTTCCACGTGTAAAACCCTTTTCAATAAGGAAACCACTTAGTCGTTCATACCAAGCTCTTGGAGCTTGTTTTAAACCATATAAAGCTTTTGATAATTTAAAAACGTGGTTTGGAAATTCATGATTTTCAAATCCAGGAGGTTGTTCTACATAAACTTCTTCGGCAATAAAACCATTTAAAAAGGCACTTTTGACATCCATTTGAAATAATTTAAAATTTTTAAAACATGCAAAAGCAAGTAACATGCGTATAGCTTCTAATCTAGCAACTGGAGCATAAGTCTCTCCATAATCAATACCTTCCTCTTGATTATAACCTTGAGCGACTAACCTTGCTTTGTTCCTTACTATTATACCTTCTTCATCCTTTTTGTTTCGGAATACCCATTTTGTACCAATGACGGAGTGGTCCTTGGGTCTAGGTGCAAGAGTCCATACCTTGTTTCTTTCAAATTGGTTTAGCTCTTCTTGCATGGCCAAGATCCATGATTCATCTTCAATAGCTTCATTTATGTTCTTTGGTTCAATCTGTGAGAGAAACGCCATGTTGTTGCAGATGTTCTTGAGCTTTGATCTTGTGCTTACTCCACGTTCAACTTCACCAATGATTAATTCTTTAGGATGACTATGGACTACGTTCCAACTTTTTGGTAATTCTTCATTTTTGGTTGGAGGAAGCGCTTTTTCTTCATCTTTTGGTTCATCTACTTGATCTTTGACTTTTTCACTTAAATCAACTTGATTAGATGAACTAGCTTTATTTTCAAGAGAAATTGGCTCATCATCACAATTATTTTTGATATGGAAATGGATTAGTTTCATCAAAAACAACATGCATAGATTCATCAACAACCATAGTTCGTTTATTGAACACTCTATATGCTTTACTATTTGTAGAATAACCAAGGAATATACCTTCATCGGATTTAGCATCGAATTTACCAAGATTATCTCTATCATTCAATACAAAGCACTTACATCCAAAAACTTTGAAATATCCAATGTTAGGTTTTCGATTATTCCATAGTTCATAAGGAGTTTTATTTAAAGTGTTTCTAATGATGGTTCTATTTATAACATAGCAAGCGGTGTTAACAGCTTCAGCCCAAAAGTATTGAGGTAAATTATGTTCATTAAGCATAGTTCTAGACATTTCTTGAAGTGATCTATTTTTACGTTCTACTACTCCATTTTGTTTTGTTGAGGAGTACGAGGTGCCGAGAAATTGTGTCCAAAACCATTTTGATCACAATATAGTTCAATATCTTGATTATCAAATTCTCTACCTCTATCACTTCTAACATTGTTAATTGTATAACCTTTTTCATTTTGAATTCTTCTACAATGTTTAACAAATGCTTTATGAGCTTCATTTTTATGAGCAAGAAATAATACCCATGTATAGCGAGAGTAATCATCAACAATTACAAATGCATACAATTTACCACTTAAAGCTAGCGGTTCTAATAGGACCAAATAAATCCATATGCAAGAGTTCTAGAGGTCTTGAAGTAGAAATGACTTTCTTTTTCTTAAAGGATGATTTAGTTTGTTTACCTAGTTGACATGCATCACATATTTTATCTTTAACAAATTTAGTAACCGGCAAGCCTTTTACTAAATCAAGTTTAGACAATTTTGAGAGTAATTCCATATTGGCATGTCCTAATCTTCTATGCCACAACCAACTATTTTCATTTATGGCAGCAAGGCAAATTGATTCTTTTGAAGTCATATTATCAAAATCAATAGTGTAGACATTTTCATTTCTAAATGCCACAAATAAAACTTGATTATCAATTTCATTTACTATAATGCACATGATTGATTTAAATATTACATTATAGCCTTTATCACACAATTGGCTAATACTTAGCAAGTTATGTTTCAAACCATCAACCAAGAGAACATCTTCAATAACAAGAGAATGTGTTTTACCAATATTACCTATACCGATGATCTTTCCTTTTGAGTTATCACCGAATTTGACATTTCCTCCATCTTTTAGAGTAAGAGAAGTGAACTTGTTTTTGTCACCTGTCATATGCCTTGAACATCCACTGTCAAGAAACCACTTCTTCTTGGTAGATTTGGATATCAAGCATACCTACAAAACAATTTTAAGTAACTCTTCTTTGGTACCCAAATCTTCTTGGGTCCTCTTGGGTTAGTTGGTGGTGAGGTTCCTTTAATAATCCAAATCATATTTTTCATAGGACATGTATGAATATTATGCCCTATTTTTCCACAATGTTTACATATGGGAGATTTCAAGAGGTTTTCATTAATGAAAAATTTTTGATAATGTTTTTCTTTTATTTTCGGGTTATATCCAATACCCGCTTTGTCAAAAACACATCTTTGACTACCCAACAAATTATCCAAATTTTTCTTTCCATTTGTAAAGTTAGTCAAAATTTTAGTTAAGTTTTCAACCTTGAGTTTTAGTTCTTTATTTTCATTAATCAAAAGATTTGAATTGTGAACAATTTGTGATGATGTTTCCACATCATTTGCTTTCATTTTCTCAATAAAATTTTGTGACTTAACTTCCAACTTAATTATTTCTTCTTCTAAAAACAGATTTTTATCATTCAAAGAATTAATTTGTTTTTCTAGAATTTCATTTTTGTTTTTCAAATCATTTAATTCGTTTGAAAGAGATGTGACTTTCTTTTTAAAAGCTTTATTTTTCAAAACATTTTTCTCAAATTCTTCAACCAATTCTTCAAAAGCATTTTGTAATTCATCATAGCTATAAGATTCATCATCTAAAGAATTAAGTTTAGAAGTTACCTCATCTCCATGTGCCATTAAGCAAAGATCTTCGGTGGCGCTTTCATCGTCATTAAATGCTAGCGGACAAAAGCTTGCGTGCTCATCCTCACTTATGTTGGATTCATTTATGTATCCCAAAAGACAAAGATTTGCCACTTCATTGTCACTTGAGTTGTTATCCGAATCACTTTCATCGGAGTCATCCCAAGTTACCTTTAGAGCTTTCTTTTTGTACTTCATTTTCTCTTTGTTTACTTGAGGACACTCATTTTTGTAATGCCCCTGCTTCTTGCATTTGTAGCAGGTAGGAGTTTCAGTTTTGCTTGATTCTCCTTTATTTTCTCCTTTCTTAGGGAATCTTCTTCCAAACCCCTTTTTCTTCTTTAAGAACTTTTTGAAGTTTCTAGTCATCAGGGCAATTTCTTCTTCTTCATCTCTTTCCTCTTCACTATTGTCGTGGTCATGATGAGAGGATTTGAGGGCGAAGTTTTTCTTTGGTTTGACTTCTTCTTCCTCCACTTTACTATTCATTTCAAGCTCATACGTCATAAGTGATCCGAATAGTTCTTCTAAGGTCAACACCTTAAGATCTCTAGCTTCAGAAATTGCTGTCATCTTTGCTTCCCACCTCTTTGGTAATGACCTGAGAATTTTTCTCACATTTTCTTGGTTAGTATAAATTTTTCCAAGGGCCTTCAAGCTATTCACAATATTAGTAAACCTAGTAGACATTTCACTAATATTTTCATCTTTCTTCATAACAAACAATTCATATTCATGGACAAGCATGTTCATTTTAGATTCCTTAACTTGATTAGTTCCTTCATAAGTAACTTCAAGTTTGTCCCAAATTTCTTTAGCCGAGTCACAACCCGAGACTCTATTGTATTCAATTGGGTCAAGAGCACAATATAAAGTACTCATAGCTTTACAATTTAATTCAATGAGTCTTACATCAGCCTCATTCCATTCACTTTCTAATTTTGCTAAGGTTGCTCCTTCCACAGTTTTTGTGGGAATATGAGGACCATTTGCAATGATTTTCCAAACATGATAGTCTTGACCCTTAATATACATGATCATTCTATTTTTCCAATAGCCATAATCACTACCAATGAATAAAGGTGGTCTATGAGTAGATTGACCTTCAAGCATTTGAGGTCTAGGTGTGTTTGCCATGATCTTAACTCTAAGATTGTTAAATCTATATGTAGAGCCTTGGCTCTGATACCAATTGTTACCCAAATATCAACCTAAGAGGGGGGGTGATTTAGGTTGAGGCAAACTTTTTCGATTTAAATGCGGAATTAAAAACTATCTTCAAATAGCAAATGTTGATTTAGCAAATGTTTGATCACAATTCAATTGCAATATAAGATATGATATGAAATCAAGCACAAGTATATATATAAGCAATTAAATATGTAAGAGATAGAGAGAGAGAAAATCAAACACGATGATTGTTATCGAGGTTCGGCTTCCCGTGCCTACGTCCCCGCCTCAAGAACACTTCTTGAGGATTCCCAAATCCACTATTTGACAATCTTCTTTCGGGTGAAGATAAAACCGTTACAAATCTTCCTTACACAGTGAAGAGTAACCACCGAGTGAAAAATCCTTTTCACTCCTTAGGATTTATACCAAAACCCTAACAAAATACTCACAGGTTTCAACAAAGTATTTGTTGTACAAGATAAGGCTCTCTCAAAGAGTAATTGTACACAATATGCTCACTCTAATAGTATATCAAGGATTTGATCAATATGGCTCAAAAAGTGTTTAGAGAAATTTTCAATCAAGGATTTTGAATGATATGAAAATATAAGCTTGAGAAGGATGGATTGATGTATAAGATGTTATCTTTTCTATCTTTGATTTCTCTTGTATGCTTGATGTTTAGAAATGAAGAAAGGGTAGTATTTATAGCCATCATGTTGTCTTGCATTCTTCTTGATTTTCAATCAATCAATTTGTTTTCTTTGAAAACTTTTCTTCTTAAGATTTTTCAACCATAATTGATATGGTTGTCTTGCATGTGAATTTCAATCAATTAAGTTTGTCTTTGAAGACTTTAAGAGATTTTTCAATTGATATGGTTGTCTTATATTTGAATTTCAACCAATCAAGTTGTCTTTGAAGACTTTAAGAGATTTTTCAATTGATATGGTTGTCTTATATTTGAATTTCAACCAATCAAGTTTGTCTTTGAAAGACTTTAAGAGATTTTTCAATTGATATGGTTGTCTTATATTTGAATTTCAACCAATCAAGTTGTCTTTGAAAACTTTAAGAGATTTTTCAATTGATATGGTTGTCTTATATTTGAATTTCAACCAATCAAGTTTGTCTTTGAAAACTTTAAGAGATTTTTCAATTGATATGGTTGTCTTATATTTGAATTTCAACCAATCAAGTTTGTCTTTGAAAACTTTAAGAGATTTTTCAATTGAAGTTGGTTTTAAAGTTGAGCCTTAAAGATCAAATCTTAATAAACTTTACAAAACCTAACTCTTACTTCTCATATGTCTCGGATCATTGTCTTTGAGCTTGATTTCTTTGTCTTGAGTCTTGATGACTTTGATCTTCAATGAATTTGCAACTTATCAACTTTGCATTTGCTTGATATTTGAATTGGCCATCTTGGTCCAATTAAATCAATAGTCAAAATTAAGCTTTAAAACATAAATCATTAGTTCATATGAAAATATCATTAATGAACAACTTAAAATCATGGTTATCATCAAAACTACATGAATGTCCTTGGATTAATTAGCCAATTAATAATTATTGAAACCTTGAGGCTAACATTTTCCTTTTTGCTTAACTTT
Organism: Fagus sylvatica; assembly: GCA_907173295.1. NCBI lineage: Eukaryota > Viridiplantae > Streptophyta > Magnoliopsida > Fagales > Fagaceae > Fagus > Fagus sylvatica. Next base: position 183,127 of record OU015765.1, on the reverse strand, counting down.
TCCTCTATTTGACCGAAACCCATTTGAAGATCAGAAATCTTTAAAACTGAGACATGAGCTCTCTCTTGTTTGACCGAGATCCGTTGTAAACCAAGACCAAGAAGAAGCTTTCCTCTCAACTCAACTTCTCTCTTAAATATCAATAGCCCATACGGTTGTAACTTGTGAGGGCCGAGAATTATGGAATCAGGCCTAGATGGCTCTTTGGAGAGTCCAAATCGAGCTTGAAGAGGCCGAGAAAGATCACTCTGAGGCCGAGGAGTACCTTGACTGGCCATGGAGGTGCCGAGCACGCCGTTAAGGGTCATAAAGAAATAAGACCAGGCTTGTGGAACTGAACAACTCGCGGCATTTCCAGATTAGGCTCGAAGGAGCCGAGATGGGTCTTGATGAGACCATGGGGGGACCGAGAAGGCTCTCAAGTCAAGATCGAGAAGGCTCACATCAAGGCCGAGGAGAAGCTTGATGTTGCCGAGGTGCACTACACGTGCTCCGATGAGTTCTTTCCCTTCTGAAGTGCGAACTTGGTGAGTTTTTTGCAAAGACTCTTGAGCTCAACATGTGGCTTTGATGAAGCCGAGATGGATCTGATCGAGGCCGAACAGGTCCCACGGAACCAATGTGAAGTCCGAGAAAGCTCACATCAACGCCGAAGAGATGCTTGATGCAGCCGAGGTGCACTATACGTGCTTTGGTGAGTTTCTTTCCCTTTTGCTCTTGTTGAACCAATTAAATGAACAAAAAAGACCAAAAAATACTCTATGTTGCTCTGATTCTCCTTTTCTTTGTTCTGCCTAAACTTGTTGTGATGAAAAGATCTGAGATATTAAATGATTGTTTGATATACATGATATGTGAACTTGGCGAGTTTTTCTGCTTTGGGGAGCCGAGAAGATCCATGATGAGGCCGAGGTGGCCTTCGACCGCCAATGGATGTGCCAAGGAGGGCTACAAGCTAAATTAGACTACGGATCAAAGCTTGGAGTCCAAAAAGATTACATGAAGCCTAGGCCGAACTGAGATTTGATCGGACAACATGTGCACCAGTATGTTTCCTTTCCTTTTCTCTTTGTTGAGCCTACCGAAATGAGCAAAAATATCATCTGTTGCTCTTGGTTGAATCTCTGTAATAAACTCACTTCATCCTTGAACTCTCTGATGAACTGAGACATCACATGCCAAAACTTGAAGTGCAATTTCCCACAGACGACGCCAATTGAAGGAACATAAAATGTAACAATAATAGAACCGCAAATAAAACCTTGGCACATGATGAATCTCAGTCTATTGGAGACTGTTTGGATGATAAAATAGAGCAAAAATTGATCCAAAGTAGAGAGACATAACACACATGATTTTAGGTGGTTTGACAACTTGCCTACGTCCACATAGATATTTGTAATATAACTGGTATAACTACAAATATAGTAAAATCCTTTGTCCGAGCACCTGAGAGACCCCTCTCTCAAGTCTCTTATGTCTCTTATGTGGTTTTCAGCCTTCCAGCCTTTTTTTCCTCTTTTCCATTCTCCCTTTTACGTTGTCTTTTCCTCCCCCTTTATAGAGTTTTTGTACCTGGAATCTCTTAGAACCTAATAGAACATATTTTAGATATTTATGAGATATTTGTGGGATATTTATGAGATATTTTGTGGGATATTTATCAAGTTGTAAAGTGCATGTGGTGTGGGCTATAAAGTAGATATCAAAATCCAATTTTACTTCCTATTTTATTCCTACCCCTATACTTGTCTTAATTATAATTTTTGTCCCTCCATCTATATATCTATATAATCAATATCAATATATATTAAAGCAGAGACTTTCAACTGACGTTTTGCCATTTGGCATGCTTAAAATTTGACATCTGCTGAGATCTTTTTCTTTTTTTTTTTTTTTTTTTTAATTTTAAAAAATAAGATGAAGATAAAAGGTTTTCCATTTGGCATGCTTAGAATTTGACATGTGCTGAGATTTTTTTTTTTTTTAAATTTAAAAAAATTAAGATGAAGATAAAGATTAGAAAAGAATAAAGATAAAATAAAATAAATAAGATAAAGATAAGATAAAGATTAATCTCTTCTATTTATAAATACACTGAAAAAATTAAGATGAAGATAAAGATAAAAAAAAAAAAATAAAAAAATTAAGATCAAGATAAAGATTAAGATTAAAATAAAGATTAATATCTTTTATTTATAAATACACATTATATTGTAAATATTTTGTTTTGGTTAATGTCTGTTTTGGGGTGTGATGAATTAAGTTGAATGATGTGGCTTTTGACCATTTGAACAAGTCGGTAATCGATGAGGTTAATTATGTGTATTGCGTCCTAAATTATGCATTTTAGTTAATATTGCAAATATTTTGTTTTGGTTAATGTTTATTTTTGGGTGTGATGAATTAAGCTGAATGATGTGGCTTTTGACCATTCGAACAGGTCGTTAATCGATAAGGTTAGTTCTGTTTATTACTTCTTGAATTATGAATTTTAGTTACAGGAGCAGAGCAAGTCTTGAATGGGTTCATGACTATACCTAACAAACCTTGCTGAATGAAAAGGTAATAGACAAGCCTACATATATGGAAAGCATAGTATCAAAGTGTATTGAGAAACTTTTGGATCTAATGGACCATGTTGAAAATATAGGAATTGAAGAAATTGCTAAAATAATCAGTGAGTTTAACACGGTGAAGAAGTGGTAGATAAGAAGAAACTTCAGTTGCGAAGGGTAGTCATGAAGTGGTAAACCATTTTTTGCTTTTTAATTTTTATTTTTTGTTTGTGATTTAAAATTTATATAAATAAAAATCTCGTGCATTGCACGGGGTACATGCTTGTAATATATAAAAGTAGAAGACATGAGCATTAAAACCTTAGAATGTCTCATATCATGACAAGTAGCATATTTATCTATAGTTTATTTTCCCAATGGATACGTTGTTTAAATAACTTAACTTATTTATCAAACGATAAACACCAATTATTTTTTTAAATTAAAAAATTACTAAAACGTGTATTTTTTTGTATAAAAAACAGATAATAGTGAATTATTTAAAATAAGTCTCCTATAAAAAATATAATAAAAAATTTCTTTTAAATAAGACTCCTTGTTAAGACCCCCAAAATATTAAATCAATCCTAGCCTTGCGTGGCTAACTTGGAATGCACGCGTTGGCTAGTCTATCTTTTGTTGCTTTTGTCTAAACACTATTTTGATGCCATTTCGATGCTTTAAGGGTTACAAGCTTACTAAAACTTGTACTTAATTAGCCTGTGTTTGGATCCTCTACTTAAAAGTGATTTCACGGATTTTTATGTATAAAATGCATTCTGCAAAAAATCTGAAATGTTTGGTTGGGATTTTGGAAAATACAAAATGCATTCTAGGCAGAATGCATTTTGCAAATTCTCATTTCTAGAGCAGAAGTCAGAATCCAAAATATTTTGGATTCTGATTCTAGCTTCTACTTTTAATTTTTGCTAAAGTAAATGGGACCCGCTTACAACAGTTTATTACTTGAAGGACTCTTTTTTCCCTTGATTAATTTTTCTCTTCCTTTCTTTTATTTTCCTTCCCCCTCTTTTGTTCCCTACTTTTTTTCTTTTTTGTTGTGTTCCCTACTTTTTCTCCTTTTTTTTTTTATTTTAATTTTTTATTTTTATCATAAATGGTTTGTGTATATCTCTATTGCACAGACAATACACATTTCTCTATTTTTTTTATTACATTGTTCAAATTTTATAAAAATATGTGCAAGGAGATGTGCACAAATCATGATCTATTTTTTTTATTAGTAGACATTAATTTAAATCACAACGTAATACTTTATTTCTTTATTACATTGTTAATTTTGTATTGGTAATAAATGTATTTTTAGCCTTGTATTGAGATATTTAAAAAAAAAATGTTAATTACATAATGTATACTAATAATATATTATTTAATAGAAAGAATGCATTCTTTAAAATACCAACCAAACATAATTCCTTTTAGCATAATCACTTCTTATAAATGAATTTCAATATTTTACCAAACGCACTATTTTCAGCAAAATGCATTCTAAAGAATGCATTCTTGAGAATACATTATAGCAGAAATGCATTCTTTAGAATGTATTCCCAAAATAGAGGATCCAAACGCAGCCTTAGTTAGCCTAGGCATTGAGGGGTTTGTACATGCTTATGCATTACTCACTTGTACCTAGGTTGTTAAGAGTTTGTTCAAGCTTTAGGGTGATTGTACATTCTAGATCCAAATCGGCCAATGAGAGTCTTGATCTAGTTTGGCCAATAGGAGCCTTGTATGCCTTTTGGCCATGCAAGGCTTGCCTATATCTCTCCCATTTCATTCATTCTTGCATTTTATCCATTGAAATACAAAGTAAAAGGTTAGTTGTTCTTCCTTCTCTCTAGTTTCTCTCTCTAGAATAATTAGCATAATTATTCTAGATTACTTAGTTAATTAGGCCTAGTTCTCCTTAAGAGCTACTAAATTGTGAGATTGAGTGTGTGAGATTGTGATCAAGGTATTTAAGGATTCAGGATTCTTTCATTTGGTATCAGAGCAAGCTAACGAGCCATGGTGATAGAGACAAGAGGTGGAGTTCCAATTGGGGTTCTCAAGGAGAATGTTCAAGAGCTTCAACAACAAATTGATGAAAATGCAAATTCTCTCAGGTTGATCAATGCAAGGGATGCCAAAATGGAGCTTTCAATTGCTGCTATGAAAGCCCTAGTGGAGGAGAGACTACCTCCAAGGCATCAAACAACAATGGTTCAACCCGAGCCACAAAGAGAAGCACAATCGGGTCAAGGTGGAGAAGCTCCAATTGTTGGTAAGCAACCTTCAATTCTTGAACCTATTGAGCCAATTCCAATGAGGGTTGAAACAAAGAATGTTATACCTATGAGAGCTAAATCATGAGGTACAAACAATGGTTCAACCTGAGCCACAAAGAGAAGCACAATCAAGTCAAGGTGGAGGAGCTCCAATTGTTGGTAATCAACCTTCAATTCTTAAAACTATTGAGCCAATTCCAAGGAGGGATGAAACAAGGAATGTTATACCTATGAGAGCTTCAAATCATGAGGTACATTTCAATCCCAATTAGCCACAGTTTGGCATGCCTTATGATGATCTATTTGAACCAAGGCCAAGAAAGCTTAATGGAGGTGTATTTCTCAACTCGATTGTAGAATCATTGTGTGGTTTGGGTAATGTAAGGCCTCCACCATCTTTTGAAAATCAATGCAGGCTGTATGGTGAAGAATATTGGCTTGAGAAAGGGTTTCCAAGACAGCAGCAATAGTTCCATACATTTGGACAGCAAGCACAACCACAAAGGCATGCTAGTCAAGCTAGGGAACCAAGGAATGCTCCATGGGCTCAAGATGATGTTGTAGAGACTTGGTATGATCATTGAGGGGGGAAAGGTAATTGTGGTAGAGCAAAGAACTATCAAGGACCTCAAGATAGAGATCTTTATGGACAGAATCAAGATCCACTCCAAAGGCAACAAGGAAGGTAAGAAAGGGAGCTGAGAGCAATGGAGCTTGAATTTCCAAGATTCAAAGGAGGTGATCCTACTTCTTGGATGTTTAAAGCAATTCAGTATTTTGAATATTATCAAGTCCATGATGCTTCAAAGGTAATGTATACTTCTTATCATTTAGAAGATGATGCATTGATATGGTTTCAAAGTTGTGAGCATGATTTAGGTTGTTGGGATAATTCTGCTAGAGCAATTCAACTTAGGTTTGGGCCTCCTAGTTATGATGATCCTATGGAGTTATTGATTGAACTAAAGCATGTTAATTCTATTGTAGAGTATATGGGGCTGTTTGAGTCACTTAGCAATAGGATTAGGAATTTGTCAAGCATGCATAAACTAAGTTGTTTCATTAGTGGGTTGAAAGATGAAGTGAGGTTGCAAATCAAGATGCAAGTGCCAAGAACCTTAGGTGAGGCCTATGCATTGGCTAAAATTCAAGAGGAATATCTAGCTAATGTCAAGAGGAGCACAAGACCTAGTTATGAGGCAAACAAAGACAATTGGGAGTAATATAGTTCTCAACAAGTTGCTGTCCAATTTAGTCCTAAAGTTGCTGCCGAAATTGATCATAGAGTTGTTGAATTTGATCTTAAAGTTGTTGCCCAATTTGACACTAAAGTTGCTGCCCAAATTGATCCTAAAAGTTGCTAAATGTGATTCTAAGGTGGCTGTCCAAATTGCTCCCAAAGTTGCTGCCCAATTTGATCCTAAAGTTGCTGCCCAACTTGATCCTAAGGTAGCTGTTCAATTTGATCCTAAAGTTGCTGCCCAACTTAATCCTAAGGTGGCTGCCCAAATGGATCCTAAGGTTGTTGACCCTAAACCAATTAGTGCAAGGCCTACAATGATAGTGCAAAAGCTTACTCCCAAGCAAATGTTAGAGAGAAGAAAGAAAAGCCTATGCTACTATTGTGATGAGAGTTGGACTATGTGGCATACATGCAAGACCATGAAATTGTATTTGATTAAGAAAACACCAAGAAGAAGAGCATCAACAAGGTCATTCAAGTTCCTTCAAGATATTGGTTAATCGGAAGATCACCAGTGATGAAGAAGCAACTTGCAGACTCATCTACCATTCGGCCACAACAAGATCACAACCTTGAGGATAAGGTTTTTTAAAGGAGAGGGCAATGTTAAGACCCCCAAAATATTAGACCAACCCTAGCCTTGCATGACTAACTTGAATGCACGGGTTGGCTAGTCTATCTTTTGTTGCTTTTGTCTGAACACTATTTGATGCCATTTTTATGCTTTAAGGGTCACAAGCTTACTAAATCTTGTACCTAATTAGTTAGCCTAGGCATTAGGGGGTTTGTACATGCTTGTTCATTACTCACTTGTATCTAGGTTGTTAGAGTTTGTTCAATCTTTAGGGTAGTTGTACATTCTAGATCCAAATCGGCCAATGAGAGCCTTGATTTAGTTTGGCCAATAAGAACCTTGCATTCCTTTGGCCATGCAAGGCTTGCCTATATCTCTCCCATTTCATTCATTCTTGCATTTTATCCATTGAAATACAAAGTAAAAGTTTAGTTGTTCTTCCTTCTCTCTTGTTTCTCTCTCTAGAATAATTAGCATAATTCTAGATTGCTTAGTTAATTAGGCCTAGTTCTCTTTAAGAGTTACTAAATTGTGAGATTGAGTGTGTGAGATTGTGATCAAAGTATCTAAGGATTTGGGATCCTTTGACTCCTACTACTAAAATATATCTTAATATAATATCATAATAAAAAAAAAAAAAAACTTAAATTATGAAAATCTCCTAATACTAAAAGACTTCTTAAATTAGACCCAAAAAAAAAAAATAGTGTTGACCGTTAGAATTATTTATTTTTTTAAATTGTTGTTGAAAAATTTTCTTTTTAAAGATATTTGCGGCTTTAAAAAGAAAATTGGAGACCGTTTTAATTTTTTTTAAGATGTTTGTCAAAGTTGATAACTACCCAAACAAAAAAATCAAACGATGTAAGGCTTCGAACATTTTTTTCTTTGTTTAGAATTATGGTAGCACCTCTATTCATCTTTTTTAGGGAAGTAAATTTGTTTAAGAACTCTTTTAGTAATAGGACAATGAATTTTTTAAAAGAAGTTTTTTAGTAGAATTATGATATCTACAAAGTTGAGTATGACACATATTGATAGTCTTTTAGTAGAAGTCTTTTAACTGTTGTTGATAGATTTTTTTTAAAGATGTTTGTGGCTTTAACAAAAAAATTGGTATTAAACGTTTTGGGTTTTTTTTTTTTTTTTTTTTTTTTAAATTGTTGTTGATAGATTTCTTTTTAAGAGATGTTGCCAAAAAATAAAGAAAAAACAATAATACTACTACTAAAAAATCATCTTCAAAAATACATAATAAAAACTTTAAAATAAGTCTCCTATAAAAACAAGATAATAACAAATTCTTTAAAATAAGACTCCTACTACTAAAAAAAAAAATCTATCCTACACATTTTATAAAAAAAGTCTTAAATAAATATCCTACTACTAAAAGACATCTTAACAAAATATACTTCTCTAAGAGAAAATTAAACAATTATGTCAAACATTTAATAAAATTATAAAAATGACATTTTCAAAATGTCAATACCAATTTTTTTTAAAAAGAGTCATAAATATAATATATATATATAACCATAACATAAATAAAAAAAAAAAAAAAATTAAAATTAAAAAAAAGTCTTAAATAAATCTCCTACTACTAAAGACATCTTAACAAAATATACTTCTCTAAGACAATTTAAAACAATTAGTTCAATTTAATGATATACACCAATTTTTTTATTTATAAACTTTATCCTTTTAAAATAGACTTCTATAAAAAAAAAAAAAAAAAAAAAAAAAAATCTTTAAAGAAGTCCAACACTTCTTATACTTCTATAGAAAAAAGAAAAAAATTGATGGGAGATTCTTTAAAACTAACGACCAAAAAAAAAAAAAATCCAGAAATTCTATAAATACAAATGATACTTCTCTTTGGATGGTTTTATGATTTTTTTTTTTTTAATAAGAGTAATAAATAAAGAATATTGTAGTATTACTGTGTTAAGAGTACTCTTTTAGTGAAAATGCATTGATCAGTGAACAATCACGTAAGTTATCATTTAGTGAACAGACATACTCCTTGGTGGAAGGAAGATAAATTCAACACATTAAATTGAAGGGTCCACAGTCTTGCATAATCTGCATATGCAACATCTAAACAATGGTAATCTGGTACAAGTTTTGTTCTTCTACTTCTTTTTCATTATTTATTTATTTTTTCTATTATGATTTATTTTTATTTTTGTATTTTTGTACGTTTATATAACTGCAAGAAGCTTTTCTTATAACAAACTCTTTTTCTTTTATAGATCTACTTCCACAACCTCTTGCATAATCTGTTTACCCAAGTTGCTATTGTTAGCCTCAAATATTTGGGTAACAGCTATAACAACATTTTTCATGAGATCCACTCCAAGAATGTTAGATTCGGCATCCTTCCAATTGAAATTAGATCATATACATAAATTATGTGGTAATAACTAATGCTCCTTTCCATTTTTTTATGGCCTCTGAATCCATATGGTTTAACTATTGTCGTGTTTTTCAAATAATTTATAAAATGTGATATTATGAAAATAGCGTGGTGCATTTCTTCAAGGATTCAGAGGCAATTGGATTAAAGTAATCTTTTATTTTTTGCTGACTCTAATTTATTTTTTGTTTTATCAATTAAAGAAGACCATTTTTTTCTCAATTATTATATAATTTCTAATTCCTTTTATTTTTCTGTTGTTGGTGCAATTCTATCTATTTGTTATTATTAGTTTTATTTTTTTATTGAACATAATTTCCATAAAATAATTCTGAATATATATTTTGATTATACACACATTATATGTTTTATATAGAGTTTTTTTGGTGCATTGCACGGGTTATACGCTAGTTGTCATAAAAGACAAAGACTAAAGTAAAGGCAGTATTTCAGTTTCCAATATGAGAGAGAGAGAGAGAGAGAGAGAGAGAGAGAGAGAACTAAAAAAAAAACTAATCAGATTTGTTTTTGTTTGGTTGGTTTTTTTACGTTAACAGAAGATTTATACATGAAGGGCCGTAGAGGAGGAGTTCTTGTTCACAGAGAAGAGTGGTTTTGATTCACAAGAAGAGTTCTAATTTAGAAGGGATTTGTCTTTGTATTGTTTTTTTTTCCTGGACCGATTCAAAACACAGGTTTTGTTGTTGTTGTTTTGTATTTGGATTTTGTAAAGAATACGAGCCAAGTAATGGGCCAATTTCTAAAATTTGGGTAAGCCTAAATAAATTTTAAGTGGGGAGCCATAGTATTTTTATCAAAATTTTAGTGGGGTCTTTATGAATAAGTTCATGATTTTACTAGTAATGTAAAGGAAAATTGTAAAAAGCCAGCTCCCCCTGCCCCTCCCCCTAGCACCGCTCTTGTTTCCGCCCTAACTATGAGTTAGTGGTGTATTCCCATACCAATATTAGGATGGATCCACACCGGACAACACTTAACAGAGCCATTTAGTTTGTAGACATGATGACATTTACGGGCCATATCTTAGGGCACTCGCAATCATGTCGGGTCAAGGCTCCACCTCAGATTGAAGCTTCAAAGGGACCCTAACCAATCAAATCATCATTTAATGGTGTATGTACTAACAGTAACTGCTAGATTAGCATTTAATGCTACAAGACAAGGGAGGCTTCTGCCTACCACCAGAGAATACGTCGTAGGTTAACATCCCCTCAGTCAATCAACCTAAGAGGATTTTTTTTTCCTTTCATAATTATCGCGTTTTACAGGAAAATGTCCACCAATCTCACCAACTACTACCTAGAAAATAGAAATAACTTGTTCAAAAGGTAAAGAGAGGTATGTGATCACGGGTATACCATTGACCAGTTTCATTACTCCTAAAAAGAGATTTATGGCTTAACCTTTCGAGGATCCGAGATCAACCCTCACCGGTTACTGGTTAGTCCTTGGTCTAGGTCGTACGCTTTTCTTTCTTCTTTTTTCTCCTCAGGTATCCCAACAAACACCAAAGAAGCTATACGTATACCAGGCTCCTGCTCGACTGGAATCCTTGTGTTGATCTTCCCGAAAACCTCTACCCATAGTTTATGACATGGACATCCTTGCTCGAACCAACGTAGCAAAGACACATTTTCAACAAGATCTTAATATGCCAGCAAATGTTGTAATTGACACAATGATGTACAATTTGCCAAAAAAGGTGATGTACTTGCTTGTTTGTTGCAATATTGTCACAAGGTTATTAGTTAGAAGTCTACAAAGAAAAAAAAAATATTTATATAATGACAGTATACAATATCCCTCTCAAATGAGGGTGGGTTCTCATGAGTGTGAGATCCATTCTAATGTTAGGGGAATGTATACACTGTTACATCAAATACTACTTTATACACAAATTGTTATTGTGTTGACTACTTTGGAAATGTTCGACCATGACACAAGTCAGGTTGGAGAAAAAAACTTAAATTTTTTCATATATTTGGAAATCAACATTAAGACCTCTTATAGTATGTTTGGATGAAGAAATTATTAAATACGTAGAATTTTACAAATGATGGGATATACATCCTCATCATTTAAAAGCTCATCAATTAATAATTCCATTGTTTGGCATAGATAAAACTAAATTCCGCCACCTCACCAAATTCTGCTCCAAATACTCAATCCAAACACACCATTAAATTTTTTCATATATTTACACAACCTGTTTGTATTTGTGTAAATTTTTTCATATATTTTCATATACTACCTCATACACCAAACGTGAGTACCTGCTATATATATTTTTTTCATATATATATATATATATATATATATTTTCTTGTATATAAGACAATTTCATAAAGTCAATTTTATATAACTCCAGGGCCGGCCAATTATTTTGGGGGCCTCAAGCAAAATTTTAAATTGAGGTCTTAATCATTCAATGCTAAATTACATTAATGTTTTTTAAAAAATATTTATTGAAACTAATCATTTTAATCCCGTACTGACGGGTATCATCCCTCTTAGAATAACGTTTTCCACATCTTTCTTTCCTCCATTCATATACAAAAATTATCGTGTTATACGATGTTAGTTCTAGGTATTGGGTCTTATCTAGTTGTCGTCTGTCCAACGGATTTCTTGAGCGTTCAAGGTTTTCTTGAATCATCGTGATTATAGTATGAATCTAAGGTTTTAATCGATTCATTCTTCTTGTTAAATAAAACAAAGTAGTGTTACGCATTAATACACATTACATAGCAAGGCAACCCAATTAAAATGCTAAACTTATAGCAAACAATATGTGAGTCACTAACCTATCATATTACTTCAAACCCAATACAAATATATATTTATAAGAGACTCAAGTCTAACAAAAATCTACATCATAATTCAAGTAAAAGACAAAAAGCAAAAATCTACATCATGATTCAAGTTAAAAAAATAAAATAAATAAAAAAATTAAAAAAAGAACAAATTAACTGACAAGTTGTCAAGTACAATAACATCACGTGGGAGTGGGGGGGCTCTAGAAAAAATAAAAGGGAGGGAGTAGTGATGGGTCTGGCAGATAATTTTGTCCTATTAAACTAATATAATCAACAATTATTGGTAAGTATAAACTTTTATATATTTAATTATGACTTAAAATCTTTGTTAAAAATGAAATCTATTTCCCAACCATGATTGCCCACGTCCAACCCGTTTAATAATATAAAAATTTGAAAAAAAAAAAAAAAGAAGGGTCACCCATCCACAACCCAACATTGACCGTAAATATCATAAGAATTGAAAAGTAAAAAACAAAAACTTAACTATGGGCAGGTGAAAGGCTGCCAGCCACTCAAAAAAACAAGAGAAAAAAAATCAAAAGTAAAAAGAGAAGTTACAAGCCACACAAAAATCAATCATACCTTGAAATTAAAAAATGAGAGAGAAAGAGAAAGTGAAGAAGATGAAGAAAGTAGAAGAAGAAGATGAAGAAGGAGAAGAAGAACAACAACGGAAAGAGAAATCAACACTGTTTTTTATTTTTTCTCCTCTTTCTTCTTCTTGTTTTTCCTCTATTTATTCTATTTCTATTCATTGTTTTCTTCTATGCTGCCTGCCATCTGCAAGAGAGAAAGAGAACATTTTTTTTTTTCTTCTGATGTTGGTAGGGGCTTAGTCCAGCTTAATGTAGTTTGTCTATGGGGGGGCTCTATGTGCTTTCTTTTTTTATAATTTGGGGGGTTTTTTTTTTTCGTTGGGGGCCTAAAGCGGCGGCTTAACTCGCCTAAGGGTTGGGCCGGCCCTGGAAACAATATAAAAGTTTCGATGAGATCATCCAGTTCAGTATTTTTCTAAAAATCTTTGGTTTTTATGATTTTTTTTTTTTTTTTTGCAAATTTAGTAATTTTTCATATATACCATCCCAGAATTTTGTATTTTGTATGGTCAATGATTTGATAATTTAAGCGTGTATTAGGTTCAATTCTAATAAGTATGCCCTTCCATCAATTGAATAAGGTGGGAAATTTTAAATCTACCCAAGATCAAAATATACAGAAATACATTTGTTTAGTGAATATCATGTGGCATTTTTTGTTTTTTGTTACATCAATAAAAATATTGTTGGATTGTTTAAGCGATATCCATCAAACCCATAATTTTCCACAACTTACTAAAATGTGAAGTCGGGCTTGATCTAAAGATCATTCCCATCAATTAATCTATGACTAATTTCTATATCAAAGGGTCTAGGTTAAAAAATTCTAACAAAATTATTGTCTAGATATTTTGTAGTTGTTTGCGGTAACTCTGTCATAAATGAGTTTGTATTACATTACACTGATTTACACACTATGATCTTTACAAATGAAGTGCCTGCCTTATATAGACAAGTAACTAATGGTAAAAAGATAATCATAACAACTAAAACCTATGGTATGTTTGGGATGGAGTGAGAGGAGAGAGTAGAGGGGAAGGTTCATAAAATGATCTAATTTTAATATATTCTGGTTATCTTGTCTTCCCTTCTCCTCTACTCCCCCTTTATCTCCCTCCATCCAATCATTTGGTCATTATAAAAATTTGTATCTAAGAAGTTTGAGAAAATACATTAGATATCATTGAACATTAGAAAGGAAAATAAAAATGATATTCATTAACCTTTTTAAATTTCTTTTTGGAGGTTAAAGCTGCAGTTGATTGTCATCATTTAATTCAAGTTTTTTTGGTTGGTTGTGCT
>OU015765.1:105897-169210 GCA_907173295.1 Fagus sylvatica | reverse complement strand
TAAACAAAATGGGCCCAGCCAAGGCCAATTCCAGTCGAGCCCAGCAAAGCCCAAGAAGAAATAAAGTCCACCATGTCTGTTGTACACCCAGCCAGCCAAATCGGGTATTGGGCTTTACATTAAATGGCTCAAGTGAGCCCAAGAAACATGTCTTTTAATTGGGCATAGTCAAGGTTAGTTGTTGCCAAGCCTAATGAAGCTCAAAAGAGAAAGGAGCTCCAATAAATCAGCTGAGCCACCAGACAGCCAAGGTGGGCTGCAGGCCACACACCAAATAAGTGAAGTGAGCCAAAAAAATATAAGGCCCAAGCCTTCCAAAAGTCCCAGCAGCCTCAAGCAGTGCTAAGGAGACATTTTACATCCTTTGGTACAGGGGTGTAATCGGTGAGGTGCGGTTTTCTTCGAATTTATGCACCTACACCATATAGTGTGGTTTTCTTATTACCTCCACATCACCTATACCTGCACTTATTAAGATCGATTTTGGCGCGATGCGGTGTAGGTACGGTCTTGCGATTTGGGCTGTACTCATTTTGGTTGGATTGGGCCAGCCCAAATGTCAATTTTAATCTCAACCTTCACATACCATTAGCATACAAATATAACATACATCACCTGCATATACCATTAGCATACAAGTATAACATACTGGGTGTGTAATCGGTGAGGTGCGGTGTGGTTTTATCCGGATTTATGCACCTACACTTTATAGTGCGGTTTTTCTATTACACGCACCTGCATCTGCACCTGCACCTATTAAGATCGGTTTTGGCGTGATGCTATTCGATTTGGTGCAGTTCTTGCGGTTTTCTCGGTTGTGTTGATGAAGCTTACACCCCTACTTTGGCATCTCATGTTTTTTACATTCTTTATTTGATATCTATGTGTAATACTAGTACAACACCATATCTAGTGCTTCTCCTCGTTACTATAGTGAAAGCCATTGCTCTGACTCCCATGGTAAGTAAATTCTCAATGTTCAAATATCTATGGCCTGTTTCAATGGAGAATACTTGTCTATATATGTGAACATTAAGACAGATATAGTCTAATTGGGAAAAAAAGGGTGGCTGCTCCAAATAATTTCCACACCTGTTTTGGCAAGGAATTGAGTCTTAATTTGAGCCATTATTCATTATTATGAATATTCATTTCTACTTTTATATGGATACTGACTGGCATCAAGTGTGGTATCTTGTTTATACATTTCATGTTTCTTAAAAATAAAAAAGTGTATACATGAATTAGCAAGGACTTTATGCACCTTTGTTTGAAGGGTCGTACTGATTGCAGCAACAACTTTTTTCTTTTCTTTTTTAAATCAACTATGAAGCATTGGATTTTCTTTACAGTTATTGGAGAATTAATCGAACTTTCTTTTCTTTTGAGAATTAGTAAAACTTTCATCTTTGAAACATCAATGCTGTAAAATCTCCTATTAATGATATGGATAAATTACACTGACACCTCCTTATTTTGGGGAAACTAGACTCATTACACCCTAGTTTAGGAAAATGTCATTCCGCTCCTAAATTTGCAAAATAATTAACACTCCGCCCCTTTTTTCATTTTTTTTTTTGTTTATTTTTTATTAATTTTTTTAACCAATACCTAACTAACCAAAGTTAAAAAGAAAAATTATATTCCAATTATTTTAAGTTTAAGTGGAGAATATTCCTTTAAAAATTGGGAAAAAGGGAGTTGAGTGTTAATTATTTTGCAAATTTAGGAGAGGAGTGTCATTTTCCCAAACTAGGGTGTAGCAAGTCTAATTTCCTCAAAAGAAGGGGGGTTTAGTGTAATTTACTCTAATGATATTCATCAAGGAAAGGAGGATGAAACTTTCCTCTTTTCTTTGTTGGAAATGGAAAGAAGATTTGAACCTAATCTTTATCTTGAGTCCTTGACCCCACTAATTTATCACCTCAAATAAACAGATGGAGAGTCTCCATTTCATGCAAATTAGGTTCTGCCTTTTAAAATTTTAATGACAAGGCAGTGGATTTGTGAAATAAAATCTAGCCATCACCTCTCAAAAGGAGTAAGTTTGGAACTACATTTTGTGCAAAGATGAAAGCATTATGAATCAGCTAAGTCTATATGCTGTGATATCTCAATTATTAAACTTAATTTTGACAATAACTTTCATTTGAATATATTCTACTTCAGCATTAGTATTTCTTAGGTCAAACAAGATATAAGACTACTAGTGAAAGAAAAAAGAAGAAGGGTAAATTACACTGACACCCTCTTTTTTTGGGAAAACTAGACTCATTATATCCTATCTTTGAAAAAATGACACTCCGCTCCCAAATTTGAAAAAATAATTAACACTTTGTCCCCCTTTTCCCCATTTTTAAAGGAATATTCCTTACTTAAACTTAAAATAATTGGAATATAATTTTTCTTTTTGAACTCTTGTTAGTTAGGCATTAGTTAAAAAAATAAATAAAAAATAAAGAAAAAGAAAAAGAAAAAGGGGTTGAGTGTTAAGGTTCGATTTGATGATATGTAGAATGTTTAAGGTTCGCTCTTGCTTCCTATGAGAATATGGTTATTGAAGCCCGTTCACATGCAATGGTAACTTACAATTGTGTTCTAATAACATGGCAATCTGCCCATTTACTTGCTCACATGCAATAGTAACTAAGAAATTGATCTGTTGACTTGGCAATCTACCCATTTACTTTCTGCCATTTATTTTTCTGCACTTTATTTTTTTCTTGCTTTCACTTTTAAAATTCCTTTGGGTAAAGGAAATTATCAAGCCTACAAGCCTTTTAGATTGAAGCAAGATTGTGGTTCTAAAACATACTTTAAGACACTAGACCCTCTACAAGTTGAAAACAAATTTAGTTATTTGTTCTCTTCAAACAAATTGGCAACCATTCTTTATAATTTCTAGTTTGGCAACAAACAAAGCCAACTTAAACTCAATCTCACACTTATGAAGGCATATTCAACCAAATCAACCACTAATTACCAACGACATCAAAACCCACAACGGCAAAGAGATCCTCGTTACTTCTCTTGGCCAAACTCTACTGCAAATCACCCAACCCACACCACAAAAACCCTCATGCCACCACCCAAAACCACCTCACCATTTCACCCACACAAGATTCAATTTCTATACAAAATCTCAAACCTCTTGTCTTGAAATTTTCCCAAATTTTAACCAAAATAAATAAATAAATAAATCCCAAATTAGATGGAAATCGAAGATGGTGATATAGGGTCCAAACGACAAAATCTAAAGAATCTACATGTGGAAGTGGTTGGAGGATTCGTTTCAGTCTTAGATCACAGACTCCTGGTGTTCTTGGGTCATAGATTCCTTGGCTAGAAGGTACTTTTTGTGGTGGCTACGAAGGTGTGCCTCGTCTTGCGGAACCAGAATCATGTTCGACCTTTTGCCTTTTGCCTCAGTGGTACCCTCTGGCTCTGATGCGTCTTCATCCCACTCCATTTTGTTACTTTCTTTTCTCTTTCTCTCACTCTCTCACTCTACACTTGTATTTGTAAGAAATAAATGGCAAAGGGAGTGGACTTGCATTTGATGTAAGGAATGAAAACAAAGGAGAGGGAAGGTAGATCTGGTAGTGAGGAAGAAGAAAAAAGGAATAAAGAAAAAGAAAAAGGAGAACCAAAAAAGAGAGGCAAAAATAGGAAACGGAAGGGAGATATAAGAAATATAAAAGAAAAGAGAAAAACAATGTTTTTCTTTTTATCTTGGTGTTGATATGGAATTTTTTATATTATTTTAATAATATTTAATTGAGAAAAGTACACTTTACACATTTGTGGTTTGACCTGTTTACACATTGCCTATTCGTGGTTTGAAAATTAATATTTTGTCTACATGTGGTTGACTCCATCAACAGTAATAACCCACCTCAATATTTTTCCGTTAAAAATAGGGGTAACAATGTCTTTTTACTTATCTTTTTTTTTTTTTCTCTCTCTCTCCTGACCCTCCTCCATAGCTAAAAATTGAGAAAATTATTAATAGCAACACAATCATCAATCATTCAAGTTCAATAAACTTTACCAATATTATTTTTTATTTGACAAGCAAAATTGATAATAAAAAAATCACAATCAAAAAAAAAAAAAACCTGAAGTTATGAACCCGTTTCATCATACCCATTCCCTTGTCATCTTGTCTAAAGAGTACTACAGCTTCCTCTAACCAAATATTTACACCTGAAACCGACTTGGCATATTGGGGTATTAGATGGTTCAGCCTGGAAGGCGCCCCATTTCATATTCATTGCACTTTTGACAGTAAAAAGGCCAGCCCGAGTGTTTCCCAGATTAATTAGGACGTCTTCAAGAAGAGCCGGACTCAATGGTATCCGGAGGATTTGAGAGGCATCATATGGTTGGAACCTTGATTGAACTAAGCCTTGTTTCCAGCAGCCATTCTCATGATCAATGAGTTCAGCAAACTTTGTTCAGCAAACTTTGTATCAGGAGGAAGATTCATCACTGGATATAGTATCCGTGAACAAGTAGTGTTGGTAACCATTTGTCCCTTCTCACCGAAATTTTTGCTCTATTCCCTACCCTCCATTTTGCTCCTTGTGCGATGAGCTCTCTTCTCCAAGCATAGGAACAACCAACGTTTACTTTTGCTTGCATAAAAGTCCCATTAGGATAGCACTTTTAAAAAAATTATTATTATTGTTTTTGTTTTTTTATTGTAATTTTTTTACTATCAATTTTGCTTGTCAAATAAAAAAAATATTGGTAAAGTTTTATTGAACTTGAATGACTGATCATTGTGTTGCAATCAATGATTTTCTCAATTTCTAGCTATGGAGGAGGGGTCAGGAGAGAGGAGAGAAAGAAAAGAAAAAAAGACAAGTAAAATGACATTGTTACCCCTATTTTTAATCGAAAAACATTAAGGTGGGTTACTGTTGTTAACAAAGTCAACTACAGATAGTCAAAGTTTTAGTTTTCAAATCACGAGTAGATAATAGGTTTAAATACCGTTTTGGTCCTCAACCTTTGGTCTTTGTGTCAAATTGGTCCCTAATCTTTCAACTGTGTCAAATTGGTCCTCAACCTTTTAACCTTATGTCAAAATGGTAATTGCCGTTAAGTGTTGGATGAAAAATACTGACATGGTTAACAGTTTTTTTGTTTTTTTTTTTTTTTTTTTTTTTTTTTTTTTTTTTTTTTTAATATTAAAAATGTGTGAGGTGGCATGTCAAATAATTTCTTTTTTATTTTATTTGAATTGACATTTTGGATGTGAAAGACAAATCACCCTATTTTTTTTTTCTCTTTCTCACGTTGGCTTTTGGGGTTTCACGGGGTGGGGGAGGGGTTTCGTAGTGGGGGCGGTTGGGTATCACGATGGTGGCGGAGGGGAGGGGTTTCACGGTGGAGGCAGTGGGGTTTCATAGTGGGGGCAGTAGGGAGGGGTCTCTGGTTATTGTTTTTATGGATAAATTTTTTAAAACAAGTTCCAGGCTATTTGATCGTGTTATTTTAGGATCAATTGAGATTTTCTTTATTTCTGGTGGATTCCAGAGTTCTTCCTTGTGGATTCAAGGAGCTCCTTATGGATTTAAGGGTTTGTGTTTAGCTAGAACGAAATCTAGCCCTTTCACATTTTCCATACTGCGTCAAGTGGTATCAGAGCATGGTTTTGCTTGGTTTGATGGTTGCTAACGAAGATGGAGTTCAATGCTCCAATGGTGGAAGTCGTGGGAAAGATGCTATGTGGGTGGCAATAGAGGAACAAAGGTAGCAGATGAACGAGATTCGAGAACTGCTTGTCGTTGTCGGATTGGAACTCAACGCCAATAGGTTACAAAGAGTTGGCAAGAATTGCACTTGAGATATTGCTCGAGGGCCTCTTGTTAACCGACTTATGGGACGACATGTTCTTAATTTTAGTGATATTCCATGCTTTGATGGCATATCATACAAAGAAGACTTCATAGGTTGGATCTTGAATTTTGAAGATTATTTTACCTATGCAAAGATCCCTGAAGATTTCAAGGTGCTACTTGTATCAAGGAAGCTTGTGAGGGATGCAGCAGATTGGTGGAATGATATAGAGTATTGCAGGATGCGAAGAGGTAAGTTTAAAATTTTCTCATGGCCAAGAATGAAAAGATTGATGGCTAATTTTTTCTTTCCCCGTAATTATAATGAGATATTGTTTTATACAAGTTATAGTCATGGACAATCAAAATTATTTGAAGGGAAATGTAGTGAGAATCTCAATATCAGTTCATGGCGGAAAGATCAAAATTTGGGTGTCATTGATGTTGAGAAAATTTAATTTATGAGCATAATTTTATTATTAAAGAAGTTGAACAAGATCAAGTTTTGACAAAGGTTGAAGAGTTGGAAGGTAAAGAATTTGAAGAAAGATCGTCTATCAAAGATGGTACTTTGGAAGAAGTTTTTGAAGAGGCTAAAGAAGGAAATCTGGAATTGATTGAAGAAAATGGAGAAAATCTTGAGGCGAAAATTATTGGGAATATCGTGGAAGATTCAACTGAAGTCAAACACGAGGGTGAATCCATAACCCATTATTCTCAGTATCTAGTTGATTTGCTGAAGATCTCTACAACACAATCAATTGATTTTCTTTGGGTAGAAAATTTTAATTTTGTCTTCAAGCCTTTATTGGTTAATATTGCAAATCAATTGAAGGGTGAATAGAAGAAATTTTGGGTTGCACAAATTATGGAAAATAATTCCAAGCAAGTTTTGAAGATAGTCAAGTATTCAAAGTATCTTTTTATTTGGAGCGGAAGATTTCAATTTTCAGAAGAAAACTCGAGGTCGAGTTTCATTCATGTGAAGGAGCCTGACGTAGGACAAGAAGCCAGGGGATCTCACAATTGTGAGATGATTTTTAATATTTTATGTAGTTCTCGTTATTTTGGGAGTTATGATTTTATTTCCTTGATTTTAGGTGTTTTTATGACTTTCCTAGTCAAATTAGGGCCCTGTTATGGTATTGTATTAATTAGAATATGTTTAGGAACATTCTTACTTGGAAAACAGGTTTTTTGGAGCCTTTAAATAGGCTAGGAATATGTGAAACGAAAATAACAATTATTATTCAACAAAATTGAGGTTTTCTTTATTTCTGATGGATTCCAGAGTTCTTTCTTATGGATTCAAGGAGCCCCTTATGGATTTAAGGGTTTGTGTTTAGCTAGAACGAAATCTAACCCTTTCACCTTTTCCGTACTGCGTCATTTAATTTCCATTTTTTTTTATATATCAATAACATTCCAAACTTAATTTTGTATTTTTTTGTTGTAACATAATGCTCTTACATTCTGCTGAGAATTTGAACAAAAGAAAAATGAAAGTTGAAAAAAAAAAAAAGTGACAGAATAAGATGGAGGCTGGAGAGAGAGTTAATGCTATTAGACCACTAATTTCTAGAATGTTTATAACATGGCTACTAGTGTTTTATTTTTACATCTAATAGAAATTAACGGTTTAAAAAAGGTGTTACACCAAGTGTAATTTGAAAAAGTTGGAGGCTGAAGAGAGTTAATGCTATTAGACCACTAATTTCTACCATATCTATACCATAATGTAAAACGGAAACTTTTTTGACTTTTTGTTGACCTCATGATATATTGACATATCAGCTTTTAAGGCCTTGCAATTTTACACCTCATTAATATATTTTAATTAATTTTATAACATCTATTTTTCCTTTATTCTATCCCCAACGATCTTCCTCCTCCCACTCCTCTCTTTCATTTTTGAACCCCCTTTTGGCTCTCGCCCACTCTCAGTCTTTCTCCTAATCTCACCATTTCGCCTTAGATTTGCCACTGCAATCACAAGGTTGTTGCTATCGTAACAAGTAGCCCAGTCACTGATGATTTGAGCTCCAGCCTTTTACCTGCTTCTTTCTTCTTTAACTGTTTTAGGGCAATTTTCCACCAATTTTTTCTTCTTTATCTGTTTATTTCGGTGCGTATCGGTTGTGTATGTGAATTTCAGACGTTTTAGCCGATATAAACACAACCCTTTCTGAAAGTTTTTGTTATAACCTTAAAGGATGAGACCTTGGGGGACGCATAGCCACAGTGGCTGAAGAAGGGAATAGACCTGATGGAGGTGTGGCCATTTGCAATATGGGTTTTGATTGGTAGTTATTGTTTGTGGTAGTAGCAGAGAATAAGACTCAAAGAGTGAAAAAGTGAGAGAGAAGATGGGTGACCTAAACATGGGTTTGACGACGTTGGCAGTTGCATCAATATTTTTGAAGCCATCTCTTTTTTGTTAATGGTTTATTAGTAAATCAGATGCTATATTGCCTTTTTGTAGTGAATTTTTTAGATTCAAGACTATTCATCTACCCAATATACTGTTAAGCCTAATCACCTTTTTTTTTTTTTTTTGTGAATCTGTATTATCAATAGTCTTTCATTGCTTAATATTATTTTAATATTTTAATTTTGTCAAGTACAAATTTACTCTTAACGATTTTTTAGGTTTCTTAATTGTTTCATTCAATTTTTTTTGTTTTTGTTTTTGTTTTTGTTTTTTCCCTTCTTTTTCCTTCATTTTTTTGCGCATCTATATGTTAGAAACTTAGAACAAACAAATCATCTCTTTTAATTAAAAAAAAAAAAACATAAGTTAACTTCTGATATAGGTAATAAATATGTTAATATAGCTTATTTATTTTTAATATTTCATCCTCATATTTTCTTATAATCGGGTACTAGCCTAACTACAATTAGTATGTACAAATATATCTACATAATAAATATCTTTATCTATTTAAATATCAATTTCAGTAGCTTCATGTGCATCGCACAGGTTTGTGACTAGTATGTTTATAACATGGCTACTAGTGTTTTTGTTACTATTAGATGTAATAGAAATTAACGGTTTAAACAAAGGTGTTTCACCAAGTGTAATTTCAATCCATCTTATTTTTTATATATCAATTCTCAATAATTTTTACTATTGAATCAATCATAGGAAAAAGTATTAAAACTACAAGCATGAATATCTTCGTTATATCAATCCCATGAGGAAGCATATAAGATAAGAATAAAATACATTAAATTAAGAGAAAGAGAACTTTAGTGTTTGTGGGGTTGGAGTTTGAGGTACAATCCAATACAAACTGGTTTCAATTTTCAAAGAATAGGCGGAACTGGGTCTTTCTTTGGACTTTTTAACAGTTTTATCTTTTCCGTTTTTAACAATATAGGACGTCGTACTTTTGATATGAAAAAAACGGCGTATAATTCGGTATACAATTGGAAAGGAAACGAACATGACAAACATTTGGGGTACAGTTGGCATTCAAAGAACTGAAGAAGTACCTAAATGGATATAGGGGAAAGAGGAATATGAAATTATCTTCTTCGTTTTTTATTCTTTTATATTTTTGCAAATTGCAGTTTGCCTTTTAATTATTTGAGTCAATCTCAATTTCTCACAAATTTATAAAACCAAGTAATATCCACATTAATTTATAAAAAATATGCAAATACTCTCTCCACAATCTATTTTTTTGTTAAATCCAAGTACAAGAAATTAGGGATGGCAACGGGGCGGATCGGGACCGAATCATGGGTGACCCGAACCCGCCCCGCCTCGGTGGTTGGGGCAACTTATCCCGCCCCGCATCACCCCGCCCCACCCCGAAAATCGAGTTCATGAACTCAAAAACCTACACAAACCCCATAAGATTGAGTTAAGAATTTTGACTGCCCCTTCTAAAAAAAATAGACAGACACAACACAAACTAAAACAAAATCAATGAAAAGCTTAAAAGAACCTAAAATACACATACCTTTTACAATTCCAGGCACCGTATGTCGGAGTGCGGGGTCGGAGTGACTGAGTGAGGAGTTGCGGTGGCGTGAGGGGTTGTGTGAGGGAGGCTGGTGGCCGGCGGCGTGAGGGAGGCTGGGCAGAAAAAAAAAGTGAGGTAGCTGTGAGGGAGGCTGGGGCGCTGGGCAGAAAAAAGAAATGAGGAGTTAAATGAAGGAAGAAGAGAAAATGGGTTTATATATGAAACCCTAGGGGCAATTTTGTAATTATACTCGGGTCGGGTCGGGGCGGGTCAAGCAAAATCCGTGACCGTCCCGCCCCGGGTATCGGGGCAATTTTTGTAACCCGTCACCTCTACGGGGCGGGAAATACCCGCACGGGTCGGGGCGGATCAGTTCAAATTTGCCATCCCTACAAGAAATATAATCTTTTTATGTATTTTGTCAAATTCAAGTAATAATGTTTAAAATCTATCATTAAATATTAATTCACCATAAAGAAATTAGTTATTTTGCTTGGATTTAATTGAAAATTATTCAATGGAAGGTTAGTTGCGTTTTTTCAATACATTAATGAGGATATTACTCAATTTTATATATTAGGAGTAGATTAAAGTGTGCCCCATAGCTAAATGGGGGAAATTACAATTTTCCCTTTTTTTTTTCGACGATTTTGTTCTTAGAAACATTTGGATGATAAGCATATGGGTCAATTCTTGAAAGTCCGGACCATTGTCTCGGTCATGCAAGACAAATCTGGAAACCCAATTGATTGTTCAGTTACTAGTATTCCTCAAACTATAGATTTACCTATTCATCCAAATAAATTATAAAGAGATATATAATATATTGCTTTTTTTTTATTTTTTTGCAAAATTATAAGGAGATATATTGTTGCTTCGGTAGTGTATGATGCTTATCATTTGTTCAAATGGGAGTGGACGATGCCATGGTGGCCGAGGGAAACCATTGCCTTTTGAAAGGTTTGGTAAGTTTAACGGAAAAAGAAAAGAAAAGGAAAAAAAAAGAGGACAAATGACAGATTTTAATTGATTGGAACATAAAATGGATTATTTGGATTGAGACAGAAGAAAGAAATATATTTATTCCAACGAAAATCCAAACTACCCAATTTCAAAATAAGATATAAGCATCAAATAAGAAAGCAGTACATTAACTGACCGTACATTAACTGACTTGAAACAAGGTTCAAGGCAATATTTCCCGATTACAAGATAAGCGATTAACATCAAATAAGAAAGCAGTACATTATTAACAATGATCGACTTGGAACAACGTTTAATTAAGGAAGTATTTCCCATAAAAACCCTTAGTAACCATAGCCATCGTCCTCCTCCGGAGGAGGCATATTCAAATCAAATTTGAGAAAAGTCTCTGGAGCTGCAGGTACATTCAAATCAATTTCACGGAGAAGCAAGGGCGCCATTCTCTTGTGGCTCCATCAGAATATTCACTTGTCCTCTGATAGCCGACGACTCACCAGTTGGAGGAGGAATCAAGCCCTGCCGTTGATGCTTGGGATGCATTCTCATATGGCCACCTCGAGCATATTTCGAGGGGAACTCTTTTCCACAAATCATGCAGTGGTACTTTGGAGACCCTCCAACATCAAGAGCATGTGCACCATGAGCCCTCACTGTATTGCTTCCTCGAGCAACATCATGACCCCCAGTTTGTTGAGCCACAAAGGGAATGACTGAAAAAATTCCAGCTCCGATTTGGATGACACACCACATGGTGTTGCGATCAGTTTCTTGTGGAGTGGCATCATCAGCAGCATGCTTAATGTGGGGAAATGAAAGATGGTTGTTCATGGTATGATAAATAGAGGGGAAATGAAAGATTGAGGAATTTTCAGTGTGCTAGCTTGAAACAGAGAGAATAGTGAAGGGAGGTATTTAATTTTTTCTGTTAAGGGCGGGGTATTGAACTACTTATAGGCAAAGGCAAGCTTGATGTATTACTTATCTGGTCGTTGTTGACCCCAAATAAAACTATAAGGTACTAAACTACATACAATCCGAATAAAACGGAGGCGTACTAAACGGCTTCGGACAGACCCACTGTCAAAACAACGGACAATCTATATAAACATAATTTTCGCATTAGTCAAACAGTTGTCTATTTGTTTACGGGATCTACTTGCTTTATGATGTCAAAAAGTCTCATGTTCTGGTACATATTTGTTTTTCTTTTTAAATTTTCTCGAGCTCTCATATAATACCAAATCTTATACCAAATTACACTTTCAAGTTTCAACAGTTAAACCTTAATCAGATTTCTATCAGTTTGTATCTTTAATTTTTTGTCTAAGTGGTAAGTGTAACGACACAAAATTTCGGGTACGGACGGAACCTCTTAACAGCGAGTTCCGGCACGATGGGGGCCCGATTGGTTGGCTCAATCCGACGAGACACAAGCTTGAGGGAGAGAAAACACAACAATAAACACAATATTTGACGTGGTTCGGCCAATAATGCCTACATCCACAGGGAGGGAGTTTCTCACTAAAAAATGGAGAGAAATACATGAAGGTGGCTCAATAGCCTATACAAAACTCTGAACAAGGAGGTGGAGCCCCATTCTTTTCTTCTTCTTCTCTTTCTCTCTCTTTCTTCCTCCCTTTTTCTCTCTTTTCCTTCCCTGGTCTGTCGTCTCCCCCCCTCTTCCTCCTTCCCTTTCTTCTATTCAATTGCTCCCTCTCTTCATGGGCCCATTTGGGCTTCCTCTAATGGGCCCGTGTGGGCCTGGTGTATTGGGTTTAGCCCATTATTTTTTGGGCACCACAATAAGTTCACTAATTGTTTTATATTTCAAGTAAAATGTCACTAATATTTTCTCAAGTAAATTATCTGAAAAGCTATATTGTTTTGCAATCAAATGGCAACAATACTCAAATGGGAGGTAGTGTTAAGGAATCACATATTGATTAGATATTAGAATTATTGTTTAGCTAGTATTCTCCTATAAATAAGACTTCTCTAAAAATATTATAATCATTCAAAATATTATATATTGAGTGAACTAATAAAGATGTAACCTATTAGACTCCATCATATTCCTATGGATGTAAGCTCACATAGTCGAATCACGTGAAACCCTAACCTCCACTCTCTATCTCTCTCATTTGTATTTCTCCATTTTTATATTTTCATTAAATTTAGGTTTTCTACCAATCTCATTTTCATTAAAAAAAAAAAAAATAAAAATAAAACTTATACCAATCTCATTTTCAAGCGGATCCTATCCTTTTCTAGTGTGACTTACTCCCCTTATGTGTCCTCCTCCACACTGCCTAAATGTATCAAAACGAATGTGTGTTTTTAAAGGACACGAATTATACGGCCCTTCAAAACTTTGTTTTATTTTGGGACCCCCCAAATATCGCACTCTAACATTTCTATATTATTCCGTTCTAATTTTCAAGCGGGTCCACCTTTATAGTGTGACTTTTCACTTTTCCCCTGATGTTTCCTCCACCTTGCCTACTACAGTATAAAAAAGATCATCTTTCTAAAGGACACGAATTATATGGCTCTCCGAATTTTTGTTATAGTTTGGGACGCTCTTGTATTATTGGTGCTTTAATCTTTCTATATCATCATCAAGAAGATGAAGATGATGATTACAACAACAAAAAAAACTATCTTGACTTTTTGATTATTACTTCTCTGGTCGTTGTTGACCCCAAATAAAACTATAAGGTATATTAGACATACAATCCGAATAAAACGGGGGCGTACAGTCGGGAAAGAAAACGTACCCACTGTCAAAACAACGGACAATCTATATAAACATAATATTCATATTAGTCAAACAATTGTCTATTTGTTTACAGCATCTACGTGCTTTATGATGTCAAAAAGTCTCATGTTCTGGTACAGATTTGTTTTTCTTTTTAAATTTTCTTAAGCTCTCATATATAATATCAAATCTTATACTAAATTACACTTTCAACAGTTAAACCTTAGTGAGATTTCTGTCTGTTTGTATCTTTAATTTTTTGTCTAAGTGGTAAGTTCACTAATTGTTTTTTATTTGTAGTAAAATGTCACCGTTGTTTTCTCAAGTACATTATCTAGAAAGCTATTTTGTTTTGCAATCAAATGGTAACAATACTCAAATGGGAGGTAGTATTAAGGAATCCCTTATTGATTAGAGATTAGAATTGTTGTTTAGTATTTTCCTATAAATAAAACTTCTCTAAAAACATTGTAATCATCTAAAATATTATATACCGAGTGAACTAATAAAGATATAACCATGGTTTTAAAAACCGGACCGGGAAGAGAACCGGAAAGAGAAGTGGTTCCCGTATCACTGGTCCGACCGGGGTCCGACCGGTGGTCGAACCGGTGACATCATAAATAATTTTTAAATTATATAAATTAATAAAATATATATAACAAATTTAACTAATAATATTTAGTTAAAAATATATATATAACAAATTTTAAAACTTTTATATGAGTTTTCACATCTTATATTTAGAAGAAAAAAATAGTAATTAAACATATTTAAATCATAGAAGAACGTTTTATGTTTATTTGATAATATTATAAGTCAAAAATAGTATTTTCTTAGATTTATGGTAAGAACTTTCTTTATTTGACTTATTTGAAGATTTAAAAACTATGTATGGGTTTAAAATTTGAATGCCCTAATTTAAATTTTAAGTCTTCAAATTTTAATATGTTAATTAATTTTGTATTTTCATGTAGTTATAAATAGTATTTGCTATTTGAAGACTTGTTGTTTTTTCAATGTGGGACTAGTTGTCTTGTACTCTTGTGAGAAAACTTATTCATCGTCCCACATTGGAAAAAGAAAAGAAAATGATACACTTTCTCCTCTATAAATACTACACTCTACCAAGAATTTTAAATATGAGGGTGGGCTATATTAATTTGTGGACCTACCATTCATTAATTAAATATTGGGTTGCCTTGTGTGAGTCAAACATTTAATGTTAGGTTGCCTTTTGTGTAAGTCAAACATTTAACATTTAATGTTGGATTACCTTTTATGTGAGCCAAACATTTAATGTTAGGTTAACTTTAATGTAGACCTAACATATTAGTATTATTCTTTAAATAAAAATTTTTTGTATTTAAAAAGTGGACAAACCGGTTGGACCGGTCCGGTTCCCGGTTGAACCGGCGGTTTCCGGTTTTGCTTCACTTTTTCTTTATTTCCGGTTTTTTAAGGAAACCGGACCGGACTAGGCACCGGTCCCCGGTTGAACCGGTTGAACCGGCCGGTCCGGTCCGGTTTTTAAAACCATGGATATAACCTATTAGGTTTCATCCTATAGATATAAACTCACATAGCCAAACTACGTGAAACATTTTCTACCGTCATCCTTTTTTTTACCAAGGCCTGCGTTACCAATGTGCAAAATGTTTAATAGTTTTATGAGTTTTATGAGATAAGTGAATGTATGGATTTAGTGATTGTATCACTTGACATTTAATTTTCTATATATATATATATATATATCAAAATGGACATAGTTTTCCTCCAACCCGGTTTGGAGGAATCTTCCTCCAACCCACTATGTGGCAAGTAAATAGACCATTCACATGTACTTTTAGTCACATGACCTTTTTAATGAAGCATGTGACTTTTTCAAATAATACATGTAGATAGTCTATTTAATTGACACATAATAGGTTGAAGGAGAATTCCTCCTAACCGGGTTGGAGGAAAACTATTTCCTATCATTATCCAAACTTAATTTGTATGTCTTCGCTGTGACACACAATGCTCTTACATTCTGCTTTTGGGGTCAATTTTGCAGGTAGGTTCAAAATTTTATTGGTTGTCAAAGAGTACATTTTTTAAATAATTCTTAAGCCTTGAATTAAAAATAAATAAATAAAAATTTTCAAGCGGATCCTATCCTTTTCTAGTGTGACTTCGCCTTATGTGTCCTCCACACTACCTAAATGTATCAAAACGACCATGTGTTTTTAAAGGACACGAATTATACGGCCCTTTGAAACTTTGTTTTATTTTGGGACCCCTTTCCCCTGATGTTTCCTTCACCTTGCCTACTACATGTATAAAAATGATCATCTTTCTAAAGGACACGAATTATACGACTCTCCGAATTTTTGTTATAGTTTGGAAGAAGAAGAAGAATAATAACCAAAAAAAAAAATAAATATCCTGACTTTTTGAGAGGCAACCAAAACTCGTTTGGAGCCCGCTATTCTTCTTGAACCCGATTGCTTCAAGCACGAACCATTTTCATGTTCTATCCGCCCCTGACATGTATGCCTTACAACTCAAGAATTAGATTTCCTAAATAACTTATTATTGGTCGTTGATCCGAGCGACTCACGAGAAGGTTCATCGAAACACACACACGCATATATATAGTGGATACGTGCTCTATTGTCTTAGTTCAGGACTTCATTTGTATTTACTATATTGTATACTAGTCTAGACTTATATATAATGTCCTACAGTATAGGACATGTTATTTTAGAATATTCAATACATAGTTATTCTCTCTGCCTCTCTTGTCTTTTCTCTTGTATTACATTAACATGGTATGGAAGCTAAATCAATAGTAGCTTCCATGCTACTCTCATGCCTTTTCCCCAAAAAATCTCAGAAATACCTCAAACACAATTGGTGCTCCCATTGCTTGTTGCAATCGCCACAGACCTCCGTTCAACGTGTGACACCCACCATCAAGCTCGTCAGACTCCACCCTATATCCTCCAGGAAACCCGCGCCCAGATGCGCCTTCACACACCAAAGAAACTCTTGGAAAACCCATGAGCATCGTTCCTCAATGCCTCTGCTAGCCACCTCTGTCCGTCACATGCCAACCACCGCTTGTCGAAGCCTACTCTACCGCCTCCCAGAATTTCGTGATCTTATGCTGTCGAATGTGCCATTGGGCTTCTCGATCTCCTCTGCTTCAGATCTGCACTCGACCCACTCTATGACCTGATGACGTCAGCCCCAGTTACAACCCCCACCCGCTACCCATTTCTCGATCCACGTGACCCAATTGGAGACCGATCCATGAAGCACTGAACCGATCCGTAACCCACGAATTGATCCGTGACTCGCTTCTATTGCCTTACTGACATCAGCAGACCAAAAAAAACAAAAACAAAAAAAACCTTACCCCTTATTTCTTATTGTCTTTTTCAGGTACTCCTCATATTCTTTTTCCCAATGAATAAATTAGAGCTTCCTAAGACTGTCACCACTACCTTTGATAGGCAAACTACATCATGTGGGATTGTGGGTCCAAGATATGCGTAGTTTTTTCAAAGGCCATCGATTATGGCGTTATGTTACTAGTGACATCAAGGCTCTTGTCTGTTCTACTGATGAAGCTGACAAGATCTTTTTAGTATGCCTTGAAGATTGAGATTGCAAACATCACCAAATCATCACTTGGTTTCGCACCACTTACGGTAACTTCCATTTGTCAACAGTTCAGTCGTTATGAGAATGTGAAGGATATTTGGGACCTCTTGATTAGTCGTTATACACACTATCGATCTCTCCCATGAGTATCAGCTTTGGGGCCTACTTGTCACTATGAAACAAGAACCCATGCATCAGATCATCAATTTTCTCTCTAGCTAGTATGTAGTTTGTTTGGGATCAGTTGGAGCAATCGTCCATATTTTCAAAATCCCAAGGATGCTAAGATTTTGGCCTCTAAAAGAGATCAACTCCTACTCATCTAGTTCCTGATGGCATTGACCTCTGCTTTTGAGCTGGTATGTTCTGCTTTACCTCAGCAAGTACTAAAGATTTTGAAATTTGTTGTCAGCCAGTTTCTCTCCCATGAGATTCGTCTGCACACTCTTACACCACACTACCTTGATGTAGTCCTTGCTCCTCCTACTCGCTCATTTCAAGCATCTCAGAATGGCTCGAACTTTTGCAAGTACTGTGGCAAGCACGATCATCTCCTACCATAAACTACATCTCTAAGCTCCATTAAATAGTTCCTCATAGACTCATCAATTACTTGCCTCTTCTGAGCATAATGTAACATGAATTTAATCTTGAATAATGTCTCAAGAAGACCTCTCAGCTCCTCCTTGAAACCCCACTCAAAACCGATATGTTCAGTGGCAAGTGAAAACGCATTAGCTATTAGTTTTTCCACAATATCATCGAGGACAATTTCAGCCATATATTCTTCCTTGCTCTGAAAATTAGAAATTAGTATGAAAAGGTTTGAAAAGTGTTAAAAGTATGGTTTTGTTAGAAATAAACAACTATGTATAGAATTGGGACTAGATAAAAACATGTGTGACAATTTTGTCCTCCTTAATTTTTTATATTGAAGTTGAGGTGATTTTACTCTCCTTAGCTCTGCATGAGGTTGATGCACTTTTATGTTTTTTGTTTGTCCCTTTGGTTGCTTCATAAGCTTCTTTTTAAACAAATTCAAGCACAACTTCACAGATAACAATATCACGACCTTTAACTCAGGCCAAGTGTGATTTAATCCTTGATGTACCTCTAGGAAATTCACCTTTACAATAATTACATTTGAAACGACCATTTAGAGCCTTAGCATGATCCCAAAATTGATCGCTCTTTCTACCCATATTTCTTTTTTGCAAAAATATATTTTTGGTCTTTATATTTTTAGGTTGTTTTCATTTTGGTCCCTATGTTTTATAACGTTTCATTTTAGTCCTAAGTTTTTAGATACAAGTTCATTTGAGTCCTCACACTCCCTATATTCCTTATTTATTTATTTTTATTTTTTAAATCTTCTCATCAATAACATATATCCAAAAAACCAAGGACTAAAATGATGCAATTATTTGAATCCTGGTTTGAAATTGTGAGATGTGAACTTGAGAACTTAATTAGTGGATACCATAAACGTTGAGCCTAATATGTTTGTTACATTACATGCCCTTGCGTTTCGGATTTTATGGGTATTTCGGTTCCTATCTTAACATTTTTCTGTTTGTTACATACCCTGCTGTATGATTTTACTTTTTTGGACCCAAATTTTCAGCTACTATGTATGCATGCTCGAATCTCTGTTTTAAAGCAGGGGACATAGAACTTGAGGCATTTCAATAACGTTGATCAATACCCTACTAAAGAACAAGCTTGGATTTTTTTCAATATGAAATCTCAATATATATCTTACTCTTATCTGAACAAGGTTGGAATACTAAAGAGCAAGTTTGGATTCGATGAGGCTTTCAATTATAAGGAAGAGCATGACTTCGATGCAGCTTTAAAAAGGTCAGTGGACAATTTGAATATAAATAATCTAAAAGATACCTATGAAACAAAATATCAAAATTTTCCTTATTATAAATGAATATGCTGCGGGACTAACCCTTTTTTCATTGGTGATTGCACTATATTACTCATATTCGAATGGCATAACATTTAAAAATAAAAGTTAGCATGCACTAATGTTTGATAAATATCACAATAGCAATATGAAGGCCTAATTGTTATTTGCAACAGCAAGTTTCCCCAAAACTGAGACTTTGGTGTTTTCACTCAATGTTGTTGTGTGTTTCCCTGAAGGCATTGACATATACTTTGAAAGTGTTGGAGGCAAAATGCTTGATGCAGTGCTCCTTAATGAGACTCCACGGTCGCATTGCTGTAGCTGGAATGATCTCACAATACAATCTTGATCAGCATGAAGGCATAAGAAATTCATTGTCTGTGGTATATAAGAGGATTCATATAGAAGGATTTACAGTGTATGATTACTATCACCTCTTTCCCAAGTTTTTAGACCTTGTGCTGACTTATATTAGAGAAGGGAAGATAGCATATGTGGAAGACATAGCTGAAGGCCTCGAGAATGGCCTTGCAGCTCTTGTAGGAATGTTTATTGGCCACAATGTCGGAAAACAAGAAGTTGTAGTTTCTCGTGAGTGATCATTTTACCTCCTTTCGGATTTGTTTTTTACACACTTTATTTGATATCTATGTGTATATCTAATGCTTCTTCTTGTCACTATAGTGAAAGCTAGTGCCATGGTAAGTAAATTCTCAGTGTTCAAATTTCTATGGCCTGTTTCAATGGAGATTACTTGTCTATATAAGTGAACATTAATAGATATATAGTCTAATTGGGAAATATAAGTAAAGGGTGGCTGCTCAAATAATTTCCACACCCTGTTTTGGCAAGGAATTGGTTCTTAATTTGAGCCATTGTTCTTTATTATGAATGTTCATTTCTACTTTTGAATGGATACTGACTGGCATCAAGTGTGGTATCTGTCTATTTGTTCAAGTTTCTCATATAAATTGTTTACATGAATCAGCAAGGACATTATATACTTTTGTTTGAAGGGTCATGCTAAGTCACTTTGAGTGCAACTACTTTTTTTTTTCTTTTTTTTCACAATCAGCTATGAATCATTGGATTTTCTGTTCAATTAATGTAAAACTAATCAGTTCTTTCTTTTGAGAATTAGTATTAATGAAAAGCATTTTTTTCCCCAACAGTTTTAAAGTTCTTTACCTTAATTGCCATAAGTTCATTTGTCAAGTTTGGTGTCATTGAACTAAGCTTGGCCTCCAGCATCCAAAAGTTCAAACATAATAGCCCCATAGAAAATTCAGCACAATGTAAATAAACAATTCATATGTTGTTTAGAGGGAGAGGGAGAGGGTAGAGTCTTTTCTCCCATGTGTGCTGTGTTATAATTACCGGGAAGAACAATACTACATTGTAACATAAGTTTTGCCCCAAGTGATAAGAAGGAACAGGGGAAGGTATTGAAGGGAGTAATGAAAATGAGGACAAAACATGCAATTGAACAGATGATAATTGCCACTTAGGTTCACATTATCTCAATTACTTGCTTTTCCTTTGCAATTAGTTAAGGTCCTTTGCACATTTGAATTCGTTCAATAAAAGGATGCTACCTTGTTTTCCATATGGATCTATATTGGTGTTATTCTGTGAAATTTTAAAATACTTGTATAATCTTGATTCTTGACAAAATTTTCATCTTTGAAACATCAATGATGTAGAATCTCCTAGTAATGATATTCACCAAGAAAGGAGGATGAAGCTTTCCTCTTCTCTTTTTTGTAAATCAAAAGAAGATTTAAACCTAATCTTTTACATTTGCTGCAAATTGGCTTCTAGCTAAGCCATCACCTCTCAGGAGAAGTAAAGTTTGAAATCACGTTTAATGCAAAAACGAAAGCATAATGAATCAGCTTTGACAATAACTTTCATCTGAATACATTCCACTTCAGCTTTTGATAGAATTATTAGGTCAAACAGGAAATAAGACTATAGCAGTAAAATAATAATAATGAATCATCCTAAAAATGGTCAACAGTAAAAAGCAAAAGAATCCTCCTAAATATTGTTAATGTACATCAATCTACAGCAAAAGCTCAGATCATGACCAAGATGAGCAATGCAAAGTCAAACACCTCTGATCATTAACCAATATGCTCAACACATAATCTTGAGAACACACAAATATATGACTTATTCGCCTTGTTATTTTCTGCTACGACAAGCTTTAATTTGGTTAAGCTTCAACCAGATGGCACCAAAGACAAACTGTTAAAGGTCATTGTGGGCAATGGTTAGAGTGGCCATATTCTTTGATGTGTAAAAAAGTGACACCAGGTGGAATAGGTGTGGTTCATTTCTGGTCAGCATCCTGCACAATAAATGTCAAAGAATTAGTCCATCTCATTAACTAGTACTAGAACTTTCCCATTTGTTTAAAATTTAAGAAGACAGCATGGTCATGCAATTATGCAGCTTGCAATTTTTCTTCACTTATTCTGTCGGGCCAAATTATTCAGTTGATACAATTTTCGAGTCAGACTTATGAGTAATAAAACTGAATGGTACCAAAAATATTACTTAATAGCTAATAAAAGTTAGTTTATGGAAACATGTACCCTTACCTTAAATGCTAAGTCTTGGTAACTATTAAGAACCACCTCCCAACATTTCCATCAATAGGGGCCTCCAATCCATTGGCCTGTGGTTTAAGACATACTACAAAGCTTAGAAGAAGAAAAGACGGCAATAGACAAGAAGTTGGAATCCCTAAATTTAACATGCTAGTTTAAATGCTCTAAAAGAGATATGTACAGGAGTTTATAGAAATGATCTGACACCAATCGATTAGTTAGAAGACTAATCACTAGATGGGTGACCAAGAGAGCAATTAAGCATAGAAGCTGCCTGAACAAAGGCTTTAGGTTAGGTCACCATAAAAACTTAAGATTCAAAGATGGACAAGTTGTTAGAATCATGTTCACAAGGAAGATTCAATGCTCATATATAGATAAAAGATGGAAGTAATTATGGTTTTGAAGTTGCAAACCTTAACTAATGTCTTGTCAGCTGTCATACGGTACTCATGCCGAGGATACTCAAAAATTAATTTCAGATACATCTCCAAAATGATACCATTAACCTGAAACTGGAAATATTTAAGAGGAAACATAAGAAAGAAAAGAGAAATACAGAAATAACTTGATCTGAGACCAAAAAAAAAAACAGTGGCTCTCATTCCATTCGATTAAATCTCAAGATGCTCATTTCTATTGGGTACAATAGACAGGTCTTTACATTCATATAAAAGTCTAAGGAACAGAATTTCATACTTTAGGTCATTGATTATTTCCCAGATTTGAAAATTCTCATAAACATATACACTGCACAGTAGTCTCTTGTTAAATCTAAACCTGGAAAGTAAAACCAATTGGGACATAACAAAAGTCAGAGTTTAAAATTTCCAGGTTCATTGAATGACAACTAAAATTCATAGTAAACCATTAAACATTTCTTTCGTAAGTTCTAAATATACCTAATGGTGAATGTAAAACTGTAAATCTGACTCTGGAAGCCTTTTACAGCTATAGTGCCTTAAATATTAGAAAAATTGATGAGGGAACAAATTGATGTACCTTAGTTCATTGAACAGTGGCTTTAATATTGCAAATTTTTCAACGAAGATAGCACAACTGTAACAAGCAAATCAGATTTGAATATTAATAAAGAATCTGAAAAGATAAGGGGAAGTGATAATTCAAATGAAATCCTCTTTTTCTATATATATGTATATTTTAAATCTTTCTGAATTTTCTGTGAAATAATAGTTGATATGTTAATAGAAATCCAACCATTGCGGAAGAACCACAATAAAATGGAGCTAAAATTTGAAGATACACAAAAGCTAAGCAGTAAAATATGTTAAATAAATATGAATTACAGGTTTGACACAAAACTCTTTGGGTATCCTTAACCATATAAATAAAAAGATATGGTAATATATAATGCGAAAAAGTCAAAGCAGAGCAGAGTACAAAATGGTTAGTCGACTTTAAAGTGAAACAGCAGACAAAGGGTGGTTTGAGTGAGCATACCAGTTTTAAATGATTTTGACCAAATCAAAGGTTTATCTTAATCTCTAGAACATGAGCAATTTAGACCATTTTGTGCTAAACTATAATACCTCTAATAGGGACAACAAAAGATCAGTGGTATTTGTAATTTAGTGAGGCAATGTCTACCATAGGCATATATTGCACCTTCTTGCATACCAGTTACTGTAGAAGTTATTCACACTATTTCTGGTTATGTGATTTTCAAATATGTTAAGTGTAAACAAAATATTAGGCCGTCCATATAATAGCATATTTTTCACTATTCTCATGTTATTGATTCTTTTACTTTCCTATTATAATTACAAAAGAATTTCTCTCGTGTGAGATATTTTAATTGTGTGTTGTTGGTAAGAAACTCAAGTGCGATGAAGAGGTTCAAGATGCATCTATACTTGCTGGATAATCACTGTATCATTTATATATTTGTATATGTACACTTTTTACTAAGGATCAACTAGCTCTATATACTGTAGGACCTTGAACTACAAATCTAAGATTAGATCTCTGATAATTAAGCTATTATAAGGAAAATTGTTTAAAAGAGCAAAAACTTGGACATCAGTTGAAACTTTTTAACAATATAATTTGTGAAATACCAATCATGTGTTTGTATCATTTACTTTTTTAGGAGAACTAAGCAAAGAGTTTCTCATGCAATAAGTCAGCTTTGGGAGGTGTTTATCACTTGCTTTCTATAATGTTTGTATTATTTGAGTATGTCAATCTTTGGACACTGGAGACCATTTCCCTTGGCATATCCTTCTTTAAATGAGGGCAACTACAAATCAGCAAAATGTGTAATTTGGTGAGGCATATTATGGGACAGATGAAGCAGCTAATTGAAATCACAAGTATTGAACACAGCACTTGAAGAGAACTTTCATTTTTTCTATTTTTGGGACAGAATATGACCTCCTTCAGTAACATATAAATCTAGTTTAAATTTCAAAATTGAGAAAAGGATAATTAACATTTAATTAATGCACCAATGCCTTATACTACAGCAGTGATGTCTCTGAATGATTTTCTAACTTAGGGGAAAAAAATGCAAAAGCAGATGAAACACCAGCAAATATGAAAGTTTTATGAGAGCACACCAAAACTGACATATAACTATAAGGTCATGTATTAATATCTGAAATTTTGGAAAATCTACCGAAAGTTTGAATCAAAAGCAAGCAAAAAGTTTTGCATGCATATTAAAACTGAAAAGGGAAAAACTATTAAAAAATGACAAATGCTCTCTGATTTTTCAAAATTTTAAGCTCTTCTTAACATTAAGAAATATTTAATCATCTCAACTTATGAATTTTATTTGCAACATTTCGAATGTTCAAAAGGAAAAAGTTAATCAATTTTAAAACAGAGGAACTTAAATTGTATTGCTTATTATGTATGATCTCAATTGCTGGAATATGACCAATGTTAGATTCCATGAGTCCTTCATCCATATAACTCATAGATTGATAGTCTCCAAACCTTAATCATGCCTGAATAATTTTGAAAAATATGAAGGTAAACCAAGCAAAAAAAATTCACAAATTTTTTTTTCTTTTGCTAAGTAGTCAAATTAGTAAATAATACAAGAAAAGATGATAGTGAAAGAGTAATTGCATAAACAATATACATCTGAGATAAGAAAGACAATAAAAGAGACCTAAAAAAAAATGAAAGACAATAAAAGAGAAGATGAGAAGATTTGTAGAAGTTACCAACATTAATAAACTTGCGTCGGCGTGCGATTATATAATCAATTATTCCTCCTGCTGGAAAAAAATAGACATATTGCCTCAACTTCCTACACATGACAACAGTTTGTATAATTATAAGTTAGAAAAATAAAAAGTATGCTCC
This sequence comes from Fagus sylvatica, assembly GCA_907173295.1. Classification (NCBI taxonomy): domain Eukaryota; kingdom Viridiplantae; phylum Streptophyta; class Magnoliopsida; order Fagales; family Fagaceae; genus Fagus; species Fagus sylvatica. The sequence goes on along the minus strand of OU015765.1, from coordinate 144,131 downwards.
AAACAATCTTGAGAAGAACCAAATAGAGGCCTCAATCTCCAAGGCTCCTTTTTTCTATTGCTAGAGACTAACTACAATCGACAAGAAGGTTCAGCTGTGATTAATGGCATCAAAGAATGAGATGTCACAGCAGGACATGGTTGGTCATTAATGTCTAATGTTTCAAAAACCACTACACCAAGTAGAATCTATGTGATATATTTTTAGTTAGCATCTTCGACAAACAATGACATCCAACTCATTCACAAAAATCACAACTTAATCCTTTGTTAAAATACAAACAACTTAAGAAACAATCAGTAATGCATTTATCCAGGCACTTCACGGGCGAGTCCCTCACTAATCTGCTGTGTTAAAGGAAACAAGGAGCAACAATATTGGAACATGTGTCAGATCTTGCCTTTAGTTCATCATTATGGTCCTTATGGAAGACATTAGAATGTATCAACACCATGGTACTGATTTTAAGTGACTTAAAATTAGAAAACTGTTCACTTCTATTTATAAGTTACAAAACCAAATTCCAAACCAAATTGTACTAAGAATATTTAATAATAGACAACTAGCGTTAGTTTATAGAGACAGATCCATCACCTAATATGTAAGTGATTGGGAACGTCCTCCGATCATTTGCATGATCTAGAGCAACCAGAATGGTCACCTGGTGGGTTTAACAATAACGTAAAGCTTACAAGAAAAAAAAAACACCACAATTGATGGAAAACCTTAATTAAAGCTAGTATTTTTAAAATGTTATAAATAGAGATGTATAAATAATTTTGATTGAGGAACCAAGTAAAAAGACAAACTATAGTTGTCTACCTCATAATCCAGTAAGCGTTGTTGAAGTCATTGGCATGGAGGCTTCAAGTTCGGAAATCATAACAAAACAACATTTGATTTGAAAGGCAGAAGAATTATCAAGAACCCTGTATATTAAGGAAAGAACATACAATTGCTAATTATATAGAGAGGAGATGAAAGCAACTTAAGCACAGGAAAAGCTTTGGCCTCACGTAATGCAGTGATGGTAGTGTTGTCAAGTATAGTATACGACATTGTTCAAGTTTACCTACAACCAGAAATATTTGGGGAGGGAGAGAGAACTCAGGACAATAAAATCAATATGGTTTCAGAGCAATCTTCAAGCAGTCTAATTACTAGTAATATGGCAAATCCATAGTCATAACAGAAAAAAATAAATAAATAAATCAAGGTCAAGTTCAATTTGAGTTGAATCTCAAGAGGCTCTTCTTTATGGGGATACAGTAAACAGGAAATTAAGTTTATGAACAACTCTCAATAGGACAAAATAAATAATTTATGTCAACGATTCTTTCTCAAGTTTGAAAAATAACATCAAAATATGAAAACCTGAAAGGCAAAACATCAAATCTAAGGATGAATGTGATACTATAAAAATGACTCTTGAAATACTTAGAAATAAAGAGCCCTAATTATTAGAAAACTGACAAGTCAAAACATTATAGTGAAGACAATGCAATAGTAACAAGCAGACAGAATTTTATATGTAAAATTAATTAAAAAAAAAAAAGGAATTCATTGAAACAAAAATTTGAAGGTTTACATATGCTATGCAGCAGAATATGTAACATGGGGATACAAGTTTGAAACAATTACAAAAGGAAGAAATTGGGACCAATTAAGAAAATATTCCTAGGTTGATGTAGAGGAGAGTATATGAGAAGGGAAGAGGATGAGGTTGGAGAAAACTTACTGGTCATCTGTCCCAATAATGTATATGATCTTCAAACTGCTTTTTGTTTAATAGATTCACCAATGTAGATATTTGGAATAAGGGAAATCCTGGACCACTCTGCCCTGCACTACTCCCATTTCCACATCTTTCCTTTAATTTGGTACAATGACGAATACTCAGCTCTTCTGTTGGCTTGGGAGTGCAGAAAAACACCATAAATTAATTTTTCCTCCAGCTGAACACAATAGATACGCTGTCCCTATTGCCTGCAGATCAAGGCAACATATTAAACTGGTTGAATAATCTTTTAGTTCTTTGAATAATGAGGATCAATGTGTTGTTAGTTTTGTTAAATAGGGATGGAAACCTGTGAATAAATGCAGGTTTATTTTACAGAAAGTATTGAAGCAGTGTGGTCTGTCTTTCTCTATTTATGTTTCAGCTGGTGCTAAGGGTGTGTCATCTTCACCCACCATACACAAAAAACAATAGGGGTAGTTGTTATAATTTGAGCATCGTGATCTGATTTAAAGAGTACTCACCCTAATTATGGGAAGATATAAGAATAATTTGGCTTGATGGAAGAGCAGTTAGAAAAGGATGGATATTCAGTTTGAACCTAATGTTCTTAAATGTACAAAGACTAGGAAACTTAAGGTATACAATTTTCAATTTTTTTTGTTGTCAAAGAAGTATGAAAATCTTCAATTCAATTCAAAAAAAAATAAAAAAAGCATGAAAATCTTGCAATGCATAGAATTGAACTTTTACATTTCTTACTTTAACAGATAAAGAATACAAGCCAAAAATAATTACTAAAATTCAAAATTAAATAACAGAAGCACAGAATGAGATGGGAAAAGAATGAAAATTTATGTGGAATCAGCTTCTAGCTGCCCTCTAAAGTGGCTTCAAAGTCTAAACCAAATAAACTCCAGTCAATTCTATTTCACTAAAGACCATTAAAGATTTACAAAATCTGACTATCCCTAATGGTAATACCATGTGTAAATACCTTAGGTGCTGTCTGAAACTTCATAAAAATGTGAGTTCAACTTTGCTTGCTCCAGTAGAACTTCACTGACTCTGCATATGATTCAATAAAACTGACCTCCCAACCCAAACATGGAAACAACAATCAGCAAGATCATCACCAACAAAATTTCTCATTCTTACGCAGCTCAACTCCATTCTTCCACAATAAATTCATACACAAATATATCAACTATGAACCAAGCCGAAATCAACAAAATCTATTGCCAAGAACTGATCCATGTACTATTACAGTTTCAGCTTAAGAAATTAAAATGGCCTATTTGACACCATTAAGTGAAGGTGACTACAAATGCTGAGACCAAGAATGAGTATATTTTAATCAACAGACATAAAGCAGACTCTAACAGTGAGAAACCTAATATTGAAAATTTCCAAATTGCCAGAAATTTTCAATTTTAAAAAATTCAAATGTAATGATTTGTAGAAAGAAAATAGGCTAGCCAGCAAAAATTCAAATAGCACGCAGCAAAAAGTGGATCCAATTGAAAATATCCATACTAGGAATACTCTATCATTGTATAGTTTGATCGTTTAAAGTACGCAATTTATGGAAAATCGAGTGAAATTTAAAAATAGCAACAACACACGATGATATCTGTAAGCACCGAAGAGGATGCAATCCTCTTATATCTGATCTCAGATTAGGACAACTACCAATTTGTAATATGGCAAGAGATCGTAGATCTTGAATTGATTTCAGATTAATACATTGCTCCATCCTCAACGTCGAAAGATTTTCGATTAGGACAATTGTATAGTACCAACTCCTCAATCGAATGGACGTCTGGAAAATAACTCAGTTTCTTAGTCATATGTACGGAGTGATTGGAGAGAGGTACACATAGCCCATACATCTTGATCTGGCGAGATGGACATCAGCACAACTCCATATCTCCAAAGACATGAGACTTGGATTACTTTGCAATAACTGCCCTGGCAAAGAAGCAAGTTCTGATATATCAGTCATTTTGATGGCAGAGAAGCAAAATATTTAACAGATTGAATAATCTTTTAGTTCTTTGAATAACAAGGAATCCATGTGTTGTTAGTTTTTTTAGTTTGTTAATTAACATCCCATGCTTCTAGCAATTAGTTCGTTATATCCATGTCAGCAACTAAAAGAGTCAAAGCAAGGGAAATTTTACACTGTTCATACCAAGCAATAATTACACCAGACACACAAAATGACTTTCATATTAAAGAGTGTCAAACTACAATTCAGTGATTTGACTGTACTCAATCTAAATCTAAACATTGTTTTGGTGACATATGAACACATATATGGACATTAGCTACAGAACACAGTGACTCTACAAATATATATATAAAGTGAATTGGGTATTGTAAAGACCCAGTTATGAAGTAAGTTATATATACATATCCCGAATGTTAAAGAGAAAGCAGACCTGAAGTACCTCAGCATGAAATGTCATGAAGTTGGTTAGTTTCCCAGACCGAAACTTCTTGCGAGCTTCACGAGTTAGCCTTAAAGATTTAAATATGGCAGAAACCTTCAAAAGGTAAAAATCATATATAAATATATTAGAACCATCAACACCTTTGTTGCTGTCTGAACCATAAATATATAAGAATGTGAATTCAAACTTTGCTTGCACTAGTAGAACTGGGGATTAGATGACCTCACTACCTCCTAGTTAAATTGACCTCCCAACCCAAACATGAAAACAAAAATCAGCAAGACCTTCACCCACCCAATTTCTCATTCTTATGCAACTCAACTCCATTTTCCTACAATAAATTCACCCACATAAACATAGCAATTATGACCCAGCCCAATCAACAAAATATATCGCCAAATTTTAGATAGCCCTTAGGATAAGAACTGATCCATTTACTATTATAGTTTCAGCTCAAGAAATTGAAAAGAATGGGTATATTTTCATCAATGGATAAAATCTATTTGACACCTAAGTGAAGGTTACAAGAAACGATGCAAAAAAGAATTGAGTATGTTTTCATCAATGGACAAAAAGCAGGCTCTAATAGCAACAAATTCAATATTGAATATTTCCAAATTGCCAGAAAATTTCAATTTGAAAAATTCAAACGTAATAATTTGGAGAAAGAAAACAGGTTATCAAACAAAAAAGATTGCAGATAATTTGATAAACTAAAAGAAAGAAGACTTGCATTTTTCAAGGGCAAAATTGGAGATATTTTGCAACTTTCTAGTAATCAGAGTGGTTGGTGAGATTAATTTCAACTAATTAGTTGGAGAATCATTAATCTAAAATGAAGCATTTATAAATCTTAAAGATATTTTATAATTGTATAGTTTGATCGTGAAAGGAAGATATTTGATCATTTAAGAATAGCCCAAAAATAAAAACACCAAAAGGAATTAGCCAAAGTGAAGAAAGAGAGGAATTATGAAATGAAATATACTCTTACCCATCTTCAGATTTCTCCCCTTTAATATCGTTCCCCGTCGATCGTGATATCTTGAATATGGGCAATTTTAGATGACTCTGCACCCCTCCCCTTTGCATATCTTTCCTTTAATTTGGCGCAACTAACAATATCTAATTTGGTGAGGCTTCGCATGGCTTCCACTATGGACAAATCCTTCAGGTTCTCGCAGTAGCTAAGAGATAGGAATTGAAGAGAACGAAGTTTGCCCAACCACTCAGGCAAAGCTTCCATTGCATCAAATCTCGTCATATGCAGCTCTTCAAGTGCAGTGAAGCGTTGGATTGTGTGCGAGAGAGAGTTGAGATTTTCAGTTGACATATCCAGTTGTAGACTTCTGAGGTGCACATCCAAGTATGGGTGGCCATAACAGAAATTATACAGAGGATACCTAGTGATCTGCAAAGTCTTCAACTGGGTGAAGCAATCTAAAAACCCCTGTAGCAAAAGTGCAAGCTTTGGGCAACTCATAATTTCTAATTGGGTAAGCGAATGCAATCCTCTCAAATCTGGAATTGAATTCAGATTACCACAGTGTTTAATGGTCAACTCCTTGACACAAGGAAACACCTCACCTTCTCCTGTTGTCAGCTCCTCTGCATCCTTCCACTCTTCTAAGATGTCCATAAAATTCATTTCGAGTATTTTCAATGCCGGAAACAATGTATTTCTGTAATTGCCATCACTGTAAAACTCGTTTCCTATACATTTTACATTCTTCATTCCATTTATTCTAAGAACCCTAAGACAAGGTAAATGCCCGAGAGTGGGAACTTGTTCACATTTGGTGCAGTAACTTAAAGTGATCTCAATCAAATTGTCATATAGTGACAAACCAACCCCAGGATCACGACTCATCAACATCCATGATGCGAATTTCTTTCCTTTATAGAATTTGATTGTTAAGCTTTTCAAATTTTGGTGAGGCTGGAGGCCTTCCAACACCTCTTCATCATTATCGTAGTCGACCTCTCTTTCCTCTTCATCATTATCGTAGTCATTCTCTTTTTCCTTGTTCCAATAAAATCCCAACTTGTATATTTTGGCATTTGTTGCTAAATTGGCACTTTTGGCTTCTTCCTTATCTCTCACATACTCTAGATTGTAGATATCTAATTCTCCTCTGAGTTGGTTCAAGCATCCTAATTCTTTAATCTGTCGACCTTCGTCTTGATCCACATAAAAACATGGCAATGTTTGGAGGCAAGTCAACCGTCCTATATCTTTTGGTGTTTGCCTAAGGTTGGAAAAATCACCAATATTAATATGTCTCAAGTTAATCAAATTGCTGAAGTCTTCTGGAAGCTCTTCATCCTCTTCAAATTTGCAATCAATTATTAATAAAGTTTGCAAATTGTAAAGCTTACTTATGGATTTTGGAAATTCCCTAATTTTAGTTAAGGAGAGGCTAAGAAGCCTCAAATGTATAAACTCGCCAAATGAATCCGGAAACTCTATTTCATTTACCTTGAATAATCTTAGAACACGTAAGCATCTAAAATCTGATAACATGTAGCCAGAGTCAACATATTCTAAAACTAATGTGTGCAATTTCATGGAACCATCAATTCTTGGTGTCATTTGGCCATAAGATTGAACAACTAATTGTTGTACGTGATTGATATCATCCATTGAATCTTCCTTCAAAATTAGAGTTTCAGGTTTTGAAATTGTGAGCGCAAGATCATGCACCAAATCATGCATTTTGCAGCTAATAATATTACCATAGGCATCCTTTCTGGCATTTTGGAAAAAGGAACTGGCTAACAAGATATTAAAATACATGTTACCAATATCCTCCATCACCATACAACTTCCTTTAGATGGTTCAAGGAACCCTTCAGCCATCCAATGTTGAATAAGTTCATCCTTTTTCATCTCATGATCTTTAGGAAAAATTGCACAATATGCAAAACATCTTTTTAAAGATGGTGTTGGAAGATGATCAAAGCTTAACTTTAACACTCGAAAGACTCCATTATTATCATCATCCAATAAATCCCAAATTTTATCTTCTTGAATTGACTGCCATTTAATTGTATCATGTTTAAAGTACATTGTTCCCCCTAGAACTCTTGCAGCCCATGGAACCTTTCTACATTTTTCAGCAATCTCCCTTCCAATATTCACCAAATCTGGAGGTTGAAGTCTTTTATTTGCAAATGCTCTTTTCTTAAAGAAGGCCCAACAATCATCTTCTGATAATTCTTTCCATTCATATTGGGGAGGTGTCTCCATCATTTGTGCCTTATTTTCTGAATCTTCAAGGAAGTAGTTTATCTCCTTTTTCAAGCTAATCTCAGGGATCAAATTCACAAACTCCACTCGAAGATCAAAGCTAGAAATTTCATCTTTAAGGCCATTTAATGATTTGTTGATGGTCTTAATTTTGTTTGCCATATTGAGGGAAAATACAATGTCATTGGAGAGTGAATAGGAGTTGCAGACTTTTTCCTTCATTTGATTTGGAGTTTATACCTTTTGCTGAAGAATATTATAGCCAAACTCGTCTTGCACATCATCAATGTCATAAGCTACATCTCTAATATTCGCTAACCACGTCCTCACAGACTTATCACTTACTTGCCTTTTCTCAGCATCATTTAGCACGAGTTGAATCTGGCTTAACAAGACAAGAAGCTCTACTAGAGCCTCATTTAAATCCCACCCAGGAATCATATGCTTGGTAACAATTGATCTTAACTTGGCTAGAAGTCCCTCCACAATATCACTAAGGACAATTTCAGCTTTATATTCTTTCGTACTCTGCATAAGAGAAAATATTATGAAAATGTTTGCGGAGTGCAGAGTGCAGTTCTGTTAGAAATAGACAACTATATATAGGTGGGATTAGATATACAACACAAGTATATAATATATAAAGGTGGGGTTAGATAAAAACCTGTATGACAAATTTTCCCTTTTACTTTTTGATACAATAATTGATTGTAAAATTAGTGTGAGGGGTGTTTTTGTAACAATGCCACGTGGCGTGCCGAGGGCGATCACGACGTGGACTTTGATATAGAGAAAAAGGGGTAGCCGAACCCAAAACTCAACCGAGGGCCTAAGGTTTGGCCCACGGGCTAGTGGGACACTTCTCAAGAATATTTAAAGGCTAAAGTCACTAAAGCCCCAAAAAATAACATGGACAAGAATCAAGGGAAGTTCAACCGAAAATATCATTACCGGTAAGAAATCCAAAGAACAGTTTTGGGCCGAGCCTCTCACTGTTTCTCAGTTGAGTCGAACTTGAAACGACACAGCTTTGATTGTTGTAACTCAAGCATGGGTTTTCTGCACTGCTGATGACATCTGCCAGAAGAGCTTTAGACAGTAACAAATTCTGTTGAAGCCAAAAAGAAGGTTGACTTGTTGGGAGAGAGTCACCTCCGATGAGACATGCATGAGGGTTAGGGGAGAATGTGTCTAGGCCTTTTGTGGAGCTAAACTAAGGGAAGAGAACCATTGTGGTCCTTATAAGGCATTTTAGGAAATTCTGCCCAGACATCTGCCAGGAGAGCTTTCTGGGTATGAAGGAGATTTTATGATAAATCCTAATCCTTTTCGGATGAGACTGTATTTCTGGATTTTGATTGGTTTTTCTAAGTTGAAAATGGTCTCAGAAACGTCCTCTTTCAGAGGTTCTCCCTTAGGGAATCTAAGAGAAAATCCTTTCTCTTGGGTTTTAATTGTGGTAATTTCTTGAGTTGTTGGAAGGGTTGTTCTTGGTCTGGCTGAAGCTAATGGGTCTAGTAGATCTGATGCCTTGAGAATGCAGTCAGTTCTCCATATATAGAATGATTAGTGTGGCTTAATCTCTTGGGAAAAACCGAGGTTATCATTCCCTAAAGCCTATTAACTTTTTAGTGTTAATCTTCCATGACATGTTTTGTCAAGAAGAGTATAGTACAAGTGAAAATGATTAGAGCCTTTTTCTGGTGTCAGGGTAAGGTTTTCTCCTTCCTTGAAATGGCTTGTCAGAGGCACTCATTGCCTCTTGTTGGTGGTTTTTTTGTGTATGGTTTTGTCCATGCATGTCTCACGTGTCTTGGCACCCATGAATCCATCATTGAGTCTCCCAGCAGACTTAATGACAGTAATCCATGGCCACCTAAGTCTCGGAACTGACTCCCCTCCACCAAACCACACTCCTCAAGTCGGGTCAACATAAGGAGAGTAGCTTCCTCACGGGTCTGGGCCGTGGGAGCTACTCCCTGAGTCCCTTTGGGACCGGGATAGACATGGTTGTGAATTCTCTATAATATTTCTTCACTTCCCATGCATTTTTGGTTGTTGCCGGTGATCTTGGAGATGTCATGCAGAAATCTGCTGCGTGAACAGTGCTGGAAATTATAGTTTCCGGTGGAGTGGATAGCTGGAATAAGCTGTGGAAGTTTGTGTAATTTGAAAAATGGTGGGTTGGCAGCCCTTGTCACGTTGGAGAAGATTGCTTGCTGCTGCCTCCCTTCTTTTTAGTAATAATAGGACATAATACAGGTTCTGCCAGCAGCAGACATGCAACTCTTCCTCTGTCAGCTTGAATTCAGACCTCATGGGGCCCACGGATTGGCTGTCTTCAGCTGTTTTGGATACTGGACTGACTAGAGCTTGGGTTCCAGCTACTTTCCTCTACCAATTCAATAGTATTTGGACCCCATATTTGCATTATAAGTACATTTTGGACTATGGGCTCTTGGTAAATTTCCTTTGGACTTGTGAATAGTGCCGGGGCACTTAAAATATAGGCCTAAATGGCTCTTTAGGTACTGTTTTAGGCTGGGTCATATATTTTCGGGTTGTGGGCTTTTAGAATGGTGTTAAGGCACCTCAATGATGAGCTCCAAATAATTTATTTAAAGGTCATTTAGGATGCCTTATTGGGCTGGGCTCATTGGGTTAAATAATCAATTAAGCCCCAAGGGTTCCATGGGTATTATTGGGCACATTTAAATAGGTTGGGCTTATTGGGCTATTTTATTTAGATGGTCAATTAAGCCCACGTATCTTGTTAGGAATTGTTTAAGGTATTTTATTGGGTCGGGCTTATTAAAGGATTAATTAAGCCCAAGCATTTTATTTGGAGGCCCATTTAAATTATTAGTTAAAAAATGGGCATGTACATTTAGCCCCCCGAGCCCGTGACTTACCCATGGTAAGTCACGTGCGAGCCAAAAATAACTGTTTAGTTTTCTTTTTGGCGGGTGTTTTTCAAAAAAAAAGAAAGGTGGTGGCTCATTTTTCTGGGGAAATAGTGGAGGAGTGGGAAGGACATACCTGGTGGTTATGGCTCCTATTTTCAAGGGGCAGCCTGAATTAATGGCTGCCACTCCCTCCCTTAATGACCCAACCACCCAGCCAAGTCCCTCCATTACTCAGCCGTTTCCCATATTCCCGAGACACAGCAAGCTCATCAGTTACAAACACATTCAAACTTTTCTTCCTCCCCCTTCTCTTTTTCTTCTTCTTCTCTTTCTTCTCGTGTTTCTTCTTTTCTGTTGATGGCATCTTCCTCGAAGAAGAAAATGAAGGGACGCGGAGGCAGCTCCTCCGGCAAGGGAGGTTCTCCTGGTGGTGCGAGGGTGCCGAGGGAGTCAGGTGATAACAATAGTGGCTCTGACTCTATCTTAGGGTCACCGGAGCCTCACGGGGATGTACTGGGTCGCCCCACCGTGGACCCGTGGTATAGAAGCAGCGAGAGGTTCCCCTCTGTTCCGGCGAGCCTCCAGCCACCACCGGCAGATTGGGAGTGGCTGGTCCTGAGAAAGGATGCTACGGCAGACATGACTTGGACCCCAAATTTCCAAGAAATTCGGGACCTCCAGATTCAAAGAAACGAGATGCTTGCCGTGCCTCTCGTTTTCGACTTCCAATGTTCAAGAGCCATTGAGTGGGCGGATTGGATTGATTCTGAGTTGGCCGACAGAGGATTCTGTGACCGTTTGGAGCAGGCCGGTGTTCTTCGATCCATCCTTATTTCAAGATGTTCGAATATGTTCCGCGATACCGAAGCGTTACGGCAGTTGGTGCGGAGGTGGTGTCCATCCACGCACACGTTCTTTTTTGCACATGGGGAGTTGACTGTTACATTAGAGGACGTGGAGAATCATTGGCTGTTGCCAATTTTGGGTGACCAAGACCCAGCAGAAATTGCACTATCCCCTGAGGAGTCAAAAATCGAAGCTGTCCTGGCAGATTACATAGGACGAAAGAACGTTGCCTTAGGGACTCAGGCAGCAAGATTTAATTCTTGGATGGAGCACTTCCTCAGAATAGAGGACCCTTTGATCCGGAGAGCAGCTTTCATATCGTACTGGCTCAGCAAATGCGTCTTCGGTGAGCACCCTGCATATTCAATCAAACCTTTGTATTTCTGTCTTGCTGTGAAAATTGCTGCAGGGGTTCGTTTTCCCCTTGCTCCTTTGCTGCTGGGGCAGCTTTATACTCAGCTAGATCTGCTACATGCTGAGGAATTGGCTGGGGCATCCTGCCACATTGTCTCCACGGCCTTCAATTCGTCCGTTGTGCATACATTTGTTTGGGAGCATGCGTTGGAGTACATACGAAAGGGCAAAAAGCCTTATGAGATCCGGAAGAAGTTTGCGTCGATGCCGGAAGGGGTTGTTACCAATGTTGGCGACTTTCAGGGAGATGTTCCTGCTGTGTTTCGTTGGGTGGGCAACAAATTTTACGACCATAGTCTGATTCCCTCCTTGGACAGCGAGGGTAAAGTTTGCTGGAGGCCTTATGGGATAACCCATCGGGGTTTTGTGTACGAATCAGTGATGTCGGGGTTTCGTGACGTGGAAGCCCAAGATTATACCCTTATTGCTGGGGATGTGGCGTCTTTGACTTACCTTTCTGCCACTAATGCTGGCTGGTTACCAGTATTGTCAGTTGACGGGCCTCAGTTCACGATTTATAGTGCCCATAGAGTGAGGAGACAATTCGAGTTTGACCAAGAGGTACCAGCTATCATAGGAGTTGCAGCGGGTGAAATTCCCACTATTAACCCGTTTTTTAGAGCTAGGGCCTTCGCTTATTGGAGCAGCGTTACCCCCCGAGTCATAGTCCCGAATGGCAATAGGATTGGGGTTTTTACCGCGGGTATGGCCAATTATTGGAGGGAGTTGATGGCTGCCATGGTGGAGTTTAAAGACAGTGGGAGGGAAGACATCTCCCATTTGCTTGAGTTATACACCTCCCCGTTGCCTCATTCTCGCTTGTTCGGGGCCACCAACACTATGACCACTTATGCGAACCGTCAAAGCTTGGGTTATGCTGTGTGGCACCATGAGGACTCACGGTGGGTGATATACGGCAATCACCACCCTCCATTGTGGCTGAGAGATCACCCTCACATCGCTGCTCCTGGGAAAGTGCCATCTAGTAGGGGCAAAAGGAACGTTTCTGCTGGCACTCCCACTGCCATTAAGAGGAAACAACCAGATAGACCCAAAAAGGGAGAGGCTGTGAGTAAGGATTCTCCTGCACAAGCCTCGAAGAGGGTTAAAACGACGGCTGGCAGTGTTAGCAAAGAAGCATTGGTTCTGAAGACTGTTGTCCAGGATCCAGTGCCAGCTGATGAGACTGCTGCTGGAGAGGTTGCTGCCCCAGTGAGCAAGAAACCAGTCAGAAAAACTAGAGCTGGGAAGAAGACCTTCGTTCCTCCAGCTTTTCCAGGTGCACCAGCTTCCATTGCCGCACGCGTTGCTGCGCGCAAGTCGGGTCGTGGCATCGTTTATTTCTAGAAAAGAGTAAGTATTTTAATCTCTAGTCTCTTTGTTTTGTCGCACGCACATATATATAGACATGCATATGTTATGATGTTGATATTGCTCTTGTTTTGTGGCAGTCTAAGCAAAGAGCTGACACGGCTGCTCGTGTCCCGGTCGAAATATCGGTATGTATTCAGTCACAACACCTTGCTTTTAATAAAACATAATGTTCTCATACTCCCTCTCTTTTGTAGGATGATTTGAGCAGCACATCATCTTCAAGTGGTGAAGATGATGTGTCTGGAGCTGCTGCTGAGGAGGTTGAGGATGAAGATGTTGCAGCTGCCACTGCAGGAGAAACTGAGAGTGAGAGTGCTGAAACTACTGCTGCAGCAGAGACTGAAAGTGAAGGTGTTGAAGCTGCCACTGCAGCAGAGACTGAGAGTGAAAGTGCTGAAGCTGCTGCTGTAGAAGCGGTCTCTGGTGCAGGTGATTTCACAGCAGATATTAGCTCACCAGATATTGGCTCCCTGGATACAGATGCTATCATAAATGCCTCTTCTGAGGAGAAGGATATGGAGGCAGGGGCCAGTATTGAAGATGATGAAGTATCCATGGGTGAGTTGGGAGCTACAGGAGCTGCTTCTGACAGTGGTTCCACTGCATCTGCCAGCAAAACCATGTCTGCAGAAGAGGTTATTGAAGAGCACGTGACTGTTGGGGTCGTCACAGGTGCTGAAAGAGTTGTAGAGCCTACACCAATAACCGTGACTAGTAGTGGTGGGACTGTTCAGGGTGATGTTTCTGAGAGTGGCAGCCATGTGGACCCTTCTTTGCTTGACTCAAGCCCTTCTACTCGTCAATATGTTCGGAGGGCTCGGAGGGGAAGCTTGGTGTCTACGGATTCTGAGAGAACTGCCTCAATTACAGCAAGGGTACCAACACCCCCAAGTCCCCTCGGTGAATCTGGTGGCACAGCTCCTACACCTATAATCACAGCTGCTGTTGTGTCTGCTGCAGCAACTGTCCAAGGAGATGAGACTGCACCAGTAATTACTGAAGAGGTTCCTGGCCATGCAAGAAGTTCTTGCACACACCCCTGAAGTCCCAAGAGGTAATATTCTTACTGAAAGCACATCAATTGATAAAAATCTTGTGACTAATGATGATTTTAATGCAGATATGGCTCGTGTTGAACCAGCTGAAGTTGCTGCCAGTGAAGAACCAGTTCAGGCAGATGTCACTCCTGGCAGTGGTGTTCCAGTTATAGAAGAGGAGTTGGCTCAAGACCCTGTAGATGATGTGGACATGGCAGATACTCATGATAGCTATGATGAAGCCTGGGCTGATGCAGAGGATAATATGGCTGGTGATCAGGCAGCAGATATGGAGGTCACTGCCCCTGTAGCAGCTCAGATAAGCCCAACCAGAACAGGTATTGGCTTTTAGATAATATCTTGCCATTGCCGTTGCTTGATGGCAGAGATTCCTTGAAGCATATAGGCAGAACTTGATTATTTGCTTGTTATGCATAGGAACTTCATGAATGTATGTTCTCTTGTTTGTTGATCATGGATTGTTTAGATATGAGTTAATGCTCATTTATTGCCTATGACCATAAAACCAAATCTTGGTAGGTATAATAGATATGGGTTGATTCCCATTTGCTGTCTTTTGTTGTTGTTGCTTGCTGTGTGAGTCTGGCAGACATGGGTTGATGCCCATTTGTTGTTTGCCATTTGGTAGTTTCAAATTTGTTGTTGTGGAAGCATGAGCCCAGTAGAGATAGAATGACTTCCCACCCGTCGTTTGCTGTTTTCACAACCTCTTTTAATTAGGTGAGCCTAGTAGACATGGGTTGATTCCCATTTGTTGTCCACCACATTGTGGCCACACCCTTTTATGATTTTGTGAGCCCAGCACCAACGAGTTTTGTAAGTCTTGTCCCATCTTTTGCCCACTGTTTAGTGGCTGCATACTCCCGATAAAATGAGTTTGGTGGACATGGGTTGATTCCCATTTGTTGTCCCCCATTGTGTATGGACATGGGTTGATTCCCATTTGTTGTCCTCCATCCGGTGAACCCGGGTTAATGCCCGGTTGTTGTTCTCCATTTGGTATAATATGTGAGCTCAATGGACATGGGTTGATTCCCATTTGTCGTCCCCCTTCCGATGAACCTGGGTTAATGCCCAGTTGTTGTTCACCATCCAGGCCTAATTGGCTGAGCTCGGTGGACACGGGTTAATGCCCGTTTGTTGTCCTCCCTTTGGTGAACCTGGGTTGATGCCCAGTTGTTGTTCACCATTAGGTCCATTAGGTAAACCGGTGGACATGGGTTAATGCCCATTTGTCGTCCTCCGTTGGGTGAACCTGGGTTGAATGCCCAGTTGTTGTTCCCCATTGGGTGAACCTGAGTTAATGCTCAGTTGTCGTTCCCCCAAATAACTTAGCCAAGCTGTCTTGAGAACAAGTTGGAATTAGCATGTCTTTTTAGTAAAGGAACATTAGTAAGCACTTTACTCACTTGTTTGCTTTTTTGCTTTTGCATAGTTATGCTCGCTTAACTGAATCTTTCCTCCTTGTCTCATCTTTTGCAGCTAGGAGGAGTCGTGGAACTGTTATAGAGGAAGAAGGAAGGCTCTAGGCTGCAGCAGTGGAGTCTGCCGTTAGGGGTCAACTAGGGCTGTTGTCTGTTGCAAGACCTGCAACATCGAGAACTTCTGTTCTTGCTGATATGGATGCCTTCTTCCGAGAATTTGAGCATACGTCATTCAGTTCCCGCCATGCTGAGCATTTCTGGACCTTTGATGATGCAAAGGCTGATTTTGAAGTCTTTCGAGTACCTCGAGGAGGAATCCGGTTCTTGAAGGCCCTGTGGGAAAAGTACGGCAGCTGCTCGTCGTATTTCAGCCGTGGTGTGCATGTGGGAAGTTCTTTACTGACCCTCCTTTGCTGTGTACTTGCTCATATGGAGCATACCAGACTTGGAGATGTCACTGAGGTGCACATCCTTGAATGGAAAGCCGTAGTCCAAGAGGCAATTGAAGGAGGTTTCAAATTTGGCTTTCATTCTTGACTATCTGAGGAGGTTAGCTCGTGACATATTCAGCAGGAGGGTCTTGGCTGAGCTTGAGAGAGGCAGAGGCTCGTGTTGCTGCTTTGAGGGATGCTTTGAACGCTGTCGCACCGAAGCCCATGGGACTTGGCTTCTGCCAGAAGAGCTTCTGCAGAAGCTCGTACTGAGTCAGCCCTCCAAGGCTTGCTGTCTTGAGCACATCACCTTCTGCACTTTTCTTTCTTTTCTGTTTTGTTGTTCTTTTTGTAATATGTTAGCCGTGTATAGGCTTTGACAATGAAACTTGATTTTACTTTGGCTTTTTAGCACATATTTGTTAAGTACATTTGCTTATGGACAATGAAATTTGGAATTGTGTCAACTTTACTTGCTTGGGTTGCATTGTACAAAAAAAAGAAGTTGACATGTCTTGCAATACAAAAGAAGGGCATTTTAACTTCTATTACTCTTAGCCTAGCACAAAGTGCTTCAAAAGCTATTTCAAAAGAAGAAAGATACATAATGCAAAATCTGCTGTAATGCATCTTACGAGTAATAGTGTTTCAGCCATTTTCCATTGATAGGATCTGCCAAGGTGGTCCCATCAGACTTAGACAGCCTGTAGTAACCACTTCCATGTGCTTCTCGGATAATGTATGGCCCATCCCAATTAGGAGAGAACTTGGATGGAGATGGTAGGTTTCTCCTTACAAATTCCGCGGCTTTTAAGACCATTTGTCCCTCCGCGAAGACTCGGACTCGGAGGGCTTTGCTGTACACATTGGCCATCTTTTGATAGTTTCTTTGAGCTTTTGCCTTAGCCAAATCCCTTGCCTCATCGAGTCCTTCCAGATCTGCCATACGTGCTTCAGCACACATATTAGCATCCGTTTCCAACTCACTCCCTTGCATTACTCGTGGGCTAGGCACAACCAATTCAGTTGGGGAAATGGTATCAGTACCATAAACAAGTGAGAAGGGAGTAAAACCTGTTGCTGTCTTAGGTGAACTTCGGTATGCCCAGAGGACATCTGCCAGATGGGCTTTCCAGTCGTTCCCATAATCAAACACCATTTTGCTCAGAATTCGCAGCAACATTCTGTTTGTGGCCTCAGCTTGCCCATTACCTTGAGGATAATAAGGTGTAGAACGTCGATGCTTGACTCGGTAATGTTCTAGCACTTCCCGTACATCTTTGTTTATGAATGGAGTACCATTATCGGTGATGAGCTTGTATGGTATGCCAAAGCGAGTGATTATATGCTCTCGGATGAAGTTTGCAACTGCAGCACCCGTTGCCTTTCGGAGAGGGATAGCTTCCACCCACTTTGTAAAGTACTCGGTAGCTACAAGAATCCAAATGCAACCACCGGAGGCCGGATTGATGGGGCCTATGAGATCTAGCCCCCAAGTGTGAAATGGCCAAGGGGTAGCCATGTTTTGGAGACTAGTTGGGTGAGTATGGATCAAATTGGCTTGGACTTGGCAAGTATGGCATGTTTTCACAAAATCTGCCGCGTCCTTTTTCATTGTAGGCCAGTAGTATCCGAGTGTAAGCAAGCATTGGTAGAGCCTCTTTTTCCCTTGGTGTTCCCCACATTCTCCCGCATGGGTTTCCTTCATAACCATTTGGGATTCTGATAAGCCGAGGCATCTAAGAGGCTCTCCATGAAAGCCTTTTCGAAAGAGAGTTCCTCCTTCCACAAAATACCTCAAGGCTAGCCTTTTAAGGCGATAAGCATCCTTGGGGTTTGATGGCAAAATCTTTTCAAGCAAGTATTCTAAGAACGGTGTGCGCCAATCAGTAGAGACAAAAGTGGCACATACCTCTTCGTTGCTGTAATGGAACTGGCAAGTTGGGCATTGGTTTTGTATCTCTGCTGCTTCTGCACTCATGCTTGGCCAGAAATATCCCAGCCGTTGAAGTCTGCGGTAAAGGCTGATAGCTCCTCCATCTCCACAAGTTGTCTCATGGATTTTAGGCAACCTTTCTTTTGCTTCTTCGAGGCTAATGCAGCGTGCCAAAACTCCTCCAGGCAGTCTTCTATAAAGATCCCCAGATATCAAGGTGTAATCCTTGATTTCTCTTAAATCTGCCGTATCAGCAGGAGACATGAGCTTGGCTTTGATTGGTGCTCGCCAGTCTTCTTGGTCTTGAGACAGCTCTTCAAATTCTTTCTTCAATGATTCAGTGATAGGCTTCGCCCTTCTTGCAGATGGTAACATCCATTTCTTCACCTTCGAAGGCTATTTGAGATCCCAAAGTAGCCAAGGCATCCGCATACCGGTTCTCATTCCTTTGGGCATGTTCTATCTCGAAGGTGCTAAATCTTGCTTCGAATTTCTGTGCCAGAGCTCTATAAGGTGCCAATGATGGTTCCTTGAGTGAGAATTCTCCTCGGGCTTGACATACCACAAGGTTAGAATCGCCTATAACTCGTAAATGCTTGATTCCCATTTCATATGCTATTGCTAATCCGGCCAGGTAAGCCTCATACTCAGCTGCATTGTTGGAACAAGGGAAATCAAACTTGAAAGATTTTGTTACAGCTTCCCCATCATCCTTGTAAAGAACAATGCCGGCCCCTGCTGATGTAGCAGTTGAGGAGCCATCAAATCTCAAGGTCCAAACAGAATCTGCCAAGCCTGCCAGGAATACTTCATTGATTTCCCCGGGTACTTCATCTGTAATGAATGAGTTGTCTTCTCCAGGAAATTGAGCTAATAGATCAGCAATGGCTTGGCTTTTAATAGCAGTTGGTGTTTCAGCAATAATCTCATACTGTGACAGCTGCAGAAGCCATTGTGCTAATCTGCCAGATAATACAGACCGATGCAGCAGACTTCTGATAGGATGAGACTTTGTCATTAGCTGGACCTTGTGAGCTAGGAAATAGTGTCGGAGTCTTTGGGAAGCATAAATCAGAGCTAGGCAAGATCGCTCAGCCCCCGAGTATCGGCTTTCTGCATCCTTAAGAGTACGGCTCACATAGTAGATAGGTTGTTCAATCCCATCATCGTTTTCTTGGGCTATCAAAGCCCCAATCGCTTGACTATTTGAGGCCAAGTAGAGTCGAAGAGGTTTTCCAGAAATAGGTGCACAAACAGTAGGGAGTTTGGTCATGATGTTTTGTACCTTTTCGAAGGCTTCTTGGCATTCGGTAGACCAACGGAATGATGCTCCCTTCTTCAAGAGTGGTGAGAAAGCAGAAGTTACTGCAGCGAGTCCAGGAATAAACCTTCTTATGTATGACAGCTTGCCTAAGAAACTCTTCAGCTCTTTATGTGTGGTCGGTGGCTTCATAGTGGCTATGGCAGATGCTCTTGTTGGATCAACATCGATACCACGCTGATGTACTAAGAAACCCAGAAATTTGCCAGCTGAAACTCCGAATGCGCATTTGAGAGGATTCATCTTGAGTTTGTACAAGCGGCATCTTTCGAACACCTTCTTCAAGACACCAAAATGATCTCCCCTTGTCTTGGACTTCACCACAATATCATCGACATAGTCTTCAATTTCACGATGCATCATATCATGGAATATTGCTGTCATGGTTCTTTGATACGTGGCTCCGGCATTCTTGAGCCCAAATGGCATGACGGTGTAGTAGAAGTTCCCAATAGGCGTGCGGAAATGCAGTCTTCTCAGCGTCCCTTTGGAGACATAAAGATTTGGTTATAACCGCTAAAACCATCCATAAAGGAAAACATTGCATGACCAGCAGCTGAATCGAATCAGAAGATCCATGTTGGGCAGCGGAATTCATCTTTAGGACATGCTTTGTTGAGATTACGGAAATCTACACAACACCGTATCTGACCATTCTTTTTCTTCACAGGAACTATGTTGGACAGCCACCGTGGGTGCTGTATTGGCTTAATGAAACCAGCCGAAAGTAGCTTCTTCACCTCTTGGGTAATCTTGAGCTTCAATCCTCCGGATGGAAGGTCCTCATAGGTTGTACCACTGGTCTGGTACCCGGTTCAACATTTAAAGAATGTGCAACAAGTTTCGGGTCTATTCCCGGGCATTTCATCATATTGCCAAGCAAACAACATCTTGATATTCTTTTAACAATTCTACTAAATGCATTCTTTCTTCAACTGATAATGATGCACTAATAGAAACAGGCCTATTTACATCGGGATCAGAACTCAGATTGATTACCTCAAGTTCTTCTTCTGCAGAAATTTTGGAATCTGCTGCAACGGGTTCTGCTGCATCTGCAGATTCTGGCATACTTGCTTCATTTACTGCGAGACAGGAGGGCTGCAAAATTCCCTCCTCTGGTTCGGGGGCCTCTTGTTGGGGACAATTGGCCCCCGCGCACCTTCACAAGCGGTAAACAGTGCGTCCATCGGGTAAACGGACGCGTACACATTGTGGCTGGCTCTTGCTTGTGCTAGCTTCTGCTTTGCGCTTCTTTTTCTGTTCCAGCAGATCTCTCAAATCTGCCCCAGGGGCATCCCTTATTTCTTCCCATTTGGGCAGTGGAATTCCAATAGGTTTGGCAAGTGACGCTTCTCCTGCTGGAGTGATTTCATCATACAAGGCTGCCTCAACGAAATGGGACTCGGATTGATCAAAGGGTGCGGAGTTGGCGGCTATGCGGATAGGGCTTCCCATTGAGCCTTCCCTTCAACACATTGGTGGTAGGTGGAGGGGATGAGTTGGTGTTTATGCAACCAAGGTCTTCCCAATAGTATGTGGTAAGGGAACCACGGAGTCCACAACATGGAACCGTGTGAAAGCCACAATGGGACCAACCTTTAGAACAAGTTGGATGTGCCCCTTAGTATATTCACCTACACCACCGAAGCCTTTTATCTCCATAGGTGCTCCTTGGATCTTCTTTTGAGGGATTTCTGCTGCTTGGATTGTACTTAAAGGAATAAGGTTGATGCAAGAGCCATTATCTACTAAGGCACGCCTTACTTGTACCTCATTGATCGTGGCTGAGAGGTATAAGAGGACGTCCGGTGATCTGGATACTGAACTTCCATATCTTCATCTGTAAATGTGACTGCATTGGTTGTTTCCAGGAAAAGCTCGGCTGGCATGGGTTTCTGCTGTAAAACAGTGAGCTCCAGAATCTGCTGCTATGGCCATGATGGCCTCAGTAGCTGCTGTGCGAGCTTCTGGATTCAATCCTAGCTGATTGAAGAGAGACCGAAACCTGGGATTCCTCTGCAGAGTCTTGATGGCTGTAGGTGTCATGGCAGTGCTTGCTGTGGCAGACTCATCAGCATCCACGTCGCTAGTACTCCCATGAATAACGACCGAAACAACAGCCCCATTTTTATGCTTAGGGAAGGGATCAGTATGCACCTTCTACTGTACTTGAGGTAATTCCAGGGTTCCATCTTGAATTTTCTCATGGAATTTTCTCCTAAGGGTCCAACAATCTGCTGTAGAGTGATGAACATATCGATGGAAATAACAGAATTTTGGATTCTTCTTTATCTTCTTCAGTTGCTTTCTTCTGAGCTTCTGGAAGTTTGATAATGCCATCTGCCACCCATTTGTCAAGAATGGCTTTCATTTCTTCTAGAGTGCAAGGAACCGGGGGTGGCGCTTCGTCAAAAGACCTCTCATTTGGCTTCCTCTGCTTGTTGTTCACAGTTGACACCGTGAGAACTTGTGGTGGATTCTTCTTTTCTCTAGGCTTTTCGGTATGAGGCTTTGACTGATAACGTGCTGTTTTTCGAGCCTTTTGGAGTAGCTGTCCGAATCTTGAGATGTCAAGGTTTTCAAGGTGAGCTCGAAATTCTGGCAGCATGTTATCTATGCAGACCCCTACTAGCTCGCCTTCTTCATAGTTAGGCATAGCAATCCAGAGATATGTCGCGAAAACGATGTATGTAACGGAGCAAGTCTTCCCCGTTTGCTTGCTTGGTAGTGTGGAGGTTGACAAGCGTAATTTTCTCTTCCGCTTGAAAATATTTTCCGCAGAACAGCTCAACCATATCTTCCCAAACCTTCACAGATCCGGGAGGCAAGGTGGTGTACCATGTGTAGGCTCTATCATCAAGAGACTTTGAAAATTCTCGAAGGCATAGATCACCATTTCCGGCATAAGCCCCCATTGAGTCTACAAACTTACTGATGTGGACAAGGGCACTCCCCTTTCGGCCATCAAAACGTGAGAAGGTTGGGGCTATATACTTCTCGGGGTAAGGCTGTTTTAACAACTCAGCAGGATAGGGAGGCTTTCTTACAAAGAGCCGAGGCTCCTTTGGGTTCTTTTCCCTTTCTTGCTTGAGGAGGTCTGCTACATCAGACATTGTCACAAAGGTAGCCTCCTTTTGGTGTGATCCTGAGTCTTCATGAGGCTTTTCCTGGTCTCCATCTTCGTTTTGAGGAGGAGTCTTTGTACCAGCATCCTTTTCTTTGAGCTGTTTGATGGCTTCTGCCAGCTCACTCTGGTTCTGCTGCAAGCTCTGTATCAGTTCCAGCAGCAGGTTTGTTGGTGGTACCTCCTGGTTGTGATTGCTTGGAGGTGGTTGCGGTTGATCTTGCCCTTGTACATTGACTGCAGATTCGGCTTGGGAGTGTTCCATGTGGGCTGAAACTTCCCTTTGCTTTCTTCTCTGTCGAGGTTTAGGAGGCATGGCTCTTGAGCTCTATCTTTTCCTTCTTGGAAGTGTTAATCTCGACTCCCCAGTGGAGTCGCCAGAAATGTGAGGGGTGTTTTTGTAACAATGCCACGTGGCGTGCCGAGGGCGATCACGACGTGGACTTTGATATAGAGAAAAAGGGGTAGCCGAACCCAAAACTCAACCGAGGGCCTAAGGTTTGGCCCACGGGCTAGTGGGACACTTCTCAAGAATATTTAAAAGCTAAAATCACTAAAGCCCAAAAAATAACATGGAACAAGAATCAAGGGAAGTTCAACCGAAAATATCATTACCGGTAAGAAATCCAAAGAACAGTTTTGGGCCGAGCCTCTCACTGTTTCTCAGTTGAGTCGAACTTGAAACGACACGTAGCTTTGATCACTGTAACTCAAGCATGGGTTTTCTGCACTGCTGATGACATCTGCCAGAAGAGCTTTAGACAGTAACAAATTCTGTTGAAGCCAAAAGAAGGTTGACTTGTTGGGAGAGAGTCACCTCCGATGAGACATGCATGAGGGTTAGGGGAGAATGTGTTTAGGCCTTTTGTGGAGCTAAACTAAGGGTAGAGAACCATTGTGGTCCTTATAAGGCATTTTAGGAAATTCTGCCCAGACATCTGCCAGGAGAGCTTTCTGGGTATAAAGGAGATTTTATGATAAATCCTAATCCTTTTCGGATGAGACTGTATTTCTGGGTTTTGAATTGGTTTTTCTAAGTTGAAAATGGTCTCAGAAACATCCTCTTTCAGAGGTTCTCCCTTAGGAGAATCTAAGAGAAAATCCTTTCTCTTGGGTTTTAATTGTGGTAATTTCTTGAGTTATTGGAAGGGTTGTTCTTGGTCTGGCTGAAGCTAATGGGTCTGATGGATCTGATGCCTTGAGAATGCAGTCAGTTCTCCATATATAGAATGATTAGTGTGGCTTAATCTCTTGGGAAAAACCGAGGTTATCATTCCCTTAAGCCTATTAACTTTTTAGTGTTAGTCTTCTATGACTTTTTTGTCAAGAAGAGTATAGGTATAAGTGAAAATGATTAGAGCCTTTTTCTGGTGTCAGGGTAAGGTTTTCTCCTTCCCTGAAATGGCTTGTCAGAGGCACTCATTGCCTCTTGTTGGTGGGTTTTTTGTGTATGGTTTTGTCCATGCATGTCTCACGTGTCTTGGCACCCATGAATCCATCATTGAGTCTCCCAGCAGACTTAATGACAGTAATCCATGGCCACCTAAGTCTCGGAACTGACTCCCCTCCACCAAACCACACTCCTCAAGTCGGGTCAACATAAGGAGAGTAGCTTCCTCACGGGTCTGGGCCGTGGGAGCTACTCCCTGAGTCCCTTTTGGGACCGAGATAGGACATGGTTGTGGATTCTCTATAGTATTTCTTCACTTCCCATGCATTTTGGTTGCTGTCAGTGATCTTGGAGATGTTATGCAGAAATCTGCTGCGTGAACAGTGCTGGAAATTATAGTTTCCGGTGGAGTGGATAGCTGGAATAAGGCTGTGGAAGCTTGTGTAATTTGAAAAATGGTGGGTTGGCAGCTCTTGTCACGTTGGAGAAGGATTGCTTGCTGCTGCCTCCCTTCTTTTTAGTAATAATAGGACATAATACAGGTTCTGCCAGCAGCAGACATGCAACTCTTCCTTCTGTCAGCTTGAATTCAGACCTCATGGGGCCCACGGATTGGCTGTCTTCAGCTGTTTTGGGTGCTGGGCTGACTAGTGCTTTGGGTTCCAGCTGCTTTCCTCTACCAATTCAATAGGTGTTTGGACCCCATATTTGTATTATAAGTACATTTTGGACCATGGGCTTTTGGTAGATTTCCTTTTGGGCTTGTGAATAGTGCCGGGGCACTTAAAATATAGGCCTAAATGGCTCTTTAGGCACTGTTTTAAGGCTGGGTCCATATGTTTTCGGGTTGTGGGCTTTTAGAATGGTGTTAAGGCACCTCAATGATGAGCCCAAATAATTTATTTAAAGGTTATTTAGGATGCCTTATTGGGCTGGGCTCATTGGGTTAAATAATCAATTAAGCCCCAAGGATTCCATGGGTATTATTGGGCATATTTAAATAGGTTGGGCTTAATTGGGCTTATTTTATTTAGATGGTCAATTAAGCCCAAGTATCTTGTTAGGGGTTGTTTAAGGTATTTTATTGGGCCGGGCTTATTAAAGGGCTAATTAAGCCCAAGCATTTTATTTGGGAGGCCCATTTAAATTATTAGTTAAAAAATGGGCATGTACAATTAGTATGCAGAGCCCGTATATTATATATATAATATGCACCAAAAATTATATTTCAAAAATTCAGTATAAAAAGCACAAAAATGGAAAAATATAAAAAATAGCCCAATCCTAACCTAGTCTAAATTTCAATCACAAACCCAACCTAGCTTAGTCCAATTCCAATTTAAACCCATTCCAAATTCAAGCCCTATCCCACCCAAATCACAATTCCAATTTAAACCCATTCGAAATTCAAGCCCTAACCAACCAACCCAAATCACACATCTGATCTAAAATCGTTCAAAATAAAAAACAATCAAAGATCAAACAAAACTCCCCTCACCGTGCGATTAACCAACTGACCAACATAATTCACTTAATGATATGATATAGTAATCTTATAAGCATTCCTTCATGATGTAATGGGCACGGGGCATGTATAATAAATCAACAAAGGTGGTGGCTCTTTTGGTTGTTTCACACGCTAAGAGAATTAGATCTAATAGATTAATCCTAGAAGAGCATGATTTAAACGTTATAGATCCAATACTCTACGCTGCTACTTCTCGATCCGAATTGGTATATCTTAATTCTTGATAGTGGAACATATCAAATTAACAAATCCAAAATATATATATATGGAGAGACAAGTGAAAGTGTACTTACTCTGATAGCTTGCAAATAGGTAGATGCAGTCAATGGACGTCAAGAAGAGCAAGAGAGAGAGAGAGAGAGAGAGAGAGAGAGAGAATGTGTGTTAGATGAGAAGAGAAGAGAAGTAATAGTCTAGCAATTTACAACGCGTTTAATATACTGACTATTAGGGTACATGCAGAGACAGTGGCGGCGCCACGTTATGGTTGCACACCTGGTTTGTTAAAAGTAAAGAATATATATATAAAAGTGTTGTGAATGTGTTGAATACCCTTAAATAAAATTTTAAACACCCTCAAATAAATTTTGAACATCCTAATCCTAATAAACTCAATTCACTTAACCCAACAAAAAAAATAAAAGCCCGAATAACAACAAAAAAATTAACTCAAACAACAACCAAAATAACAAAATAAGTCCAAATAACAACAACTGGTGATGGTTTGATATGCGAGAGTTTGTTTATTTCACAGTTTTATTGTGTCCACTGTGTGGGTTTGTGCTTTGATTTGTGGTTTATTTATTTGGTTGTTTGTGCTTTTGTCACTTTATGGCTTGTGGCTTTTTAATTAATATTAACAACTTAAATAATAGTATTTAATTAATAATTTAATTAATCATATAACTTAATTAAATTAAATTCTTTTTGTCTATTTATCCGCACATCAAGTGTTGAATGTCTTATAGTTTATTTTTTATTCTTTTGCTAATACTGTGAAGAAATTTCTGATAAAGAAATTACTTATACCGAAATATTCATCTTCATAAACATAATGATTATAATAGCAGACCAAATTTTTCTATACCGCAAGATTCATGTATTATTATTATTATTTTTTTTTTGTGATGTTATATTCAAGTTTTGTATTAAACACCCTAGGAGCCACTGTGCAGAGAGAGAAAACAGAGGAGAAAGAGAGAGTCTGATTCAAAATCTTTCTTATGTCACTTCATTTTGTTATAATATATATCTAGATATAGATATATTTGCTAAATTGTTATAATATATTAGATGCTCCATAAAATTGCATTTCATTTTGCACATAGGTATGCCCGGTATGACTGCTTTTGCTGGTTTCTACGAACTTTTTTCAACCTAAGAAAGGAGACTATGTCTTTGTCTCATCAGCATTTGGTGCTGTTTGCCAGCTTGTTGGCCAATTCGCCAAATTGATGCGTTGGAAGTGCTGGAAGCTAAGAAAAGGTATATCTTAATTTATACTTTATTTGTTAAATTTTATTTCTTATTAATTCACAATTTGCTTCGTCAAAAAATGTCCTTAGTTTTTTCTTACTTTTTATTTTCAGCCCCTTTCTCAATTAAGAAACTGTTTTAAGAAAATTTATAGATTAATTCACAAGTGCTATCAATCAGGTCTTTATAGTTTAAATTTGAACAATTTCAACCAACCTTATTGTTAAGATTTGTTCCATTTAGTCCATTTATCTATGGTCGTTATTAGTATCACTATTAAATGTCAAACAACATCGCAAATGTGTAAATCAATCAAACTTAAACCAAGCAGTACTAAGTATTACAACTAATATTTTCTTTATTTTATTTTTGGTTTTCTAGTTGTACATGCCTATTGTTTCGGTCCCAAATTGAAGATTTTTTTTGCCCAATAACACCTTTTTTAAAGGTTTTTTGCCAAAAAGTACTGTTCCAAACTTATATAGGGATGTAGGCCAGTTTTACTCAAAATCGTCTCTTCAAGAGACGATTTGATGAAAATCGTCTCTTCAAGAGACGATTTGATCTTTTTTTTTTTTAAAAAATAAATTTTTAATTAAAATTTTTTCTTTTAAACTGGTTTAAAAAAAAAATGTAAAAAAATTAAATTTTGGACAAAATCGTCTCTTCAAGAGACGATTTTGGTCTTTTTATTTTATTTTATTTATTTTTTTTAAAACCAGATATTTTATCAACATTTTTAAAATTTTCCCGTCTCTCTCATCGACTCTCTCTCTCTCTGGCGACGCGATTCCACCGTTCACCGATCGATCCCTCTCTCCTCTGTCGCCGCTTCTTCTCTGCTCTGGGCTCGGGCCGGTCTCCTTCTCGCCGCTTCTCTGCTGTCTGCACTCCAGCCGGTCTCTTTCTCTCTCCACCACACCAACTCCGGTACTCTCTGAACCATTCTCAAAATTTATTTTTAATTGTTAGTTAGTTAGGGTTTGTAGTTAATTAAGGTTGATTTTTAGTTAGGTTACAAATGGATTTTAGGGTTATTTTTTAACCGGTAATAAAAAGATTTGATTAATATCTAGGTTCAATTTTAAGGAACTAGGAACATTGATACTATGAAAATATATATATATATATATATATATATATATAGTTTTTGGTTTGTGAGTACCACTTTTCTGATATGGTAAAACCTATGTGAGATTCTTTCTATGAAAGAGGATATGTAAAAGGAAAAAAGAAGTGGGAATTGGAATAGAGCTGCCCTTAATTTAGTAAAAATTATGAGAATATATGACTTAGTACACCCTAATCGCCAGCATGCTTTATAAGCTGCATCTCTTGAAATAGTCCATCCATGTCTATTTTAAATTCAACAAGAAGTGATTCAGCAATTCCTTGCTGGAACATTGAATCATTTTTCATTTAAATGGAAATTCCTATGCAGTAAGTACATATGGCATGTATGGACTTTGAATTTCAATACATAAAAGCTTTTCGTGAGCTTCACACAAACACTTTTAGCTCTTCTTCAAATACTCCCAAGTCCCAATTTAAAAACTTGTACTAACTTCAACATTATTGCCATGTTATTGCTATGGGACTTCTAACAGTATAAAATTCAGATATCCAAATTAAAGACCCAAAAGAGAAATTAGTCGAAAACTTCGGTCCTCCCAATGCATTAAACCTCACATTGTAACTCAATTTCTCACCCAAGTTCTCAAACTTTAAACTCTTAGGCTCAACAGTCACCGATACTCCATTAGGTTCATCCACTTGCACCACATAAGTACTCATCCGGGTCCCAACATTTGTCACTGTCCTCTTGTATGTTACACTAGTGCTTGGGCCATTTTTATCCAAAAGCACAGCAAAAGAAGGGTAGTTTAAGTCACCAGGCTGAAGAAATGCATTATTAGGACAAGTGAAATTACCCCTTGATAATAAAGCTATCTGAGAAGAGGTATACTTTAGGCTGCACAAATAATTAAGGTAGTCCTCAGATGTGATATCATAGATTAGACCTGGATCAGAAGCACTTTGTTGGTCAACATGTGTTTATTCATTTTCTATCTCATTCTCATTTATATCTTTCAATTTTTATTTTATTTAAAAAAAAAAAAAAACTTTTCTCTTATATCTGATAAAAAAAAACCTTTGAATCAAGGACCCTTTTATAATATAACTCAAACTTTGGCAGTTGGCAGTTGACATTTTACTGTTTTTAGAATTTGTTTGATATGGGTTTCCTTGAATGTTTTATCTAATTATTTATGAGCATTTTATTTATCTTGTTGGAAGTTAGTGTTTGTGAGTTGACATATCAATGTCTTTATTTTTGCAGCAGTAGTCAGATATGGATGATCTTGGTATTATTCCTGGACCGATTGACGCATCCGTTTTGACGTTACAAGCCAAGCATCGATCCACGGATATTTGGAATAATGACATGGTATGATTATTAGTTGTTTTGTTATAAAAAAATAATTAGTTGTTTTTTAAGTTATAGCGTTAGAGCATTCCCAATTGGTTAGGTAAATACCATTTAAGCCAAAATATGGCCTATGAACCCCAAAACCGCTCCCATTGAACTAGCAACATGTTAGGCAAAATAACTTTAAGCTATAGTGCTTGGCCATTTTTGCCCAAGCATTATAGCTTATTTTATTATATCTTTTATTTTAAATTAATTCTATTGGGAATGCTCTAAACAATAAAGTTATAACATATCTTCATCTCTTTGTTTGTATATTTTGCAGGGAGGAGATATTAAAAACCTGATATTGCATTGTCGTCGACGTGAGGCGGTATTATCACGTTCTAATCGGCCACATCCGCGTATTGTTTCTTACCTCCAGAGGGCCGGATTCTATGGCCTATATTGTCTGAGGTTCATCCAGCTCGATTGGGCATTGATTTCTGCCTTTGTCGAGCGATGGCGTCCGGAGACCCATACCTTCCACCTACCCCTTGGTGAGATGACTATCACCTTACAGGATATGGAGGTGATGTTAGGGTTGCCAGTTGATGGTCGACCAGTTATTCGGTCAACGATCTTGAAATGGCCTGAGTTGTGCGGTGAATTACTCGGTGTCATTCCTCCACCGGAAAAGTTAGTAGGGTGCCGTCTAAATATGACCTGGCTCAGTGAGACGTTTGGTGTGTTACCTGATAATGCTGATGAGGTCACTGTACAGCGGTATGCACGAGCTTATATCTTAGAGATGCTTGGGGGTAGTGTTTTCGCTGACACCTCTGGGGATTTGGTGCACCTTTTATGGTTGATGTTTTTGGATGACTTTGATACTGCTGGAGAATATAGTTGGGGTTCTGCAGCCTTAGCATGGTTGTATAGACAGCTATGTAACGCCGCTAAGGCACGAACAAAAGACATTGGTGGTGCCTTGATCCTGGTGCAATTATGGGCATGGTCTAGGTTCCCACGTATGACACCAGAGATCGTGTCTATCCAACCTATTGATTATGGTGTGGATGCTGCAGGTCAGCCGCTACCTCAGGGGCCGTATGGCATTAGGTATATATATATATGTATATATATATTATAGATTCTCCTTGGTTAATTGCTCATATGCTTCACAATATTTTTAAAATTATTGTATGTGTTTTATATAAGTACATGAATGATTATGTTATGTTATAGGTGGTGCAATGCAAAGTGCCAGAAAAATGTTAGCACTCATGTCTTACGCCATTATCGATCAGCTTTGGGTATGCAACATCCCGATGAGGTACTATACTTGTATTTGATGTATATTCACCGTATTCATAGTTATTGTTAATATATTTTATGTAGACCCATTGGGCTTTAGGTCCATTACACTACTTGTCCAACACTCATACTTGTACAGTACACATGTATAGTTTCCATTTGTTAATTCTTCTATTTTGTTAATACTTCTATTGTGTGTATACTTTTGTAGATTGTTTGGCAGCCGTATATTAATGCTAATTTGCCAGACTATTGCCTAAGAGGACGGGAGATATGGCGTACGATGGTGCCATTGATATGTGTGCATATTGTAGAGATGCACTGCCCCGATCGTGTCTTACGTCAATTCGGAATGCAGCAGTCCATACCTAGGCCCATCAATACTTATGTTACCTTGCATGCAGTAACTTTAAGGAAGAAAGAGACGGATTGGACGAAAAAATGGGAGTCCCATGTTGATACGTGGAATAATCGACTTGAGCATGTCATTACAAGTGACATAGTATCGGATCCTATGTCTTATAACGATGAGTACATGGTATGGTATCGCAGGATCACTCGACGCTATATCAGCAAGCAAAGCGCTTCTTTTGATGCTCTGGTAAGGGTTTTTACTTGATATTAGTTTTGCATCATTTATGCCTAGCAATTGTAGTGATATTATTGTAGCAATTGAATGATAGAATTCGTGATGGGATAAGATAAAATGACAGTTTAAATCCTAAAGTTTATAGTGTAACAAACTAAACTCTATAGATTCAAAAGTAAAAAATTAAACTCGATCCATTTAAGTGGAATGATGTTATATTTGGGGTTTAGTATGAAACATTGATTGAATTTGTTACATTTTGAAACCGTATGATTTAATTTTTTATACACTTATGGGTTGGATTAGGGTGTGTTTTATGGTATTTAACAAAAAAATATGTGGGTTAGAAGTTATTTTTTTGGATTAATTTTATGACATCTTTAATTTTATGATTTTATGACATCTTCTATTTTATGATAGGCTGATGTATTGCTAAACATTTATCACATGTTCCCATCATCCCATCCAGCAAGTAAGGAGGCATATCGGGGCCTAAAAATTGCCCGATCCCTTAATCGATTACATCCCACAGAGTCCACCCACCCAGTTGCCCCCACCATTGCCGAGCCCAGCTCATCCACCCACTCAGTTATTCCCAGCAGTCCACCCACACAGTCCACCCACCCAAGTACCCCCCATCCCACCCATCCAGTTACCCCCCATCCCACTCATCCAGATACCCCCCATCCCGCACAGTCTACCCACCCAGTTACACCTCATCCCACACAGTCCACCCATCCAGTTACCCTCCATCCCACACAGTCCACCCACTCAGTTACCACTCCATCCCACCCACCCAGTTACCTCTCATCCCGCACAGTCCATCCATTCAGTTACCCCTTATTCCACCCACCTAGTTACCCCTCATCCCACACGATCCACCCATCCAGTTACCCCCCATCCCATACAGTCCACCCATCCCAGTTACCCTCCATCCCATCCATCCAGTTACCCCTCATCCCGCACAGTCCACCCATCCAGTTACCCCCCATCCCACCCACCCAGTTACCCCTCATCCCGTACAGTCCACCTACCCAGATACCACCCATCCCGCACAGTCCATCCACCCAGATACCACACATCCCGCACAGTCCATCCACCCAGTTACCACACATCCCGCACAGTCCACCCCAGTTACCACCCATCCCACACAGCCCACTCATTCAGTTTCACCTCATATTATAGACCTCCACCCACCTAGTTACCCCAGTTACTACCCATTTCACACCGCCACCCATCACACCCTATATTGAGGAGACACCCACCATGTTAGGTATAGAGAGGGAAACACAGAGAGACAGAGAGAATAAACTGTGTATTCAGTATTCTGATTAAACATGTACAGCTAAGAGAATATATATAGTCCTAAACTAGGGACAGTATAGTAAATACATAGAAAACCCTAGTAAACATAGAAAACCCTAGTAAACCCTAGTAAACCCTATATACATATGTTAACATCCCCCCTCAAACTCAAGGTGGTCTGACAGAAGCCATCTTGAGTTTGGAAACAAGATCATGAAAACGACTAGGAGGAAAAGTCTTCGTAAAGATGTCAGCAGTCTGATCAGAAGAGCTAACTGGAAGAAGACGTAGGATGCCAGCAGACAGATGATGACGCACAAGATGACAATCAATCTCAATATGCTTGGTGCGCTCATGGAAAACATCATTATGCGCAATCTGAATAGCACTACGGTTGTCACAATGTATGATAGTCGGGGAAGAATGCGTAAGACCCATATCTTCCAACAGCCAACGAAGAGCAAGAAGTTCAGAAGTAGTATCAGCCAGAGCACGGTACTCTGCCTCAGTGCTAGAGCGAGACACAATATGTTGTTTCTTACTGCGCCAAGAAATAAGAGAGTCTCCCAAAAAGAAACAAAATCCAGTAGTAGAGCGGCGGTCAGTAGGATCCCCAGCCCAATCAGCATCAGAATAAGCACAGAGGTCAAGGGTGGAGTGAGCAGAGAAGTGAAGTCCGTGAAACATAGTACCCTTGATATAGCGAAGAATGTGAAGCACTGCAGCATAGTGTGTAGAATGGGGAGCAGATAAGAATTGACTCACCAAATGAACAGCATGAGCAATATCAGGGCGGGTTACAGTGAGATAGACTAAGCTGCCAACAAGCTGCGATAGAGAGTGGCATCACTGAGAGGTGTGCCATCCAAGGGAGTCAGGCGAGCATTCATCTCAAGGGGTGTAGAAACAACTTTAGTGTCAGTCAGGCCAGCACGAGATAACAAGTCAGAGGCATACTTAGCCTGAGAGAGATAATAACCAGTGGAATCAGAAGAGACCTCAAGGCCTAGGAAGTAGCTCAGATGACCAAGATCCTTCATCTCAAATTGTGGTGGAGAAATAACTTGAAATCAGAAATGCCAGAGTGAGTGATCATCCCTAGTAATGATCATGTCATCAACATATAGTAGAAGAAGAATCATACCCTTATCAGATCGGCGGATAAACAATGCTGTATCATGAGAACTGGATGAGAAGCCAAACTGATGGACAATACTGCTAAACTTGGCAAACCAGGGTCGAGGAGCTTACTTAAGACCATAAAGAGCGCGACGAAGGAGGCAAACTTTGTCAGGACAGTCTGAATAGCCTGAAGGTGCCTTCATATAGACTTCTTCAGTGAGATCACCATTTAAAAAGGCATTCTTAACATCCATCTGAAAAAGAGGCCACTGATGAACTGCAGCAATAGCAAGAAGACGAACAGAGGTACGAACAGAGGTAATACGAGCAACAGGAGACAAAAGTCTCCTCATAGTCAGTCCCATATTCCTGAGCATATCCCTTAGCAATAAGACGAGCCTTATACCGTTCAATAGAGCCATCAGATTTGGTCTTGATCTTGTAGACCCATTTGCAGCCAATGGCAGATTTACCATGAGGCAAATCAACCAAGTCCCAAGTATGAGTCTTCTCCAAAGCCTGAAGTTCCTCTGTCATTGCTTGCTGCCAAAGAGGGTTAGTACAGGCCTCACGATAGGTGTGAGGCTCATGAAGGGAAAGCACAGCTGAAAAACAAGAATAATCACGCAAATAAGCAGGAGGTGCTCTTACCCGGGCAGAACGACGAAGGGGGAGGAGAGGAGGCTGATCAGTGACAGGATCCACAGGCGGTGCAGGTTCTTAGGGCAAAGCCGGAGAGTCAACAGGAGGAGCAGCAAGAGGGAGGTCAGGAGTCTGATCAAGGACAGGATCCACAGCTAGTGGAGGTGCTAGAGGAGAAGTCGGAGAATCAGCAGGAGATATAGGAAACAAAGGTAGTGATGGATTAGTAAAAAAGGAAGGGGTGGAACAAGTTGTAAACTTGGACAGGGAATTAAACATGATATGTTCCCAGAAAACAACATGACGAGAAATGCGAAGACGTTGAGAGATAGGGTCCCAACAACGATAACCTTTGTGTTCAATCCCATACCCAAGAAAACAACATAGACGAGATCGAGGTTCTAATTTGGAATGTTCATGCGACTGAAGTAAAACAAAACATGCACAACCAAAGGCACGAAGAGAAGAATAGGAAGCTGGAGTACCATAGAGACGTTCAAAGGGAGTCACATTTTGGAGAGCTGAGGATGGAAGACGGTTGATGGTGTAGACAGCAGTGAGAGCGGCTTCCCCCCAAAAACGTTCAGGACATGAAGCAGAAATGAGAAAAGCCCTAACAGAATCAAGTATGTGGCGATGTTTGCGTTCAGCCCTACCATTTTGCTGAGATGTGCCTGCACAAGAACGCTGAATAAGAGTGCCTTGTGTGTGAATGAAATCAAGAAATTGAGAGTCTCTATATTCCATGGCATTATCAGTGCGGAAGATTTTAATGGTTTTTGAAAACTGTGTGGAAATCATTTGAGCAAAAGTGCAATAGATTTGAGCTAATTCAGAGCGATTGTGCATAAGGTAAATCCATGTATATCGAGAGAAATCATCAACAAATATGACAAAGTATTTAGATCCACCTATAGTAGCAGTGGGGCTAGGTCCCCAAATATCAGAGTGAATCAAGTCAAAAAAGGCATGAGAAAAAGAGTCACTATTATTAAAAGATAAAGCTGGTTGTTTGGCCAACTGACAAGATACACAGTCAACGGAATCATGTTTGACTTGACCCAAAAAACCACTAGAAATTAAAGTGCGAAGTTTTTGATTTGACACATGACCTAAACGTAAATGCCAAAGACTTAAAGGAAAAACAGAAGCAGTATGAGCAACATGAGACGGAGGGGGTGTCGATGTGGTAGGTAGGTGAAGTGAAGTGAGCTCGAACATCCGTCCCACTCTACGGCCTGTCCCAAGAACCTGATTCGTCCAAGGATCCTGCACACGACAACCAGAAGAACCAAACCACAAGTCAAAACCAAGTTCACATAATTGACCAACAGAGATGAGATTAAGAGTGAGGTTGGGAATAAGATATGTGTCAGATAAAGACAATGTAGAGGTGGAAACAGAACCAGTATGACTAGCAGCAAGGTGCGAGCCATTAGCAGTTTGAATAAGAGGAGTATGAGTAGTAGGAATAATAGAAGAAAATAGCTGAGAATCAGGAGACATATGATTACAACAGGCAGAATCAAAATACCAAGTATTACCTGAGACAGCAGAGGAAACCTTATCAGAGGAGGACAAAAATTGTTTGACCATGGTAAAGACCATTGGTCCTAACTCACTAACCGGGATAGATGAGAGAGAGGGATCAGAGGATGAGTCTTCAGCAGCAGCAGCAACAGAGTGATTAACAGGCCTTGGAAGAATGCCTGATTGACCTGGCTTGGGAGGCTTGGTAGGACAGTTGTAGACAATGTGCCCAATCTTGTGACAATACCGACATTGGATGGTCGGGCATTCAGCCAAAAGATGTCCCTGCTTATGACAGTTCTTGCAATATTTCGGACCATTCCTAGATGAGGAAGAGCTTGAAGGACGTGCAGCAGTAGCAAGGACCGCATCAGGGTGATGGGTTTGGAAGAGTGAGCGAGCAGTAGCAAGGACCGCATCAGGGTGATGGGGTTGAAGAGTGCGAAGACGGGTCTCATGAGAGAGAAGCTGACTCATAGCAAATTCCAGAGTAGGGAGAGGGACCTGTTGAAGCAAAGTAGCACGAACAGGTTCAAACTCAGAAGTTAAGGCCATCAGGAACTGGATAAGATGAAATTGATCTCGTTTGGTA
This sequence comes from Fagus sylvatica, assembly GCA_907173295.1. Taxonomy (NCBI): domain Eukaryota; kingdom Viridiplantae; phylum Streptophyta; class Magnoliopsida; order Fagales; family Fagaceae; genus Fagus; species Fagus sylvatica. The sequence continues at coordinate 107,949 of OU015765.1, read as the reverse complement.
GCTAAGATTGCTGCATCTGCAGGATCCTTGACAATATGGGTAGACTGTTCCATCTGTTCCATCTGAAATAGACTGCATACCAGAAGGACTGCATACCAGAAAGGTTGAACTCATTGATCGGTTGCCTAGGCGTTTGTTTCATATTTGACAAGAAGAGACCCCAAAGTTGATACTCGTGAGAAAGGCCAGCAGTAGTAGTATAATGACGACTCTCAGAAGATCCCAAACATCCTTAGCAGCATTTTCATAGCGACCAAATTGCTGATGAATGGAAGGTACAGTAGAGTGGCGAAACCAGGTGATGATTTGGTGATTCTTGCAATCCCAATCTTCAAGACGATCAGCAAATTTCGTGTGTCTTCTTCATCCTTAGAACGAACAGGAGCTTGGATTTCACCGGTGACATTTCACCGGTGACATAAACGCCATAAACTTTGCCTTTGAGGCTGCGCATGTCTTGATGTCTTGACACCAAGAATATAATTATGCCCATTGAGAATGGTAATGGTGGTAACAGTCTTGGGAAAGTTCATTTTTATCCATCGGAAATACCTGAAAAGAACAAAGGAGAAAAACAAAAAAAAGGGTTGGGCTAAGTTTCCTTTTTTTTTTTTTTTTTTCAGCTAGGGCTGACGTCAGCAATAGGTAGGGCTGACGTCAGCTGTGAGTACACGGTGCGGGGCGGGGGGTCGACTCGCGGGTCGCGGGTCACGGGTCACGGGCGCGTGGAGCTGGGAACCAAAAAGATGCCGGAAGCCTCACAGGCACGTGAGGGCGCGTGGGACGTCGTCTGGTTGCGAAACTTCAGGTGGAGATTCGTCTTGAAGAGACGAATCAATTGGTGCCTTGCACAAGACAAACGGAGCAGCCTAACGGCGGCGGCGGAGAGAGGAACCGGCGGGTTTGCCGGAGACAGATCTGGCGCGTGGAGGCGCGTGGGGAATTTTCTGGCGATGAAATTTCTCAGGTTTTGTAGATCGAGTTCGGAGGATCAGGGCAGTAGGTAGCACAGGATGAACGGAGGTCTCTGGAAGCAATGGAAGGAGAGGAGAGGCACGGCTATTTCTGGAGAGAAAGACTGTTTTCAAATAGTTCTACGGGTGCTTCTAAGAATTACAATGCCAAAAAATTAATTTGGCTCTGATACCATGTTAGGTTTAGAGAGGGAAACACAGAGAGATAGAGAGAATAAACTGTGTATTCAGTATTCTGATTAAACATGTACAGCTAAGAGAATATATATAGTCCTAAATTAGGGACAGTATAGTAAATACATAGAAAACCCTAGTAAACATAGAAAACCCTAGTAAACCCTAGTAAACCCTATATACATATGTTAACACACCAGTTCCACTCAGACATATTCACCTCCTCCCTCACTCATACCCACCACTGTGCCACCGGCACCGGCGCCTTTGGCAGAAGATGGTGGGCGTAGGAGGAACCCACCTCGGAACGTAAAAGCTCGTGGATGTGGGACTAGTTCTGCGTATCACCAACATTACAAGAGTATGGTTTTAAAGCATAGACATGGATATCATGTTGTTTGGCTTTATTTTGAAGTTGACAATTTTTAATATTAACTCCCTATGTTGCTTAGCTTTATTGGGGTTGTTACTTATATATTGTTGTGATTCTTTGCAGGACGAAAAAAATGAAATTTCATCACTAACACAAAACACTTGATTTATTTACTTTTGAGTTGTGTTTTTTTTTTTAAGTAATCAAGGTAGCATTTAATCAAGTATAATAATCAAGGTAGCATAGATCTTGAAGCATGAAAGGTACGTTATCATTTACTTTTGAGTTGTGTTTTTTTTTTTAAGTCACTGCCCCAATTCACTGCCCCAATTCAAATGATCTCTTTGTTTTTTATGGCAAGTTTTATGGGCTTGGTGACTTTAAGTTTTGACGTTGTCATTTACTTGAAGGTGTTCCTTATGTCCCTAAGTAAAAACTAGGGTTCTCATTACATTGCTTTGTGTTTATACTTTATACTGGTCTATATACTAAGTATTCTCAAGTCGGATTTTCATTTTTGGTTTGCTTGTA
>OU015765.1:37334-105797 GCA_907173295.1 Fagus sylvatica | reverse complement strand
TCGAGCCTGCATGTCAGAAGCTTCCTCAACACGAGTACACGACGCCCTCTCTTCTGTCTCTTTCGAAACTGAAACAAACAAAAGTGTAACTGTTTGAAACTGAAACTGAAATTCTCTCACAGTCTTTCCTCTCCCTCTCTTCACGTGCAAACATTCCCAAGAACAAACTACACTCCTATCAAACACTCAAACTTCCCCAGCGTGACCCATTCCCTTGCACCCGTAGACACAAAAGCACAAGGAAGTAAGAAACAATCTTCGAAAGAGAAAGGTGAGTTGACATTTCCATTTTCTTCTGTCATTTTTTATTTTTTTGTGAGTTGATACTATGCTTGCCATTTTGTGAAATATTTTGACTTTGGTTGAGGAATTTGCTAAGTGTGGACAATCTATGGGTTTTGTGGACAATCTTAGGGTTTTGTGTAGTCACTTTGTTCTGAATGAGTATTTTTTTAATTTTGATTTATGTGATCCCAAAGCCTGTTTTAGTTTGATTATCAATAATTATTTCTGTACATTAAATTCATTCTAGTGAAAGTTTTTACATTTGCTAGCTTGTGAGTATTAGAGGGTGAAGAAAAGAAACTTGATTAGCATCATACAAGTAAGATTCTTAACAGCAGTGTGGCAAATAAACTTAGATGGTTATATATTCTTTTTATACAAACAACTATGTGGAGGATTGAGGAGCTTTGTTCTGCTTGTGGATGTTTTTGTGGTTCTGGACCTCTGGTGATGATTTTATGGTTTACAGATCATCATTTTAAATTTACATGTTATTGAAGCTCAAATCCATCCAAAAAATTTACTTGTCAACATGATAGCTTAGTCTTGTTCTTTCTGCAATCACTTTTTTCTATGTCTCCTGCCTTGCTGTCAACATGACATACTTGGTGTTGCATTGTTTGCTGGAAATTGTTAAGCTTGTCCTTGATATTTGTTTGTCTTTCTTAATATATGTGCACAGTTTGGCTTTACATGGTTCATACAAGTAATTGCTATTCAAATACTCAAATCTAATTCTTAATATATGTGCACAGTTTGACTTTACATGATTCATACAAGTAATTGTTATTCAAATACTCAAATCTAAATGCAGGCCCTAGCTTAGAATATTGCATTTCTTGGTTGGACTATGAAATTTACAACCTTACTCATCAAATAAAAAATCTACAGTCCTGTTCCACCTTTATCGGATGTCCCCTAAAGAGACAATCAACCTTACAGTTTGGTTGTAAAGTCACTGTTTTCCTCCAAAGAAGTCTGAACTAAGCATGTAAGGTCATGTTTCTTTGGAGCTCTTTCTAAACAAAAGCCCATTGTGCTTGAATTAGAATGAGTTTCAAATAGTATGTCTCTCTTTCTCTTTGGTCCACTGAAGGTCCATTAGGACCATAGTTACAAGGCAAGAGACAATTAATTGTTTCAACCTTAATTATCTCTATCTTTCAAGACCCAAAGAACAAAAAATCCTATCTTTTATGAAGGTGAGATTTGATCTGTCTATAGTTCCACTTCAAGAGATGAGCATATTCTCTTTGTGATAATGTAAATGATGTGGTATAAACCATGCCCCAGTTGTCAGAAAAACAATACAATCTTAAAGACAAGTCCTGCAGCCTCAATATGCCTTGCTATTTGACTTTTGTATGATTCTTAAAGCATTATTGCTCTAAGCTAGCTTAGCTCCTTCTAGGGTAGATGAATGTGATTCACACTCTAACAATTACATTTCTTAGTTGTAAGCTTGTTTCAATATCATTATTTTCCCATAGGGGTTTTCTCTTATTCAATAAACCCCTCTCAATATTGCTGATGGTAGTTAAATTTACCTTCATGGGGTGGGTTTTAATTTTATTGTGTAAAGAAGAAAAAGGAAAAAGAGCCCAAGAAAGAGCCCCACCAAACACATCATGTTGGACTGCAAATAGACAGCATATTTTATTCTATAGTAAAAAGGTTTAAGAATAGTTTGCTTTATGCTCATTGCTAGGCTATGTCTTGGCACATCATATCTAACAAAAGATTTCCCAAAACTATTTACTAATTGAAAGAACAAGGGTCATCAGTTTGCTTCTATTCAAATATCTCTTTATACTTTTTGGGCATTTGCTCACACTTATGGTAAAGTTATAAATTGAATAAGGGAACTCTTAATAGAAACAACAAAGACAATTTACAAAAAGTTGTATGTCATACCACTAGCTCATATTGAAAAAAATATATATATATATATATTGAAATTACTTAAACCAGCTGAGAAACATGGAAAGAAAAACAAACCCAAAGAGTTAACTAAGAGAGAAGACAAATGAATACCTGTCCAGCCATGTGTGCCAAGTACTTGTATATTACTATATAGTACTAGTGATACTGATTGTGTTTAAAACAAAATAAATGAGGTCAAGTGATAGGGACTCAAATTTGGATAAATTGCTTCTAATTTCAATTACTATTATAAAGTTAGTTCTATTATAGTTCAAATCAAGTACTTTGCAGTCAACCTTTTCCTTCAATTCTTCCTCCATCTCTTCCATCTTTTTCTTTACTGCCTTGTCATGCACTCCATGTTATTAATTTATTAACTTAGACTCTTTTGGATCTTTCTTTGCTAGCAGGAAGTGCTTGTGGGTCCTGAAAACAGAACAGCAACATCTAACAGAAGTTTTCTTAAGGGTTAATTAACAGAACAGCCCAGACAGGTATACTTGCTTCATGGATCTATTTATTATAAATATCCATTCACTTTAATTGATGAAAGCAAACATATTGACTGAAAATTATTGTTAGTCTATCTACTGTGTCTGTGTTTAAATTATGCTTAATGAGGATGAAATGATGATTATATACTTTAGGATTGCATTGCATTGCTTAAGTTGGCATAGAAGTCAGTACTTACCATTACAGTGCTTTGTGGTTTTGCCTTTTGGGTATATTTTATTTGCCATGTACTTCATTTTAATCATGGTTATCAAATATCATAGCTGTTTATATGATTAGTTGATGACTTGATTGTCCTATTTTCCATTTATAATTTTTTTCAAATTTAGTACATTTTTTTTAATGTTCCCTTTAGAAGGCACTTGCACTTGCACTTTGCACTTGAATGCACCTCACACTTTCACCAACACTGTTAATGTTGCAAGGCTCATCTGGCTGGTATTGTGTCTGATCCTTCTTTCTGCTTTTAGATTCCTTATTTTTTTCAGAACTAATGTTTTTTGTTAGGGCTGTTTGTTACTTATCAAAAAAAGTATAGTATGGTTGGGAGATTGAACCTCTCTGCTGTAATTTGCTGTTATATCCAATTCTTTTAAGCAATGATTTTGCTACATGGGTTTTTGAATTGTGAGTTTTGACTCTCTGTTGCAGGAATTAGCTAAGATCAATCATTTGTAATATGTGTTTTCTCTTTCTTATATGGTCAAACAGCTTGTGTTTATGTTGCAGGAAAATATAATTGAAATTGCATTCACTGTGAATTAAGTGGTTTATTGTTGATTTAGTCTATATTGGTTATATATATAAACATACACAACATTTATATGGGTTAAGAGACTGGCACTGATTTGACTTGAATGTGACAAATATGTTTGGAATGGCCACATGTTTAAACTGTGATTAAAATGTGGACAATGTTAGGGTTTTCTGGACAATTTAAGGGTATTCTGGACAATTTTCACATTTTCTGTACAATAGTGGTTCAATTGGCAGACTTTTTTAATCCTTGTCTTGGCATTACAGAAACATATAATGATGATTTATCTTCTTCTTTAAACTTGTTAAAAGAGCTTTAACATGTTTCAAATATGGATTATCCTCATTGTAATAAAAAGGTGGACAGTTAGGTCTTGGGTTCAAAACCCATTGGGTCCTTGTGTAACTTAAAAAAAAAAAAAAACATTTTGTATGACTTAAATGCTTGTGTGACATGCTGGCTTCAAGACATAGTTTCTTTGGATGAGCTTATTCTTGTTAGCATCTATCCTCTATATCTTGTTGTTTCTTTTAATGATCAATGATTTTATGAGATATTCTAATTATATGGATTTCCATTTTGCATGTGGCCAAGGCAATGGCGAGTATTGATGTGAACACACCCGCAGGCAACATAGAAGTTGCACCTCGTATTCGCCATCATTGCATTGTTAGCAAATTGATGGATGTTAACAAGAGCTTATCTGAAGAATGTAAGAGCCAGCTTCAAACCACTCCATTTGGGTGGTTGTTGAATCTCCACTGCAACATTGAGGCAAGTGGACGAATACTTGAAGTGATGGCTACAAGTTGGAATGCCGATGCACGTGCATTCCAAGTGGGTGATAGGCTCATACCTTTCACCCTATATGACATTGCCCTCATATTGGGGTTGCCTGTGAGGGGGGAGCCAATTGATTGCAACCAATCTCATTCTGGGGGGTCTGTGGTGGAGAAATTGCTAAATAGGCATTTGAAGACAACTTCACCAGACCGAACTCAATTGGTGACATTGCTCACCAAACCTTCCATACAAGTCCCAAATAGGGTTAGGTTGTACATTACCCTAGTCTTTAGCTATTTTTTGTTTCCTACCACCTCCAAAAAAGTCAACCCAAGCCTCCTACCATTGCTTGATGATAGAGCCAACCTAGGTACATATGCATGGGGGAAGGCAGTGTATGACTTCTTGGTTAGTGGTTTAAGCCGCGCAGCTTCATCGATGCAAGCGAAAAAAGGTAGATTACAACTTGCACATTCAAGGTTGCACTGCCTTGCTTCAGGTAAAAAATTTTTTTATCCTCATTGTTTACTCCACAACCATTCTAAATTTTGTTTTATTCTTAAACTTGCCATTGATGTCATCATTTATGCAGATATGGGCATGCGAGCACTTGGGGGTTGGTCAGAAGAATGCTGAAATTAACCAACCTTTCCCAAGATTTTTAGCATGGACCCACCAAAGAATGTATACTAAGAAGGCAAGGGAGGCCTTTAGTAACAGTGCCAATGTAAGTATCTTACACTAAAGTTGCGTACTAGTTTAATAAATCACATGTTAGTTTCTTATAAAGATGTTATATGTTAGTATTTTAGCGTTCTAATTCATATATCTTGTTGTTTGCAGGTGCTGTCCGTGCTTGTAGCAATGCCATGGGAGCAAGAGTTCAATGTGGTAGAAGAAGCCATGGAGACCTTGCAAGAAACCCATGGCAGCTCGCACCCAACCATATCAAGGGATGATGGGGCTGGACCAAGCAATATTCCTCAAACGCCGTCCAATCAATTGCAGCTAGAGCTCCAAGCTGAGAGGGCTGAACGGGAAGCTCTAGCACGACAAGTTCGGCGCTTAAAGGATGAGCTTGACCATGTGAAGGGTCTGGTGGCCACGGTCCTAGAGAGTAGCCCCAATATTCAACAAAACCAGACCGCACCCTCACAAAACCAGCCCCCACCCTTACCCTCACAAAACCAGCCCCTACCCTCACCCTCACAAAGCCAGCCCCCACCCTCACAAAGCCAGCTGCCCATTCAAACCCCCATTGTGGACTTGCCAAGCTCACCGTCCAAGGCTGTCAAGAGAGGCAAAGCTGCCAAGAGAGGCAAAGCTGCCAAAAAGAAGGCCAAGGTGGCGGTGGTGGACTTGGCAAGCTCACCATCAAAGCGGGACAATGCAGGGGAGGCAGCTGCAGCTGTGGTGGATTTGGTGAGTTCACCATCAAAGGGGGCTACTAGTGTGACGTATACAAGGGCGAAAACACGAGCCCACAAGAATCTAATGATAGTGGCCCCCCATTCGGAACCAGTTAGAAATGAGGTACGTGTGTTGTGTAATGATAAACTAACTTTATGTACTCCATATGAAAATCACATATGAAACACTATGAATGACATATGAAAATCACATATGAACTAACTTTATGTACTCCATATGTTATTGCTTTATGTTGGGTTCATTGTCATTTAACTTTATGTTGGGTTAAATGTTCATGTTCTTTATGTTGGGTTAAATGCTCATGCTTTAACTTATGTTGGGTTAAATGCTCATGCTTACTTTATGTTGGGTTAAATGCTCATGCTTTAACTTTTTTTTTGTTTAAAAATCACATATGAAATAACTTAATGTACTCCATGTTTAAAAATCATGAGCAGTGGGTGGATGCTCATTTCCTATACCAGCCAACAGCTGCTGATGAGGCTGTCTTGGCTGATTTTAGGAAGAAATGGGGGGGCGCGAAAAGGCGGGCCACTAGGAAGAAGGTTGTAACAACTCCTTTCTTTCAATTATGTAATGATTTATGAAGTGATTATCAATATTACCTCATACTGGTTTATAACACGTTTAAAATTTTCTAGGCCCAACGAGGTTGATAGCGATGAGATGGCAATCTCGACCGATACATATGAGCTCACGGGTCGAGAGGTGTCATCATTGTTAGGCGATCAAGCTAAGGACGATGGTTCTAGGTGGATATCCACCGCGGTAATTACATACTCATTTTGCATTTTAGATCCTTTATTTATTGCATATTTGAGACATGAGTTTTACAATTCCACATTGTTTACTAAGCAAGTGTGACACACGCAGGTGGTGGACGCTTTCAAGGATGTCCTTATGCAAAAACTCACCTGAAAGCGGCCACCCTCCACCGTACATAAACTTCATAATAAGCGTACATGGCGGGGTAAAATAACAAAATTTCAACCTTGGCAAATACTTGTTCATACTTTTACACTATGCATGATGTCAATACAGTGAGCTCTTTTGTGAAATAACTAACTATGATTTATGCAGACTACGATCCTGGGTATGAGTCCAGTCAACCTCAACACAAAGAGGCAAAAGAACAAGAAAGGGTAAACAACCCATTCAGGATGACCAGCCTCAACCACAATCTGTGTTCCGCCCTAGTTGGGTACGCGCAATGCCGGGAAATTGCAACCGGGTAATTAGAGACCTTCTCCAACTTTCATTTTGTCAAAAACTGTTGTTACATATCTATTCTGAAAAACCTGTGTATGACCTACCCTTTTGTTTCTTAATGCAGATTTTTGTCCCAGCATGCCACAATGGCCATTTTGTTATGCTGGTTGTAGATTGTCTAGAAAAAGTTTTCTATTTTTTTGATTCTTCACCTAGTGCAACCCATAGAGCTTTGGCGCCAACATTGGTAAACACTTGTTTTTCATTTCAATTTTCTTGCTAACCCAGTATTTACATATAATCCCACTGATACTACTTTCTGCTGCTTGCATCATAGAGAAAAGCTTTGGAGCAGATATGCATAGAGAACTTGGCACCATAAGGATGCCCGTACATGGCTCCTAGAATACAAGGATGACATACCAACCCAAGATAAATACGCGTAAGTACCAATATCTATCATGACCCGAAATATATTGAGTCAAATTTGAGTGTAGACTGTGTAAGTAAGTTCATATTCTCTTTTAATGTGTTTTGATAATTCAAATGCAAATGTTGGTTGCTATGTTGATTGTTAGTGTTTTGATAACTCAAATGTAATTGAGATGTTGGTTGTTGGTTGATAACTCAAATGTAATTGTTGCTATGTTGGTTGCTATGTTGATTGTTGGTGTTTTGATAACTCAAATGTAATTGAGATGTTGGTTGTTGGTTGATAACTCAAATGTAATTGTTGCTATGTTGGTTCTGGGTTCACTTGAATGTTATTACTATTTTCCAGAACATGTGGACAATAATGTCCAAACTTAAAGATAATTGTCCACACTTTCTATGGATGTTATGGATGTTACATAGGTTGTTGGTACATGTTGGTTTCTATGGATGTTATGAAAGACAATTTAAGTGAAGTAAATTTCCATAAATTATGTTGATCAATGTTTATTTTTATGTACTTTTGCCTCAATTTTTCCAGCTCCGACTGTGGGATTTTCATGCTCACATACATGGAATCCTTGATTTTTTGTAACAAGATAGTACAGTTCGGAGAGGTATGATTTCCACACCTTCATTTCATGATGCGTTAATGCGTTCATTTTAAGTCAAAACAACTAACCAATAATTTTTAAATGTCTTTTATGTTTTGTAGGCTGATTGCCCAAGAATAAGGCAACGCATTTTGCTAGAATTCTATTACAATTCCTTGCTGCCCAAAGCTTTACAAAGCTAAAACTGGACAATTCTTTACCGTGCTTGCTGCTGCCCAATTCTTTACCGGCATATAGTTTTATGTTTTGATACACATTTGTTATTTTTGTATTTACGTTTATACTTTTTGTATTTAAAATTTTGGTTGCTCTATTCTTTCTATACTTGAGATTGTATTAAAGGTAGTGAACAGATAAATGAAATGGTGAAATTGGTTGGAAACATTTGCATATATTTTAGGTTACCCATGAGTTTCTTTTATATTTAATGTTACCAGGAGCAACCTATTGCCATTGGAATCTTCACATTACTTGTTGTGAAAGATATAAAAAAAGGATGTCTAAAAATGTTTCCCAAATTGTGGTGAAACTAAATATGTTCAAACAAATATCCAAGAGCAACCTATTGCCATTGTCTACATTGGAAATAATAAAGTTTGGTTTTTTTTATTTTGAAGTGATTTTGGTTGGTTGAGATAAAAAATGATAAAATTGTTACAAAGATACTAAGAAACATGTTTAATAGATGCCAAGAAACATGACCAATTCGTATGAACATGTTTAAATGTTCATACAATTTTCTGGAAAATGTGGACAAAAACATGAAATTATGGACAAAAAATTGAAATTGTGGACAAAAATTTCGAGTCTACTTATGAACATTTAAGTAACCCAGAAATGTTCATATAATTTCTGGAAAATGTGGACAAAAATAAGAAATTATGGACAAAAAATTGAAATTGTGGACAAAAATTTCGAGTCTACTTATGAACATTTAAGTAACCCAGAAATGTTCATATAATTTCTGGAAAATGTGGACAAAAACATGAAATTATGGACAAAAACTCCAAATTGTGGACAAACATTTCGAGTCTACTTATGAACATTCAAGTGAACCCAGAAAGTGTATTTCATGTTTTTGTCTATAATTTCCAATCTCAACCAAAATCAACCAAACCCTCAAAAAAATATTAAACCCAACAAAACCTTCAACTTTTATTATTTCCAAACCATAACAAAATCATCCAAACCCTCACAAATACAATCAAACCCCAACTTCAAACATATTCCCAAACCCAAATAAAACCCAAATCTTTAAACCTAAATCAGATCTCAAATCAACACTTTCAAACCCCAAATCTTTCAAACGTCAAACTTCAATAGAGAACCCGAATCTTAAAACCTAAATCAGATCTCAAATCAACACTTTCAAACCCCAAATCTTTCAAACTTCAATAGAGGAAAAACCTTCGGGGGAGAGAGATCCATGGCTTCATGAGGACAGATCGGGGAGAGGAGGAGCAGAAAATTCGGGAGGAGAGAGTAGAGCAGAGCATTCGGGAGTAGATGGATCCATGGCTTCATGAGGACAGATCGGGGAGAGGAGAAGCAGAAAATTCGGGAGGAGAGAGCAGAGCATTCGGGAGGAGAGAGAGTGAAATTTTCAGAAATGAAATTTTCAGAAATAATGGGTGTTTGGTTACAGGGATAGTGGAAATTGGAATAGCAAACCGGGAATAACCGGTTTGTCTTTTAGTGGGGGTGTGAAACAGTAACTTTCACACCCTGTGTGAAAGAAACATTTCCCTTTCATTATTACTAATTCTCAAAAGAAAGAACCAATTAGTTTTACATTAATTGTACAGAAAATCTAATGTTTCATAGTTGATTAGGAAAAGAAAGTGGCTGCTGCACTCAAAGTGACTCAATATGACCCTTTAAACAAAGGTGTATAAAGTCCTTGTTGATTCATGTAAACAATTTATATGAGAAACTTGAACAAATAGACAGATACCACACTTAATGTCAGTTAGTATCTATACAAAAGTAGAAATGAACATTCATAATAAAGAACAATGGCTCAAATTAGGAACCAATTCCTTGCCAAAACAGGGTGTGGAAATTATTTGAGCAACCATCCTTTATTTATATTTTCCAGTTAGACTATATATCTCTAAAGGGTAAAACTTAGGTACAGTTCCTTAGGTTAGGCACATTAGGTTCTCCAATTAAATTCAAACATATAGTTGCATTAACTAATGAAACACAAACAATGTTATCTTTTTCAAGAATATTTAAATTCAATGTATTTGAATTCAACTAGGAACCTAATATACTTGACCTAAGGAACTGTACCTAAATTTTACCCTTCTCTAAATGTTCACTTATATAGACGAGTACTCTCCACTGAAGCAGGCCATAGAATTTGAACACTGAGAATTTACTTACCATGGCACTAGCTTTCACTATAGTGACAAGAAGAAGCATTAGATATACACATAGATATCAAATAAAGTGTGTAAAAAACATATCCGAAAGGAGGTAAAATGATCACTCACGATCAACTACAACTTCTTGTTTTCCGACATTGTGGCCACTAAACATTCCTACAAGAGCTGCAAGGCCATTCTCAAGGCCTTCAGCTATGTCTTCCACATATGCTATCTTTCCCTTCTCTAATATAAGTCAGCACAAGGTCTAAAAACTTGGGAAAGAGGTGATAGTAATCATACACTGTAAATCCTTCTATATGAATCCTCTTATATACCACAGACAATGAATTTCTTATGCCTTCATGCTGATCAAGATTGTATTGTGAGATCATTCCAGCTACAGCAATGCGACCGTGGAGTCTCATTAAGGAGCACTGCATCAAGCATTTTGCCTCCAACACTTTCAAAGTATATGTCAATGCCTTCAGGGAAACACACAACAACATTGAGTGAAAACACCAAAGTCTCAGTTTTGGGGAAACTTGCTGTTGCAAATAACAATTAGGCCTTCATATTGCTATTGTGATATTTATCAAACATTAGTGCATGCTAACTTTTATTTTTAAATGTTATGCCATTCGAATATGAGTAATATAGTGCAATCACCAATGAAAAAAGGGTTAGTCCCGCAGCATATTCATTTATAATAAGGAAAATTTTGATATTTTGTTTCATAGGTATCTTTTAGATTATTTATATTCAAATTGTCCACTGACCTTTTTAAAGCTGCATCGAAGTCATGCTCTTCCTTATAATTGAAAGCCTCATCGAATCCAAACTTGCTCTTTAGTATACCAACCTAATTCAGATAAGAGTAAGATATATATTGAGATTTCATATTGAAAAAAAAATCCAAGCTTGTTCTTTAGTAGGGTATTGATCGACGTTATTGAAATGCCTCAAGTTCTATGTCCCCTGCTTTAAAACAGAGATTCGAGCATGCATACATAGTAGCTGAAAATTTGGGTCCAAAAAAGTAAAATCATACAGCAGGGTATGTAACAAACAGAAAAATGTTAAGATAGGAACCGAAATACCCATAAAATCCGAAACGCAAGGGCATGTAATGTAACAAACATATTAGGCTCAACGTTTATGGTATCCACTAATTAAGTTCTCAAGTTCACATCTCACAATTTCAAACCAGGATTCAAATAATTGCATCATTTTAGTCCTTGGTTTTTTGGATATATGTTATTGATGAGAAGATTTAAAAAATAAAAATAAATAAATAAGGAATATAGGGAGTGTGAGGACTCAAATGAACTTGTATCTAAAAACTTAGGACTAAAATGAAACGTTATAAAACATAGGGACCAAAATGAAAACAACCTAAAAATATAAAGACCAAAAATATATTTTTGCAAAAAAGAAATATGGGTAGAAAGAGCGATCAATTTTGGGATCATGCTAAGGCTCTAAATGGTCGTTTCAAATGTAATTATTGTAAAGGTGAATTTCCTAGAGGTACATCAAGGATTAAATCACACTTGGCCTGAGTTAAAGGTCGTGATATTGTTATCTGTGAAGTTGTGCTTGAATTTGTTTAAAAAGAAGCTTATGAAGCAACCAAAGGGACAAACAAAAAACATAAAAGTGCATCAACCTCATGCAGAGCTAAGGAGAGTAAAATCACCTCAACTTCAATATAAAAAATTAAGGAGGACAAAATTGTCACACATGTTTTTATCTAGTCCCAATTCTATACATAGTTGTTTATTTCTAACAAAACCATACTTTTAACACTTTTCAAACCTTTTCATACTAATTTCTAATTTTCAGAGCAAGGAAGAATATATGGCTGAAATTGTCCTCGATGATATTGTGGAAAAACTAATAGCTAATGCGTTTTCACTTGCCACTGAACATATCGGTTTTGAGTGGGGTTTCAAGGAGGAGCTGAGAGGTCTTCTTGAGACATTATTCAAGATTAAATTCATGTTACATGATGCTTAGAAGAGGCAAGTAATTGATGAGTCTATGAGGAACTATTTAATGGAGCTTAGAGATGTAGTTTATGGTAGGAGATGACCGTGCTTGCGACAGTACTTGCAAAAGTTCGAGCCATTCTGAGATGCTTGAAATGAGCGAGTAGGAGGAGCAAGGACTACATCAAGGTAGTGTGGTGTAAGAGTGTGCAGACGAATCTCATGGGAGAGAAACTGGCTGACAACAAATTCCAAAATCTTTAGTACTTGCTGAAGTAAAGTAGAACATACCTAGCTCAAAATCAGAGGTCAATACCATTGGGAACTAGATGAGTAGGAGTTGATCTCTTTTAGAGGCCAAAATCTTAGCATCCTTGGGATTTTTGAAAATATGGACGATTGCTCCAACTGATCCCAAACAAACTACATACTAGCTAGAGAGAAAATTGATGATCTGATGCATGGGTTCTTGTTTCATAGTGACAAGTAGGCCCCAAAGCTGATACTCATGGGAGAGATCGATAGTGTGTATAACGACTAATCAAGAGGTCCCAAATATCCTTCACATTCTCATAACGACTGAACTGTTGACAAATGGAAGTTACTGTAATGGTGCGAAACCAAGTGATGATTTGGTGATGTTTGCAATCTCAATCTTCAAGGCATACTAAAAAGATCTTGTCAGCTTCATCAGTAGAACAGACAAGAGCCTTGATGTCACTAGTAACATAACGCCATAATCGATGGCCTTTGAAAAAACTACGCATATCTTGGACCCACAATCCCACATGATGTAGTTTGCCTATCAAAGGTAGTGGTGACAGTCTTAGGAAGCTCTAATTTATTCATTGGGAAAAAGAATATGAGGAGTACCTGAAAAAGACAATAAGAAATAAGGGGTAAGGTTTTTTTTGTTTTTGTTTTTTTTGGGTCTGCTGATGTCAGTAAGGCAATAGAAGCGAGTCGCGGATCAATTCATGGGTTACGGATCGGTTCAGTGCTTCATGGATCGGTCTCCAATTGGGTCATGTGGATCGAGAAATGGGTAGCGGGTGGGGGTTGTAACTGGGGCTGACGTCATCAGGTCATAGAGTGGGTCGAGTGCAGATCTGAAGCAGAGGAGATCGAGAAGCCCAATGGCGCATTTGACAGCATAAGATCACGGAATTCCGGGAGGCGGTTGAGTAGGCTTCGACAAGCGGTGGTTGGCATGTGACGGACAGAGGTGGCTAGCAGAGGCGTTGAGGAATGATGCTCATGGGTTTTCCAAGAGTTTCTTTGGTGTGTGGAGGCGCGTTTGGGCGCGGGTTTCCTAGAGGATATAGGGCGGAGTCTGACGAGCTTGATGGTGGGTGTCACACGTTGAACGGAGGTCTCTAGCGATTGCAACAAGCAATGGGAGCACCAATTGTGTTTGAGGTATTTCTGAGATTTCTTGGGGAAAAGGCATGAGAGTAGCATGGAAGCTACTATTGATTTAGCTTCCATACCTTGTTAATGTAATACAAGAGAAAAGACAAGAGAGGCAGAGAGAATAACTATGTATTGAATATTCTAAAATAACATGTCCTATACTGTAGGACATTATATATAAGTCTAGACTAGTATACAATATAGTAAATACAAATGAAGTCTTGAACTAAGACAATAGAGCACGTATCCACTATATATATGTGTGTGTGTGTTTCGATGAACCTTCTCGTGAGTCGCTCGGATCAACGACCAATAATAAGTTATTTAGGAAATCTAATTCTTGAGTTGTAAGGCATACATGTCAGGGGCGGATAGAACATGAAAATGGTTCGTGCTTGAAGCAATCGGTTCAAGATGAATAGCGGCTCCAAACGAGTTTTGGTTGCCTCTCAAAAAGTCAGGATAATTTTTTTTTTGGTTATTATTCTTCTTCTTCTTCCAAACTATAACAAAAATTCGGAGAGTCGTATAATTCGTGTCCTTTAGAAAGATGATCATTTTTATACATGTAGTAGGCAAGGTGAAGGAAACATCAGGGGAAAGGGGTCCCAAAATAAAACAAAGTTTCAAAGGGCCGTATAATTCGTGTCCTTTAAAAACACATGGTCGTTTTGATACATTTAGGTAGTGTGGAGGACACATAAGGCGAAGTCACACTAGAAAAGGATAGGATCCGCTTGAAAATTTTTATTTATTTATTTTTAATTCAAGGCTTAAGAATTATTTAAAAAATGTACTCTTTGACAACCAATAAAATTTTGAACCTACCTGCAAAATTGACCCCAAAAGCAGAATGTAAGAGCATTGTGTGTCACAGCGAAGACATACAAATTAAGTTTGGATAATGATAGGAAATAGTTTTCCTCCAACCCGGTTAGGAGGAATTCTCCTTCAACCTATTATGTGTCAATTAAATAGACTATCTACATGTATTATTTGAAAAAGTCACATGACTTCATTAAAAAAGGTTCATGTGACTAAAAGTACATGTGGATGGTTCTATTTACTTGCCACATAGTGGGTTGGAGGAAGATTCCTTCAAACCAGGATTGGAGGAAAACTATGTCCATTTTGATATATATATATATATATATATAATGAAAATTAAATGTCAAGTGATACAATCACTAAATCCATACATTCACTTATCTCATAAAACTCATAAAACTATTAAACATTTTGCACATTGGTAACGCAGGCCTTGGTAAAAAAAAGGATGACGGTAGAAAATGTTTCACGTGGTTTGGCTATGTGAGTTTATATCCATAGGATGAAACCTAATAGGTTATATCTTTATTAGGTCACTCGGTATATAATATTTTAGATGATTACAATGTTTTTAGAGAAGTTTTATTTATAGGAAAATACTAAACAACAATTCTAATCTCTAATCAATATGGGATTCCTTAATATTACCTCCCATTTGAGTATCGTTGCCATTTGATTGCAAAACAATATAGCTTTCTAGATAATGTACTTGAGAAAACATTGGTGACATTTTACTTCAAATAAAAAACAATTAGTGAACTTACCACTTAGACAAAAAATTAAAGATACAAACAGACAGAAATCTCACTAAGGTTTAACTGTTGAAAGTGTAATTTAGTATAAGATTTGATATTATATATGAGAGCTTAAGAAAATTTAAAAAGAAAAACAAATCTGTACCAGAACATGAGACTTTTTGACATCATAAAGCACGTAGATGCTGTAAACAAATAGACAATTGTTTGACTAATATGAATATTATGTTTATATAGATTGTCCGTTGTTTTGACAGTGGGTACGTTTTCTTTCCCGACTGTACGCCCCCGTTTTATTCGGATTGTATGTCTAATATACCTTATAGTTTTATTTGGGGTCAACAACGACCAGAGAAGTAATACATCAAAAAGTCAAGATAGTTTTTTTTGTTGTTGTAATTCATCATCTTCATCTTCTTGATGATGATATAGAAAGATTAAAGCACCAATAATACAAGAGCGTCCCAAACTATAACAAAAATTCGGAGAGCCATATAATTCGTGTCCTTTAGAAAGATGATCTTTTTTATACATGTAGTAGGCAAGGTGGAGGAAACATCAGGGGAAAAGTGAAAAGTCACACTATAAAGGTGGACCCGCTTGAAAATTAGAATGGAATAATATAGAAATGTTAGAGCCTGATAATTGGGGGATCCCAAAATAAAACAAAGTTTTGAAGGGCCGTATAATTCGTGTCCTTTAAAAACACACATTCGTTTTGATACATTTAGGCAGTGTGGAGGAGGACACATAAGGGGAGTAAGTCACACTAGAAAAGGATAGGATCCGCTTGAAAATGAGATTGGTATAAGTTTTTTTTTTTTTTTTTATTTTTTTAATGAAAATGAGATTGGTAGAAAACCTAAATTTAATGAAAATATAAAAATGGAGAAATACAAATGAGAGAGATAGAGAGTGGAGGTTAGGGTTTCACGTGGTTCAGCTATGTAAGCTTATATCCATAGGAATAGGATGGAGTCTAATAGGTTACATCTTTATTAGTTCACTCAATATATAATATTTTGAATGATTACAATGTTTTTAGAGAAGTCTTATTTATAGGAGAATACTAGCTAAACAATAATTCTAATCTCTAATCAATATGTGATTCCTTAACACTACCTCCCATTTGAGTATTGTTGCCATTTGATTGCAAAACAATATAGCTTTTCAGATAATTTACTTGAGAAAATATCGGTGACATTTTACTTGAAATATAAAACAATTAGTGAACTCACCACTTAAGACAAAAAATTAAAGATACAAACAGACAGAAATCTGATTAAGGTTTAACCAGAAAGTTGAAACTTGAAAGTAATTTAGTATAAGATTTGGTATTATATATGAGAGCTCAAGAAAATTTAAAAAGAAAAACAAATCTGTACGAGAACAGGAGACTTTTTGACATCATAAAGCAAGTAGATCCCGTAAACAAATAGACAACTGTTTGACTAATGTGAAAATTATGTTTATATAGATTGTCCGTTGTTTTGACAGTGGGTCTGTCCGAAGCCGTTTAGTACGCCTCCGTTTTATTCGGATTGTATGTAGTTTAGTACCTTATTGTTTTATTTGGGGTCAACAACGACCAGATAAGTAATACATCAAGCTTGCCTTTGCCTATAAGTAGTTCAATACCCCGCCCTTAACAGAAAAAATTAAATACCTCCCTTCACTATTCTCTCTGTTTCAAGCTAGCACACTGAAAATTCCTCAATCTTTCATTTCCCCTCTATTTATCATACCATGAACAACCATCTTTCATTTCCCCACATTAAGCATGCTGCTGATGATGCCACTCCACAAGAAACTGATCGCAACACCATGTGGTGTGTCATCCAAATCGGAGCCGGAATTTTTTCAGTCATTCCCTTTGTGGCTCAACAAACTGGGGGTCATGATGTTGCTCGAGGAAGCAATACAGTGAGGGCTCATGGTGCACATGCTCTTGATGTTGGAGGGTCTCCAAAGTACCACTGCATGATTTGTGGAAAAGAGTTCCCCTGAAATATGCTCGAGGTGGCCATATGAGAATGCATCCCAAGCATCAACGGCAGGGCTTGATTCCTCCTCCAACTGGTGAGTCGTCGGCTATCAGAGGACAAGTGAATATTCTGATGGAGCCACAAGAGAATGGCGCCCTTGCTTCTCGTGAACTTGATTTGAATGTACCTGCAGCTCCAGAGACTTTCTCAAATTTGATTTGAATATGCCTCCTCCGGAGGAGGACGATGGCTATGGTTACTAAGGGTTTTTATGGGAAATACTTCCTTAATTAAACGTTGTTCCAAGTCGATCATTGTTAATAATGTACTGCTTTCTTATTTGATGTTAATCGCTTATCTTGTAATCGGGAAATATTGCCTTAAACCTTGTTTCAAGTCAGTTAATGTACGGTCAGTTAATGTACTGCTTTCCTATTTGATGCTTATATCTTATTTTGAAATTGGGTAGTTTGGATTTTCGTTGGAATAAATATATTTCTTTCTTCTGTCTCAATCCAAATAATCCATTTTATGTTCCAATCAATTAAAATCTGTCATTTGTCTTTTTTTCCTTTTCTTTTCTTTTTCCGTTAAACTTACCAAACCTTTCAAAAGGCAATGGTTTCCCTCGGCCACCATGGCATCGTCCACTCCCATTTGAACAAATGATAAGCATCATACACTAGAAGCAACAATATATCCTTTAGGTTTGCAAAAAAAAAAAAAATCTTTTAGGGTAAATTACACTTTACCACCCTAAACTATCACCCATTTTTCACTTCACCCCCTAAACTTTAAAAAGTAACAATTGACCCCCTAAACTATTAAAATTGCACGGCCGTTACCCCCTAATGCCAAAATCCAGTTAAAATAGACGGAAATGAGCCACACGTGACACGCACGTGCTCTCGGGCCCACCAAAATAACTTTACCAAATTAATTTTTTTCAAAACCCCGAATTACCCTTACCCCCCTTAACCAAATCTGAGATAAAAACAAAGTTTCAGCTTCAACCTCAATCAATAGCAACTGGAACAGCTGTGATGTTTGATTTCAAAGCCTCACCAGCTATGGCCATGAGATCTTTGGATAAAGAAGTCCCAACTTTCCCATCTTTGTCTTCTTCCTCGTAAACACAACGATAAGAAAACCCCGATCACACCGGCGCTGACCCACTGATTAAATCCCCGGCGCTGACTCGAGCCAACGACCCAAATCTGGTCCAGCTGAAGCTCCGATCCCCCCCAAAACCGAAACCCTCGATCAATAACCCCCAAAACCTGGCGTTGACCCACTGAGAAAACCCCGATCACTCTGGTGCTGACCCATTGATTCAACCCCACTTAACCAAAATCTGAAATTCGGGAAGTTTAAAGTCGTATCGGGACCCTTCAAAGCCAAAGCCGCCATGTCGTACGCCGCCGCGGCCATCTCCGGTGTACTGTACGTACCCAGCCAAATGCGCGTGGTTTTACGTGGCTCGCGTATCTCGGAAACCCATTTGCTGCACCTGCTCCGAGAACCTCTCTATATTTGACCGATCCGGATTGAGTAGAAGACCCTTCTGCCCCAGGAGCTGGAGATTAGTTTTTTTTTTTTTTAATATAACAAAAAGTATAACTAATTTGGCTTTTGGTTTTATGTAAATAAAATGCATGAGATTAGATGACTGGGGAGAGGTTTATCAGTTATTGTTAATTTTTATTTTGAAAGAGGTTATTATTAATTTTTGTTAAGGGTTTTTATTTATTTCATGAGGTATTTTGCAAGATCCACACAAAGAAACCCACCATGTTCTAAGCTGCAGCACCAAAACCCATCGAATTTCACGGAAATACAATATCCAATGATCTATTAAAAGCAAGGAAGGCAACCCATTAAAGCTAATTAAGCACAATTTCTCAGCAACCCAAATACCAGAAAGAAATGTGAAACACAAAGTGGACGGCAACCCAACCAATTAAAGCAAATGGCAACCCACTGAAATTGTGGGGTTTGATCAAGACATATGAGAGAGATGCGCAGATCTGGGCAGGTGTGAGGGAGAGAAAGAGAAAAAACTTTCATAAAATTTTTAACTCATCTCTCTCTCATTTGCTTAAATCTGGAGTTGCATTTAATATATAGTTAGTCTAGGGTTTAACCTCTTAAAAATATCATTCTATGGGTAAGGGTAATTCGGGGTTTTGAAAAAAATTAATTTGGTAAAGTTATTTTGGTGGGCCCGGGAGCACGTGCATGTCACGTGTGGCTCCCTTCCGTTTATTTTAACTGGATTTTGGCATCAGGGGGTAACGGCCGTGCAATTTTAATAGTTTAGGGGGTCAATTGTTACTTTTTAAAGTTTAGGGGGTGAAGTGAAAAATGGGTGATAGTTGAGGGTGGTAAAGTGTAATTTACCCTATAATTTATTTGGATGAACAGGTAAATCTATATTTTGAGGAATACTAGTAACTGAACAATCAATTGGGTTTCCAGATTTGTCTTGCATGACCGAGACAATGGTCCGGACTTTCAAGAATCGACCCATCTGCTTATCATCCAAATGTTTCTAAGAACAAAATCGTTGAAAAAAAAAAGGGAAAATTGTAATTTCCCCCATTTAGCTATGGGGGCACACTTTAATCTACTCCTAATCTATAAAATTGAATAATATCCTCATTAATGTATTGAAAAAACGCAACTGACCTTCCAATGAATAATTTTCAATTAAATCCAGGCAAAATAACTAATTTATTTATGGTGAATTACTATGTAATGATAGATTTTAAACATTATTACTTGAATTTGATGAAATACATAAAAAGATTATATTTCTTGTACTTGGATTTAACAAAAAAATAGATTGTGGAGAGAGTATTTGCATATTTTTGATAAATTAATGTAGATATTACTTGGTTTTATAAATTTGCGAGGAATTGAGATTGACTCAAATAATTAAAAGGGAAACTGCAATTTGCAAAATATAAAAGAATAAAAAACGAAGAAGATAATTTCATATTCCTCTTTCCCCTATATCCATTTAGGTACTTCAGTTCTTTGAATGCCAACTGTACCCCGAATATTTGTCATGTTCGTTTCCTTTCCAATTGTATACCGAATTATACGCCGTTTTTTTTTCATATCAAAAGTACGACGTCCTATATTGTTAAAAACGGAAAAGATAAACTGTTAAATTAAAAGTGCAAAGAAAGACCCAGTTCCGCCTATTCTTTGAAAATTGAAACCAGTTTGTATTGGATTGTACCTCAAACTCCAACCCCACAAACACTAAAGTTCTCTTTCTCTTAATTTAATGTATTTTATTCTTATCTTATATGCTTCCTCATGGGATTGATATAACGAAGATATTCATGCTTGTAGTTTTAATACTTTTTCCTATGATTGACTCAATAGTAAAAATTATTAAGAATTGATATATAAAAAATAAGATGGATTGAAATTACACTAGGTGAAACACCTTTGTTTAAACCGTTAATTTCTATTACATCTAATAGTAACAAAAACACTAGTAGCTATGTTATAAACATACTAGTCGCAAATCTGTGCGATGCACATGAAGCTACTAAAATTGATATTTAAATAGATAAAGATATTTATTATGTAGATATATTTGTACATACTAATTGTAGTTAGGCTAGCTAGTACCCGATTATAAGAAAATATGAGGATGAAATATTAAAAATAAATAAGCTATATTAACATATTTATTACCTATATCATTACCTATATCAGAAGTTAACTTATGTTTTTTTTTTTTTTTAATTAAAAGAGATGATCTGTTTGTTCTAAGTTTCTAACATATAGATGCGCAAAAAAATGAAGGGTAAAAACAAAAACAAAACAAAAATTGAATGAAACAAATAAGAAACCTAAAAAATAGTTAAGAGTAAATTAGTACTTGACAAAATTAAAATATTAAAATAATATTAAACAATGAAAGACTATTGATAATACAGATTCACAAAAAAAAAAAAAAGTGATTAGGCTTAACAGTATATTGGGTAGAGGAATAGTCTTGAATCTAAAAAATTCACTACAAAAAGGCAATATAGCATCTGATTTACTAATAAACCATTAACAAAAAAGATACGGCTTCGAAAATATTGATGCAGCTGCCAACGCCATCAAACCCATGTTTAGGTCACCTATCTTCTCTCTCACTTTTTCACTCTTTGAGTCTTATTCTCTGCTACTACCACAAACAATAACTACCAATCAAAACCCACATTGCAAATGGCCACACCTTCATCAGGTCTATTTCCTTCTTCATCCACTGTGGCTATGCGTCCCCCAAGGTCTCATCCTTTAAGGTTATAACAAAAACTTTTAGAAAGGGTTGTATTTATATTGGCTGAAACGTCCGAAATTTGCATAAACAACCGATACGCACTGAAATAAACAAATAAAGAAGAAAAAATTGGTGGAAAATTGCCCTGAAATAGTCAAAGAAGAAAGAAGCAGGTAAAAGGTTGGAGCTCAAATCATCAATGACTGGGCTACTTGTTACGATGGCGGCAGCCTTGTGATTGCAGTGGCAAATCTGAGGCGAAAGGGTGAGATCAGGAGAAAGACTGAGAGTGGGCGAGAGCCAAAAGGGGGTTCAAAAATGAAAGAGAGGAGTGGGAGGAGGAAGATCGTCGGGGATAGAATAAAAGAAAAATAGATGTTATAAAATTAATTAAAATATATTAATAAGGTGTAAAATTGCAAGGCCTTAAAAGCTGATATGTCAATGTATCATGAGGTCAACAAAAAGTCAAAAAAGTTTCTGTTTTACATTATAGTATAGATATGGTAGAAACTAGTGGTCTAATCGCATTAACTCTCTTCAGCCTCCAACTTTTTCAAATTACACTTGGTGTAACAACTTTTTAAACCATTAATTTCTATTAGATGTAAAAATAAAACACTAGTAGCCATGTTATAAACATTCTAGAAATTAGTGGTCTAATAGTATTAACTCTCTCTCCAGCCTCCATCTTATTCTGTCACTCTCTTTTTTTTTTCAACTTTCATTTTTCTTTTGTTCAAATTCTCTGAGCAGAATGTAAGAGCATCGTGTTACAACAAAAAAATACAAAATTAAGTTTGGATGTTATTGATATAAAAAAAAATGGAAATTAAATATCAATCACTGTCATAGTAATATGTTGTTATGATTCAAAAAAAACATGCATCGACGTTACATGGGAGGAGGAGTTGCTTGGGACGGGGTCCTTAAATGTAGGACCAAATGGGTTTTTTAGCAGTAGAGTAGGATTGGTTTATTAGCCGTTTGAGTAGTTGATTCAATAATAAACAGTCTTAAATGGGAATTATCTTTTAGTGGTTATTTCAATTATATTTTAAGATTTGTATTTTTATTTAATCACTTCTATTTAGTCACTGTATTTAAACAGTGGAAAATCAATAATACATGTTTGAGAGTTCTGAGAGATTTGTAGTGTTATAATTTGAGAGTTTGTAGTTAGTTTATAGGGCTTTTAAGCTTTTATGCAAGTAAGTTCTTGTTGAAATTAGTTTTCCAGTTTATTTATGTGAATATTGTGAAGTTTAGTTTAGTTTAGTAGTTTTTTTTTATCAAGTTTGATGCATAATGTCTACGGTTCAATGTGAAATGATGTTTTTTTGTAGTTGCTTAGGCTTTGGTTTAATTTTTTTTTTAACCTCAGATTTGCATGAAGATTGTAGAGTAATCCATTGTTCCATTAAAATTTGCACTTGTGATATTTGATCACAACTTAGGTATTGAAGAATACAAATTGGCTTTGCTTAGTTGTTTTTAGGATTGATCTAAGAATTGTTATTGAGAATATGGAGATTCTGGCTTATAAGAATGCATGCATGCTTAGAACTTAGGGTTCGATTTGGTGATATTTAGACAACATAGAGTTCGATTTGGCACTATCTGATTAGATTATGGTTCAATCTGGCTTCTTTTGATAATAACAGGGATAATGTAGCATGCTTGAACTTAGTAATATCTAATTTAATTTGGTAACTTGAAACACAGCTCATTTACTTTATGTCCTTTACTTTTACTTGCACTTTATTTGAATGTCCTCTTAGTTGAGGTATCAATGAACTTTTCCTTTTTGTTTCGAAGTGAGATTGTGGTTTTCTAAACTTGTAATAAGGTATTGGACTACTTGCAAGTTTAAAACAAATTATTTATTTGTTCCTTCAAACAAACCATACTACTTAAGAAAATTAAATTTTCTATAAACAAATTGCTGAATAAAAATGTGTTGTGGTTTGGTAAAATTCCAAGTGCTTAGTAGTAGTAGTAGCAGTGGTAGTAGTATCAATAATAATATTTTACTTATTTGTCTTATAATCAAGGAGCACAATGTTTTAATAATCATGGAGCACAATTCTTTTTAGTGTCAATATATTAATTGTCTTATATTCTAAATATCTCAACAAATAAAAAGTGGGGTTAAAATGACAAACAAAACATCCACATATTTTTTTAACCAAAAACAAAGATAAAACAAAACCAAAAAAGTCTTCTTTCCAAAATGAAGTCAAATTCCCGAATTGTAATTGAAAAAGGTGATGCTTCAGTTTGGTTGGCCAATTTAACAGTGATATTGTTCGGTTGGCGAATTATATCCATAGTGAAGTCAAATTCCCGAATTATAATTGACAACATACCTTTTGGTTGGCGAATTATAATTCTGTCTTCATCGATTATAATTCAAAATGGAATGGGTTTCCACTCAAACTTGTTCTACTTAGTCCTAAACTTCCCCCTTCCCCTTTATAAACACCTGCTTCCCCGTTCAGTATTCCATTCAGTATTGCAAACACAAAACTCCACTATTCTCTCCATTTCAATCTTTCATATATCACACCATGAACAACCATCTTTCATTTCCCCGCATTAAGCATGCTGCTGATGACGCCACTCCACAAGCAACTGATCGCAACACCATGTGGTGTGTCATCAAAATCGGAGCCGGAATTTTTTCAGTCACTCCCTTTGTGGCTCAACAGACTGGGGGTTCTGCTGTTGCTCGAGGAAGCAATACTGTGAGGGCTCAAGGTGCACATGCTCTTCATGTTGGAGAGTCTCCAAAGTACCACTGCAAGATTTGTGGAAAAGAGTTCCCCTCGAAATATGCCCGAGGTGGCCATATGAGAATGCATCCCAAGCATCAACGGCAGGACTTGATTCCTCCTCCAACTGGTGAGTCTTCGGCTACCAGAGGAGCAGTGAATAATCTGATGGAGCCACAAGAGAATGGCGCCATTGCTTCTCCTGAACTTGATTTGCATGTGCCTGCAGCTCGAGAGACTTTTCTCAAATTTGATTTGAATATGCCTCCTCCGGAGGAGGACGATGGCTCTGCAGCCTATGGTTACTAAGGGTTTTTATGGGAATTACCTCCTTAATTAAAGTCGGTCATAGTTGAAAATGTTTTTTTTTAGAAAGTTAATCGCTTATGTTGTAGTATGGTGGTTTGGAATCCCTGGGTTTGCTTGCTATTGTCAAAAAAAATAAATAAAAAATAATGGTAGTTTGGAATAAATATACCAATTAAAATCTAATATGTGTCTTCCTTTAAACTATAATTCCATTCAACTTATCAGTTACTTTCAAATATTTTGGATAGCTTTCATATCTTTGTTTCTTTTTAGTAATTTTTTTTCTTTCTTTCTTTTGTCTTATTATTCATTCCATCCCAATGATAAGCAACATAAATCCAAAGTATACCAGTAAATGATCCATTAATTGGGTTCCCAGATTTTTCTTGCATAAGACACAATGGTCCGGACTATCAAAAATTGACTCATATGCTTATCATACAAATGTTTCTGAGAACAAAATAATGGTTAAAAAAATGGTAAATGGCATTTTCTCCCTTTAATTATTGGAGTGCACCTCATAATCTATAAAACCAAATAATGTCCCCACTAATGTATTAGAAATATGCAAATAGCCCACACCAACTAATTTTCTATTAAATTCAAGCAAGTATAACAAGTTTTCTTTATGGTGAATTAATATGCAATGATAAATTTTGAGCATTATGACTTGAAATTGACGAAATACATAAAAATATTTTATTACTTGTGTTTGGATTTAAAAAATAAATAAATAATAGAAAGGCTATTTGCATATTTTCAATACGTTAGTGAATATACTACTTGATTTTATAGTTTAGTGAGGAATTGAGATTGACTCAAATAGTTAAAAAGGTGGAAGTGCAATTTAAAAAAATAAAAAATAAATAAAAGAAGAGATAAATTCATACCCCTCTTTCCTCTTTCCCCTATATTGACCATTTGGGAACTTTTTTGAATGCCAATTGTCTTAAGCTCTTACATGTTGCGTTCAGCTTGCGTCTGGCGTTTCCTTCCCAATTTTACCGAATTATACGCCGTTTTTTTAATATCAAAAGAACAACGTCCTACATTGTTAAAAACGAAAAAGATAAACTATTAAAAAGTCAAATGAAACAATTTAGTTCCGTCTATTCCTTGAAAATTGAAACCAGATTGTCTTGTTTTGTACCTCACACACTCCAACCCCACAACCACTAAAAGTAAGTTATCTATCTCTTAATTTAATGTATTTTATTCTCTTTAATTTTTTTATTATAGTTACATCTTACATACTTCCTCCCGGGTTGCTATATCAAAGATAGTTACCATTTTTTTTTTAATAGAAATGATAGCAATTTTATTGAACCAAATCTGCATTTACAAGCGAAATAATAGAAGTATGGCAGCCTTCCAACCACACCTGATCATAAATTGCGGACAAAACCTCTGTAACAAAGATTGAAACAGTCTTATTAATTACAAACTGAATTAGTAACAGAGAAATTGACAAATTGAAACATATGCGAAAACCTACGAATATCATCCACCAAAACTCCAATGGCAGCTAAACAAGGAGGACCATAATTAATCAATCTGGTAAGTTCTTGAAAGCATGACTACACTTCCACTTGCAAAATACCTTTCTCCGACGCATGTTGAATCCCTACCATAACAACTCTCGCTTGATCATGGAGGACATCGCCACACGCCAAAAAACAGGTAAAAAGAGCATCCATTACCAAACCTTTGTAGTCACGAATCAAAACTCTCACACCCATTAGCTTTGCCGCTGGTCTAAAAGATAGTTACCATATTTATTCATGCTTTTTGTTTTAATACTTTTTCCTAGGATTGTTTCAATAGTAAAAATTAGGAAAAATGAATTTTTGGTCCTATAATAATGTTTTCATTTTGGTTCTTCTGTTTTGAAAATTTTCATTTTAGTCCTCAAGTTTTCAATCTATTTCATTTGGATCCTTATCGTCATCTCACTAATGGAAGGATGATGTGACTAACAGAAAATATTATGTGGCTAACGGAATACGTATGTGTCAATTATAATTAAATAGGGGAAAGTACACTTTATCTACCTATGGTTTGATCTTTTAACATAATACTTAGGTTTAAATACCGCTTTGGTCCTCAACCTTTGGCCTTTGTGTCAAATTGGTCCCTAACCTTTTAATTGTGTCAAATTGATCCTCAACCTTTCAACCTTGTGTCAAAATGGTTCTTACCGTTACGTGTTGGATAGAAAATGCTGACGTGGCTAACAGTTTTTTTTTTAATATTAAAAATGTGTGACGTGGTATGCCAACTCAAATTTTAATAATAAAAAAGTCTAATATATTATTTTCGTCCCTAAACTTTACACGAAGTTCGTTTTTCATCCCTAAACTTTAAAAAATTCATTTTTCTTCCCTAAATTTTACAAATGTCCCATCTTTTAAATTTAATCTTACACGTCTTTAATGAAATGCTAACGTGTTATTTATTTAACATTAATAAATATTACATGAATGTTTTTGTTCTTTTAAAAAAACTTAATACACGTGTGACATATTCATTGGTCCCAAATTTTTCTCTCTCTCACCTTCTTTTATAACTCAGAAATGGCTTGCGTCTTTGTTTTCAAATCTTGCTTTGGATCTTCTCTTTTTGTTATCTTTGATTTCTTTGGCGTGAGGGACTGGTCTCTGGTCTGTTGGGCTTTCGTGGTGGTGGTACAAGAGACCACCATGGATGATTGTGGGAGAGAGAGCTTCTGAGGGCTTGGAAATGAAAGCTTTGAGAGCTTTTCTCTGGTGGGGTTTTGATTTGCTGCTTGTACTTCTTGTTGTAGGGAGAGATTGATTGGTTTGGTAATATGGTACCAGAACTGCCTCCATAGCCACCGTAAATCTGATTTGATGAAACTAAAACAAAATACATCTAACAATACACACACACACAAAAGAAAAAAAAAAAAAGGAGAGGCGATGATCCTAAAATAACACGATCAAATAGCCTGGAACTTGTTTTAAAAAATTTATCCATAAAAACAATAACCAGAGACCCCTCCCTACCGCCCCCACTATGAAACCCCACTGCCTCCACCGTGAAACCCCTCCCCTCCGCCACCATCGTGATACCCAACCGCCCCCACTACGAAACCCCTCCCCCCACCCCGTGAAACCCCAAGAAGCCAACGTGAGAAAGAGAAAAAAAAAATAGGGTGATTTGTCTTTCACATCCAAAATGTCAATTCAAAGAAAATAAAAAAGAAATTATTTGACATGCCACCTCACACATTTTTAATATTAAAAAAAAACAAAAAAACTGTTAACCATGTCAGTATTTTTCATCCAACACTTAACGGCAATGACCATTTTGACACAAGATTAAAAGGTTGAGGACCAATTTGACACAGTTGAAAAATTAGAGACTAATTTGACACAAAGGCCAAAGGTTGAGGACCAAAACGGTATTTAAACCTATTATCTACTCGTGATTTGAAAACTAACACTTTACCTACCTGTAGTTGACTCTGTTAATAACAGTAACCCACCTTAATGTTTTCCGTTAAAAATAGGGATAACAATGTCATTTTACTTGTCTTTTTTTCTTTTCTTTCTCTCCTCTCTCCTGACTCCTCCTCCATGGCTAAAAATTGAGAAAATCATTGATAGCAACACAATCATTAGTCATTCAAGTTCAATAAAACTTTACCAATATTTTTTTTTATTTGACAAGCAAAATTGATAGTAAAAAAATTACAATAAAAAAACAAAAACAATAATAATAATTTTTTTAAAAGTGCTATCCTAATGGGACTTTTATGCAAGCAAAAGTCAACGTTGGTTGTTCCTAGTGGTGGGTTCGGGTCGGGCGGTTCGGGTATTGGGAAAATCCGTTGTCCGTCCGTAGAAAATAAGCTAATGGATAATCCGTCCGTTGATAGGTTCGGGTGGACGAATCGGTTGAGCGGGTTTGGCGGGCGGGTGGTCGGGTTTAATGGGCTTGCAAGTGTTTTTTAGACCAAATCAAAAAATCAATCCAAATCTAAACACATTTCCAAGTTCCAACACACAATAGAAATTCCAAATACAGACTCATATATCCTTTTTTACACAATTCCAAATACACACAATCTCATCAGATTTCCAAAACTCAAAGTACAGTGTTCCACAAATATCTTTTATACACAAATACACACAATCACCAAATACAAAATCACCTAATACACAATCAACAAATCAAAATATCAGATGAGATCTATTCAGTTGGAGGAGAACTTGATCCGGCCAGAATCGGCCTAGATATGGCGAGATCTCACCAGATTCGGCGAGAATCACGCTAGATCTGATGAGATCTCACCAGATTCGGCAAGATCTCGTTAGATCCGGGGAGATCTTGCTTGAAGGGACCTTGATAAGCGAGACCGCCTGGGAGCGCAGAGTCTGAGAATACCGAGGGGTGAGAATCTGGTATTTTTTTTATTTGACAAGATCCAATGGGAGATCTTGCTTGAAGGGACCTTGAGTGTGGAAGCGAGACCGCCATGGGAGCGCAGAGTCTGAGAATCGAAAGAGAAAGAAGAAGAAGAAGAGTCGAAGCGAGGGGTGAGGAATCTGGTACCACGCAGAGCACCACCGCTGCCGCCTCTTGGTCTCAAGCTTATCACCGTCTGATCCGCCTGCATAACTCCAAATACCAAAACCTTATTTTCTAGAGGCTCAGATAATTATAGCCGTCCGATTGAGAGAGAGAGGGAAAGAGAGAGAGAGACTGAGGCTGTGACGAGAGGCAGAGACTAAGGGGCAAAGGGCTGGGTAGTGGGTACTGACCGGGTAGGCGGGTATGGGATTATGGGTAGTTATAGGTTTATATATATATATATTATTTAATTAAATATTGTCGGGCGGGCGGGTATCCACCCGACCAAAATTTTAAAAATCGTTATCCGTCCGTTATCTGGATATTTAAAATATCCGTATCCGTATCCGTCCGTATATATACTCATGGGCGGGCGGACGGACGAGCGGGTCGGCCGGATTGGTCGGGCGGGTCGGGTTCTACGGTTTTTTGCCCACCCTTAATTGTTCCTATGCTTGGAGAAGAGAGCTCATCGCACAAGGAGCAAAATGGAGGGTAGGGAATAGAGCAAAAATTTCGGTGAGTAGGGACAAATGGTTACCAACACTACTTGTTCACGGATACTATATCCAGTGATGAATCTTCCTCCTGATACAAAGTTTGCTGAACTCATTGATCATGAGAATGGCTGTTGGAAACAAGGCTTAGTTCAATCAAGGTTCCAACCATATGATGCCTCTCAAATCCTCCAGATACCATTGAGTCCGGCTCTTCTTGAAGACGTCCTAATTAATCTGGGAAACACTCGGGCTGGCCTTGTTACTGTCACAAGTGCAATGAATATGAAATGGGGCACCTTCCAGGCTGAACCATCTAATAGCCCAATATGCCAAGTCGGTTTCAGGTGTAAATATTTGGTTGGAGGAAGCTGTAGTACTCTTTAGACAAGATGACAAGGGAATGGGTATGATGAAACGGGTTCATAACTTCAAATGGTTTTTTTTTTTTTTTCTGATTGTGATTTTTTTATTATCAATTTTGCTTGTCAAATAAAAATAATATTGGTAAAGTTTATTGAACTTGAATGATTGATGATTGTGTTGCTATTAATAATTTTCTCAATTTTTAGCCATGGAGGAGGGTAAGAGAGAGAGAGAAAGAAAAGAAAAAAAAAAAAAGATAAGTAAAAAGACATTGTTACCCCTATTTTTAACGGAAAAATATTGAGGTGGGTTATTACTGTTGATGGAGTCAACCACATGTAGACAAAATATTAATTTTCAAACCACGAATAGGCAATGTGTAAACAGGTCAAACCACAAATGTGTAAAGTGTACTTTTCTCAATTAAATATTATTAAAATAATATAAAAAATTCCATATCAACACCAAGATAAAAAGAAAAACATTGTTTTTCTCTTTTCTTTTATATTTCTTATATCTCCCTTCCGTTTCCTATTTTTGCCTCTCTTTTTTGGTTCTCCTAATTCTTTTTCTTCATTTTTTCTTCTCCTCACTACCAGATCTACCTTCCCTCTCCTTTGTTTTCATTCCTTACATCAAATGCAAGTCCACTCCCTTTGCCATTTATTTCTTACAAATACAAGTGTAGAGTGAGAGAGTGAGAGAAAGAGAAAAGAAAGTAACAAAATGGAGTGGGATGAAGACGCATCAGAGCCAGAGGGTACCACTGAGGCAAAAGGCAAAAGGTCGAACATGATTCTGGTTCCGCAAGACGAGGCACACCTTCATAGCCACCATAAAAAGTACCTTCTAGCTGAGGAATCTATGACCCAAGAACGCCAGGAGTCTGTGATCCAAGACTGAAACGGATCCTCCAACCACTTCCACATGCGGATTATTTAGATTTTGTTGTTTCGACCCTATATCACCATCTTCAATTTCCATCCAATTTGGGATTTATTTATTTATTTATTTTGGTTAAAATCTGGGAAAATTTCAAGACAAGAGGTTTGAGATTTTGTATAGAAATTGAATCTTGTGTGGGTGAAATGGTGAGGTGGTTTCGAGTGGTGGCATGAGGGTTTTTGTGGTGTGGGTTGGGTGATTTGCAGTAGAGTTTGGCCAAGAGAAGTAACGAGGATCTCTTTGCCGTTGTGGGTTTTGATGTCATTGGTAATTAGTGGTTGATTTGGTTGAATATGCCTTCATAAGTGTGAGATTGAGTTTAAGTTGGCTTTGTTTGTTGCCAAACTAGAAATTATAAAGAATGGTTGCCAATTTGTTTGAAGGGAACAAATAACTAAATTTGTTTTCAACTTGTAGAGGGTCTAGTGTCTTAAAGTAAGTTTTAGAACCACAATCTTGCTTCAATCTAAAAGGCTTGTAGGCTTGATAATTGCCTTTACCCAAAGGAATTTTAAAAGTGCAAGCAAGAAAAAAATAAAGTGCAGAAAAATAAATGGCAGAAAGTAAATGGGTAGATTGCCAAGACAACAAATCCATTTCTTAGTTACTATTGCATGTGAGCAAGTAAATGGGCAGATTGCCATGTTATTAGAACACAATTGTAAGTTACCATTGCATGTGAACGGGCCTCAATAACCATATTCTCATAGGAAGCAAGAGCAAACCTTAAACAGTCTACATATCATCAAATCGAACCTTAACACTCAACCCCTTTTTCTTTTTTTTTTTTTATTTATTTTTTATTTATTTTTTTAACCTAATGCCTAACTAACAAGAGTTAAAAAGAAAAATTATATTCCAATTATTTTAAGTTTAAGTAAGGAATATTCCTTTAAAAATGGGGAAAAGGGGGACAGAGTGTTAATTATTTTTACAAATTTGGGAGCGGAGTGTCATTTTCTTCAAGATAGGATATAAGTGAGTCTAGTTTTCCCAAAAAAAGAGGGTGTCAGTGTAATTTACCCTTCTTCTTTTTTCTTTCACTAGTAGTCTTATATCTTGTTTGACCTAAGAAATACTAAGGCTGAAGTAGAATATATTCAAATGAAAGTTATTGTCAAAGTTAAGTTTAATAATTGAGATATCACAACATATAGACTTAGCTGATTCATAATGCTTTCATCTTTGCACAAAATGTAGTTCCAAACTTACTCCTTTTGAGAGGTGATGGCTAGCCAGAAGGCAGAACCTAATTTGCAGCATCTGTTTAAGGTGATAAATTACTGGGGTCAAGGACTCAAGGTAAAGATTAGGTTCAAATCTTCTTTCCATTTCCAACAAAGAGAAGAGGAAAACTTCATCCTCCTTTCCTTGATGAATATTATTAGAGTAAATTACACTGATACCCCTTTCTTTTGAGGAAATTAGACTCGCTACACCCTAGTTTGGGAAAATGACACTCCTCTCGCAAATTTGCAAAATAATTAACACTCAGCTCCCCTTTTCCCAATTTTTAAAGGAATATTCTCTAATTAAACTTAAAATAATTGGAATATAATTTTTCTTTTTAACTTTGATTAGTTAGGTATTGGTTAAAAAAAATTTTAAAAAAATGAAAAAAGGGGCGGAGTGTTAATTATTTTGCAAATTTAGGAGCGGAGTGACATTTCCCTAAACAAGGGTATAGTGAGTCTAGTTTCCCCAAAATTAGGAGGTGTCAGTGTAATTTACCCATATCATTAATAGGAGATTTACAGCATTGATGTTTCAAAGATGAAAGTTTTACTAATTCTCAAAAGAAAAGAAAGTTTGATTAATTCTCCAATAACTGTAAAGGAAATCCAATGCTTCATAGTTGATTTAGAAAAGAAAAGAAAAAAGTTGTTGCTGCAATCAGTACGACCCTTCAAACAAAGGTGTATAAAGTCCTTGCTGATTCATGAAACTTTTTTATTTTTAAGAAACATAGTATAAACAGATACCACACTTGATGCCAGTCAGTATCCATATGAAAATAGAAATAAATATTCATAATAATGAATAATGGCTCAAATTAAGACTCAATTCCTTGCCAAAACAGGTGTGGAAATTATTTGATGCAGCCACCCTTTTTTCCCCAATTAGACTACATCTGTCTTAATGTTCACATATATAGACAAGTATTCTCCATTGAAATAGGCCATAGATATTTGAACATTGAGAATTTACTTACCATGGGAGTCAGAGCAATGGCTTTCACTATAGTAACGAGGAGAAGCACTAGATATGGTGTTGTACTAGTATTACACATAGATATCAATAAAGAATGTAAAAAACATATGCCAAAGTAGGAGTGTAAGCTTTATCGACACAACCGAGAAAACCGCAAGAACCGCACCAAATCGAACAGCTTCGCGCCAAAACCGATCTTAATAAGTGTAGGTGCAGGTGTATGTAATAGGAAAATCGCACTATAAGGTGTAAGTACATAAATCCGGATAAAACCGCACCGCACCTCACCGATTACACACCTAGTATGTTATACTTGTATGCTAATGGTATATGCAGGTGATGTATGTTATATTTGTATGCTAATGGTATGTAAAGGTTGAGATTAAAATTGACATTTGGGTTGGTCCAATCTGATCAAAATGAGTACAGCCCAAACTGCAAGATCGCACCTACACCGCATTGCGCCAAAATCGATCTTAATAAGTGCAGGTGCAGGTGCGTGTAATAAGAAAATCGTACTATAAGGTGTAGGTGCATAAATTTAGAGAAAACCGCACCGCATCTCACCGCATCTCACCGATTACACCCCTACACCAAAGGATGTAAAATGTCTCCTTAGCACTGCTTGTGGCTGCTGGGACTTTTGGAAGGCTTAGGCCTATATTTTTTTGGCGCACTTCACTTATTTGGTGTGTGGCCTGCAGCCCACCTTGGCTGTCTGGTGGCTCAGCTGATTTATTGGAGCTCCTTTCTCTTTTGAGCTTCATTAGGCTTGGCAACAACTAACCTTGACTATGCCCAATTAAAAGACATGTTTCTTGGGCTCACTTGAGCCATTTAATGTAAAGCCCAATACCTGATTTGGCTGGCTGGGTGTACAACAGACATGGTGGACTTTATTTCTTCTTGGGCTTTGTTGGGCTCGACTGAAATTGGCATTGGCTGGGCTCATTTCGTTTAGAGGGGGTGCCATTCAATTTGGGCAATTTCAGCCCAATAACGTATTTTTTAATTTTTTTTGGCCAAAAAGTACCGTTCCAAAGTTAAATAGGGATGTAGGCCAGTTACTGAAAATCGTCTCTTGGAGAGACGATTTGTCGTTTTATTTTTTTTTTCTTTTCTATTTTTAAAAAAAATTTAAAAGGAAAATTTTTTTTAAAAAAAAAATTTAAAAGGACAAATCGTCTCTTGAAGAGACGATTTTGTCTTCAAAATTTTTTTTTTTTTTTTTTAAATGCGCCATTTTAAAAAATATACAATATTTAAAAAAGAAAAATTCGTTTTTAATTTAAAAGAACAAATCGTCTCTTGAAGAGACGATCGTCTTTCAAGAGACGATTTTGTTTTTTTTTTTAAATGCGCCATTTTAAAAATTAACAAATTTAAAAAAAGAAATTTTTTTTTTAAGGACAAATCGTCTCTTGAAGAGACGATTTGTTCTTTTTCTTTTTTTTTTTTAATTTAAAAGGACAAATCGTCTCTTGAAGAGACGATTTTGTCTTCAAAATTTTTTTTTTTTTTTTTTAAATGCGCCATTTTAAAAATGTAACAAATTTAAAAAAAGAAATTTTTTTTAAGGAAAATCGTCTCTTGAAGAGACGATTTTCAGTTTTTCTCAGAAACCGTGCCCCCAGCACTTTAAACTCAAACTAGATCTATTATTCCGAACTCAAACCAGATCTATTCTTCTGAACTTCGCCCAGCTCTCTTCTTCCAGCAACAGCAACCCCTTAAACTTCTTATTCACCTACTTCTTCAATCAAAGGTTCCTCACACTTCATATGTAAGTAAATAAGTTAGATCTATACACTTCTTTTATTTTAAATGTTGCTAATACATTATGTCAGCCAAGATTACATTTTATTCTACTAAATTTGTGAAATGAGAAATCATCTTCCTTTTGTTCTATTTATATTTTTGAATTTACATTTACTTCTTTGTTTCTTCATTGTGCTTTGCTAAAACAAGGATAGAATCTGATATAAGGATTTCTTAACTGTGTTAACATATGTAATAATTAGAGGTTTAACTACTAATTTACATGTATTTGACATTAATGCAAAAGACAAATTTTAATTTGTTTCATTTGAGTTCTCTAAAATTCGTTTTCTTTCAATTCAGTCCATTCATTCATTTACATTAAATAGGTTGTTGTTAAGTGTCCAAAACAATGTTGATTTGATGAAAAATTCATAAAACTAATATGGTTAGTGGGTGCAAAGTAACGAAAATTAGAGTGTAATTTTAAAATAAATGAAAGTTAGAAGGTAAAACATGTAATTTAGCCCATATAAAATTAATATAAGTGATCTTTTTCATATAAAAATGATTTTATCTGATAAAAAATTAATTTTTACTAAAAAAAAAAAATCATTAACTACCATCATTTCAACAAGTGGAAAATATTATTGTGAAAAAAAAAAAAAAATTGTGTATTCCTTCTTGTGGTTGATGTTGTTTTGTTTTCTGATTTTATTATTATTATTTTTTTATTAATCACCCCAACCCCATGTCACTGTCCCCTCCCATAGTCCCAAATATTTTGCTTACTGTAGCAATCCCTATAAAAATGACGAAAATGCCTCAGCATTAAAGTGGCGACGTGGAACAGTTGAAGGTTATTTTGGTGATAATCTTGATTACCTTTTTTTTAGTTTCTTTTTTTTGGGGTCTGGTTACAATGATTCCAATCTCCAGACATGGTTTAATAAATGCTTTCCTTAATAATTAAAAAAAATGTTTTTGACATTTGGTAGATATTGAACCCAACCGCAAACTCACTCTACACAGCCCCAAAGCTCACCAAGCAAGTCAGATTTGAACCCAAATTTTGTGTAGTCAACATTTAAATAATTGTTTGTTGTTATTCTTGTTGTGTTAGAGAATGAATATGTAACAACCACATAGTTTTGTGCTAATTCTTAGGAAAAAAATAAAAGAATTTCTACACTTTAAAAATGACTAAACAAAAAGAAAGATAAAAAAGGCTAGAGAGATTTTGAGGAGTTTTTAGACTCTTGTAACTTGTCTTAATGGTTTGGTGTTACTGATTTGGGTTATGTATAACTTGACATTGGAGTGGAATTATGGGACAAAATTTTGGGAGTATACTCAACTCAGTATACTATATTTCTGTAAAGTTTCATGATTTGTTATTATGTTTTTGGGTTTCTAATGACAGTCTAAGTAGAGCTGTTTCACTGCAGAATGCAATTGGAGTACTCTAGGTTGAATCCTTTGTAACTCCACTTAGAGATTGAGTTTTGACACAAAATTTGGGGTGTATTAGGTTAACATATATATGTTCTAATCTGGAGATTTTGGTGATTTTTAGAGACTCCTAGGTATTTTAATATTTAATTCCAAGTGGGCTGATCTGCTTTAGAAATTAATGTGGGGGTTGTAACCTTGAACTCTTAGAAACCTAACCTATGAGCATTATCTTTATAAATCGAAGGCTGCCCATATTCTAATAATATTTTGATTTTATCTATAAAAAAAAAAATTAAAAAGGCTAGAGAAAAATACAATGTTGAATGTATCTTTGAATAATTTCTTTAGTTGTCACTAACAAGTTGTAAATTACTTTTGATTTCAATAGGTATCATGGCTCCAATTACTATATATATCCGCTACAACGGAGAAATAATTTATGATAGTATCCATGGAGTTCAGTATGAAGGGATGCAGATGAAGAATATTCGAGTAAAGCGAGGGATCAGTTTTAAGAAATTGCGAAGAAAGATATTCAATGCACTGGAATTGGATAATCATTCCAATGCCATTACTATTACTTTTCGTTCTCCCCAGGCAATCCTTAGCCACAACATTTTCTACATGCCCATGTTGATAAATGGCGACAATGATGTTAATTTCATGTTTGATGTGCTAGATGCGATGCCTCAGCTAATAGGTGTTGAGTTGTATATAACTATTACGCCTCAGTTAGTAGGTGTTGACTTGTTAAATATTGAAGATGCACAACATGCAAATCTAG
Source organism: Fagus sylvatica (assembly GCA_907173295.1). NCBI lineage: Eukaryota > Viridiplantae > Streptophyta > Magnoliopsida > Fagales > Fagaceae > Fagus > Fagus sylvatica. The sequence goes on along the minus strand of OU015765.1, from coordinate 68,523 downwards.
AGGGTTATGGAGGTGAAGATTTACAGGGAGATTACAATGTTCTTACCCAACCCCTCAATACACCATGTTACGATATACCAACACCATTAGAGGAACGTGGGGGTAGCAGCTATCGACATGAGCATTTATCACCGCCACTGGTCGATGGATGTGGTCCCAACCGTTCTGATGAGAATGCTCAGGGAGTACAAGATGATCACCTTGATGATGTGTTTATGGCAAGCCAGACCTTACATGATTTTGATGATGTTCATGATGATTATGAAGATGAGTTATGTGAACTCATAATTAATGATTGTGACTCCCATGAAGATGATGATATACATGCACAACACTCTACGCCTTGCATACCTACAATGGAAGCTCCATCACCTTCATTTATTGCAAACACTTGGGATAATATTAGTGTTCCATGTGATGATATGGTAACACCTCTATCCAGTTGGGACAAGGAGTTGGAGTTCCGTAAAGGGTTGATTTTCAGCAATAAAGCAGAGGTTCAGCATGCAGTAAAGATTTACAGCATTAAGAGAAACCAGAGGTATAAGGTATATGAATCAAACTTGACTCAATGGGCAGTGTATTGCACAAATGAGTGTTCATGGAAACTTCGGGCATGCCAGCGCAAGAAGCATGGATTTTGGGAGATAACTAAATACTATGGTCCTCACACATGTACAAACCTTGACGTGAGTAAAGATGGTAAGATGTTGGATTCAAATTTGATTGAAAGAGAAATTCACCATCTCGTAGTAAAAGACCATGCCGTCACAATTGGAACCCTAGATGCAGAAATTTTTAAAGAATATAAGGCAAAAGTTTCTTACTTTAAGTTATGGGATGCGAAACAGAAGGCAATTGCCAGGATATATGGGGATTGGGTTAAGTCTTATGAGATCTTACCGATGTTCATGGCTGCAGTACAAGATGCTAATCCAAATACAGTAGTGAAATGGAAGAAAAAAGATGGCATCGAAAGAAATACTGAGATATTTCACCGTGTATTTTGGGCTTTTGGTCCTTGCATTGCAGGATTCATACATTGTAGGCCAGTGATCAATATTGACGCAACTCATTTATATGGCAAATATCAAGGGAAGTTGTTGATAGCAATGGGTCAAGATGCCGACAACGGGGTTTATCCTCTCGCATTTGCGGTTGTGGAAAATGAGTCCAAGGATAGTTGGATGTGGTTTTTAATATGCATCAAAAAATATGTCACACAACGGAAAGGTATGTGCCTTATATCAGACCGACATAAAGGAATCGAAAAAACCGTTCTTGATAAGCACTTCACTGATTGGCAGGGTACGAATGGATATTGGAGAGTTTGCATTCGTCATCTAGCTAGTAACTTCCTGAAGCGTTACAAAGATAATAATTTGAAGAATATGATAATGAGAGCAGGCAGTGCTAATCAAATACGGAAATTCAACACAACAATGGAGTGCATTAGAAGATACAATGAGGAAGCTCGTATACGATTGGATGAGATCCCAGTAGAGAGATGGACATGTTCACATGATGGTGGGCATCGTTATGGGGCAATGACCACAAATTTGGTTGAGTGCTTCAATGGTGTATTGAAAGGTTCACGCAGCCTACCCATAACTGCAATGGTAAAATTCACTTTTTTCAAACTTGCTAATTATTTCGATGATCGTCGTGCCAAAATTCAAGATCAACTGAATTCTGGTGAAGTGTTCAGTAAATATGCCATGGATAAGTTTAATAGGTGTCGGGCAAAGGCAGGTGGTCATACGGTAACGATGTTTGACCGTAACCTAGGTGTATTTGAGATTCGAACAAGTCCTAATCTAGGAAGTTCGTATAGGGGTGACCACACTCATCAAATTAGGTTGCATGAGGGGACATGCACCTGTGGGAAATGGCAAATGTTTAAGATCCCTTGTTCGCATTTAATTGCATGTTGTTCTGACCAACACATTAATGTAATGCAATTTATTGACCCATGTTATAGATTGACTGAACAACTAGCTTGCTATTCACGACCATTTGAGCCTGTGAAAGATGAGTTATACTGGAAGCCTATTGAAGGGCCTACGTTGCGCCCTGACCCAACAATGGCTCGCCAAAAAGGTCGACCAAAGTCAACAAGAATAAGGAATGAGATGGATTGGCGAGAGAGTCAACCTAAGCCGAGATGTGGAATATGTCAAGTTGAGGGACATAATCGTAGAACATGTCCTAATGCGAGTATGGCTTCGACAAGTGGTGCTGGTACAAACTAGGTATGTGATATACTTGTTCAAATTATGAGTTATGGATAGAATTAAATGATTATTTATATATGTACTACTTTCCCACCCATTATTGTATGAAGTTATTTTCTTTTTTATGAATCATGGCTTTTTATTTGTTGTACCTTGTGCTACTTCAACTAACGTTTAATTTTATGTATTAGGTACAGAAATAATGTTTAAGATCTATGTAGTGCGATGAACTAGATGATTTCAGCATGGGGTGGAACAAAGAAGTTCGTAGGAGGGTCATTTTGCTATGGTTTACGTCTATCTCAAATCAATCAATGGTGGTTAATTAATTGAGATTGTGTTTGATCACTCTTTTTTTTTTTTTTTTTTTTTTTTTGTTTTTTTTTTTTTTTTTTTTTTAATTTGTGACATTCCGAATTGATTATGCTAGTTGTAATTTTAAGGTTTCACTGGTTTTTGTATTATATAAATATGCAAGACATGTTTTAGCAGTTTCTATTTTATTTTATCACTCTTTAAAATGATTTTTCTTTGAACTATATTTTATCACTCTGTGCTCTACAACTTATATTTGTATTCTCACAATATTTTTGTTCTCACATTTAGCCATTTTGGTCCATGATTTGATCATCTTACATATGTATGAAAGAAAGTGTTTATAATTGAAGTTTGTTGGTCCCTTGACATGTTATATATATATATATATATATATATATGTTTCTTGGTTAACCCATCTTGATGGATGAAAGTGGTGGTCATGTTTGGAAAATAGCTAAATCCCTACGTTTGCAATAGAATCTTCAATCTGGCAACACCAAATACAAATAGTTTTAGAGTGATGTTTCATAAAGAATAGTTTTACCATAATCTCATATAGATTGCAAAAAATCATGTTCACTGGGTGTCATCACTCATCTTATATAGTTTTACAATTAATCAAATTCTTAGTCTAATAATCTCTCTTCCACCAAAAAAAAAAAAAGTTTGATCCAACCCCATTAATAACAATAAGCACCATTCCTCATACATCCAAAACCAGAAACGTAGAAAGCAACAGAGTTCCTTAGCAGTAGAACGTCAATAGGATTAACTTCAGACTCCATCAGCATGTTGGCAAGAACCAAATATCTGACACATTAAACAGGAATAATGTAAGAATGTGAAATATAAAGGACAAAGATGACTAGATGTTTTTATTTCAAGGTAGGTTTATAGAGAGAAATATGTAGATATCTAATTCCCCAATAAGTATTCTCTACAAACAGTCCACCACTTGGAATCAATGAAAAAAAAAATGTTACGCACTTCAAGCATTGGATACGCCGCTGACTTGTGTTCCTGGAATAAACGACGAGCCTGGTGACCACGGAAGCATTTATGAACACCAAGTATGCCTTGCAGAACTTGTTTTCTCCTATAGCCGAGCCCCTGGACAAGCAAAAGAAAACCAGATACCAAATCACCAACTTTTTTTTTTTAATTAGTGCTTAGTTTAGTTCTGTTGAGTTGAGATTGTGTTCATATAATATTTGTGTACATATATATATATATATATATATAGGAATACAAATATTACAATGCCAAATGAGTACTAACACAACCATAAAGTATCAAAAACATTTTAAAGTGAGTGGTGTAGTAATTGGTTCAGTTAGAATGAAACAATCCCTAACACTGCATTAACAATAAGTATAATACGCAAACACCTAAATTAGTGCTTAGTTTAGTTCTGTTGAGTTGAGATTATAAGCAAACACCCAAATCATCCAAAAGTCAAAAACCCTAAATTTAAGAGGATGCATCTATTTGATTTTACAAATCATTAACCAAACCCATATAAATTTGTATTAATAAACTCTTCTCTTACCATGTTAGCACTATATCATGTTTGAGCCACATGGATATGATTTATCTTATGATAGAAAGCATGAAGAAAACAAGCTTAACAACGGAAACCTACCTGTGGGGTTGGAGATGGGGGAGCTGCATCAACAGGAGAAAGAGCCATGGATTTGTTGGCCAACTTGAATAGAGCCACGGCACCATCAAGTTGCTGCTTAAGGCTAGTAGAACTAAGAAGCCCAAGGAGCAACTCCAACCCTGCAGGAATGTGTAGTATTAGCACCTTTAGAACAGCATCAACATAATTACCAAAAGGAATTTCTGTGCAAGGAAAAATGGATTAAAATAGATGAAGGAGATTACTGAGGGTTTGACATGCCATTGTTATCAATAAATATGGTTCTCTGATCATCTTGGGAACAAAGATGGGCAAGAGCCAAAGCAACTCGTCTTTGGACAGCCTTCTCTGCTACACGTATAAGATATAACAGATGGTTCAAAACCTACATTGAGAAAATAAAGGGATTACCATCTCAAACATATTGACCGTAGATATTTTACAGATGCATAAGAACAGAAGAAGTACTTTAACGCCTGGCATTGCAAAAGCAAATAATAGTAACACCAACGACAACAGATTGAAAGTAACAATATGAGAAGAAACTAACTCGTCCATGAATCTTCTCCTCTAATCTTTTCAATGTCTTGGCTACACAATCTTTTGTTGCCTGCATGTAAAATTGTCAACTCTATGCAGTTAAGATATGCCCCAGCCAAAAAAAAGGGAGCAGCTATATACTCAGATTCTTATAGTCATTATGATAAACAAGCAATCGTGTTATGTCCTTGTCTGCAATATGGCATCGGCAGCACAATGCATTTAGAGGAAACTTAATAAACACAGCTAATTTTTGTATATTGAATAGAGTCACAAACATACTTGAACTATAAACTCTCCATCCTGAAGCTTCTGAATGCCTCCCACCCTAATAAAATCAGACACATTATCCTACAGGAGAAATGAATAAACACAATAAATATTAAAATGGTATTAAATAACATGTTGAAGCAATTCAAGGTCTTGAGCCACAACAATTATAAGGATTCATAGGTTATAACATACCTCATTATCTGCAAGGCCATAAAGAGCAAATGCAGCATTATGTTGCAAGGAACCATTTTTGGAATCCAGAAGCTTCAGTAATGGCACCAAACCACCATTATGAGCAATACCAGCTTGGTTGTGTGCGTCCTGAAAGCAGAGATTTTTTTCAAGCCAAAAAGAACTATGCTAATCACAGCTAGCAAACAGGAAATTTACTCAAAGCAATTATCTTAAAAAAAACCTCTTGATTTGTATCATTTAAAAAGAATTGCAAAGAACACATAACTAATTAACAACACAAGCTGTTACAAATTACAATACCAGTTAAGTAATTATACATTTACCAATAAGAATGCAATACGTGTCATATATGAGATATTGCAGAAAACAAGCATCAGGCAACCATGAATCAAACTAGTAGGACCTCTACTTAGGGTCACATGTATTTCAAAAAGTTTAAAAAAAAAAAAAAAAAAAAAAAAAAAACACTATAGCCTGAGAAAGACTTGAACATATTTACCATCATAACACGGATTAATACCAAAACATGCAGAGAATTTCAGTAGGGGGAAGAACACAATAAACAGAAAGCAATAGAAAACATAAATAAGCAAACATTCATCCCCTTGTAAGATCAAGGTGAAGGGTGAGTCGTGGATTAGACGCACTGAATGCGTGTGTAACTTACCAATCAAAATAAATAAACAAGCAAATATTCCAATATTCCAATATTATTAGAAACCTGAAGAACTTGAAACTTTAGTAGAGAGTAGCATAATTCCTAATGATGCGTTTAAGAGTGATTTCATCTGCTCAAACATTTAACCTTTCAATGAAATTAAAATTTTCTACCAAAACATGATAATTCACCAAATATGGTCAAGTAAATGCACAAATCCAAAAATCATTTCTATGAAAAAAGAAATCATCCACTGCAAAAATGCAATGGCCACTTTAATCAGTAAGTAGCATCTATGATTTGTGATTTGAAAAAAGTAAACACAGATAGACAAATTATAACCTGTGCCAACCTCCCCAATGCAAAGGCTGACATTTCCCTAAGCTGAACATCAGGGGATTGAAGCATCTCAATCAAAGGTCGGACAGCACCCCTCTGTACAATGTGAACCTGCAGAATTCACACTTTTTCAGTATAAAAAAGGAAAAGGGAGGAAGGGGGGACAAAAGGAGCAAACTAACAAATTATAACAATTTACACTTCATCTCAGAAGATTTAGAAAAGGGAGAATAATAATCCAAATTAATCAACATGCAAAGACTGACTCTGCTTATTAACTAAGAAGACAGAGAAGGAAGCAAAAATTTGGAGTTATAAAACAACCATCACGACCTGAAAACGTCACTAGCAAATCATTCGGTTTAATTTCCACTGTCTTCTTGGCAACAAGACAAAGGAGCGGCTTTTTTCACTCTAGGCATGAAAAATAAAGTAAAAGGCAAATATATAATCCACCTTGCAATCAGAATCAGTTGCAGCAAATTGTCCAAGTAACAAAGCTGCCTCCCTTTGACTCTCAGAACAGCACGAACTGCCATACAATATAAAAACTTAAAAGAGTTGCAAAACAAAATGACTTTTTATCCTTTTAAGAGTACAATTTGTAGTGGATAATAATAGCTAGATACAAAGAAAATACTCATAGAATAATGACGAGAATTCAAGATTGGGACACACCTAAGTAATCCGATAACCGGTTGTAAAGCTCCAGCCAGAAGAACTTCTTTCTTTATGTTTGGAGATGAGTGCACTAGATTTCCGATCACACCAACCTGCAACCCATGAAAAAGATCTCATACTGCAGAAAATGTGAAGCGCAAACACCAAATCCCAGACAACTGTAGAATTAAATAGTTTATAATATAACTTGCATCCTCAAAAGAACCTACCGCTTCATAATGTATAGCAGTATCTTCAGATCGAAGCATTAGAATAAGGGTGGGAAGCGCATTGCATTCAACTATCTGCAAAGTCAAGATGCTATAAGGTTTACTGATGTTCAACTTCAGAAATCAAATTTTCAATTAAAGAAAGGCCTAACCTGATTCTTGTTTTCATCATTTTTAAATGCCAGGGTTCGCAGCGCCCCAGCAGCAGCTCTTTGCACCTTTGTATCAGTAAATTCAAGCAATTCAACAAGAGGTGGAATCCCACCTTCCATCCTGTATATCCATATCCACTCCATATGGTCATAAAAACAAAATAGTGCTGAATACCAAGCTTTAAGTAGCCAAAGAGAAGCAAACCTGACACGGGTTTTAATGGTGCTATTCTCATGAGCAAGGTTGGTTATAGCATCAGCAGCTCGACGAATGACACTATTCACAGCACGAGAACTAGAAGCCTCCTTGTGCCTCTTTAAAAGACCCACAAGATGTGACAAGGCACCAGTGTCAACTATGAGTTGTTGATGCTCAGGCTGTTAACAGATAAGACAACACGACCACCGGTTCAGCAACTACCCTAATAACATTAACCAAAAATTTCCCCATAGCACAAGTAACTAAGCAAGGTAAAAGGGAAGAAGGGGTAATTAGAATACTGGTTGAGTGCCAGTCAATCAATGGCAGAAAACACAGACATTCAAAAGTCACCCAAGACCAGTTCAGCAGCTCACAGACCAGCACACTTTTGACATTTTATATAGTTTATTACTCATAAATGCTTCATGTGTCAATGAACCTAAACTGAACTAAACCCAGTGTTAATAGTGAAAAACAGTTGCCATCAACATCTATGTTATAAAGGTTACCGCTAATGATTGGTGTTCTCTTCTCCACCATGACTTTGGGGCCTTGAAGTTTCCATCAGGTTTGTTAATAGCAATTATAACCCAAAATAAAACAAAGTGCAAATTTTCTTTGGTTTTTAATTTATTTTTTTCCTTTTCCAAAAGAAGGCAAAAGAGTGAACACAAACTAAAATATCCAATAAAATCTACATAAATTCACGAAACATTATGGGTTAATTCATAAATTTAAAACAGTTTAGAACAAACTTAAACACACTGAGACATTCACTCCCACAAAACCGCACTATAAGAAGGATAAACTCAAGGAAAGTGACTTACACTAATTGATTATTATCAGGAATTTCTGCTGGCATCAAAGTAAATATGGACAAAAACCAGCAAGCAATGCAGACAAAAATTGGTATGCCAGATCTCCACGGAATTGATTTAAGAAGATAAAGAGACGCTATGGCCCCCACGGTCAGGAAGCACCAAGTGTAGAGCTTCCTGTCAGTGAAGCTATTCACCTGCACAAGGATAACATTGCTCAGAATGCTAGTTTAGCGCTTTATCAATGCTAGGGCAGGTCAATAAATAAAATGTTTGATATTCATACCAGCAATTCAAGAATGAACAGCGCCACAGTACTGGTGGCTACAATTGTGATGATGTAATTGAATTTTCTTCCATGTAAATACTTCCAAAATGCTCTTATGGACCAATATTCACTAATTATTCGGGTCCACAGGAATACTGTCATTGTAGTATACGCTTGGTAAAGGGGAGGAGAGTGCTCCAGAAACAGTAGAATAGAAAGTACTCCCATGAAAAGACATCCACATAAGTTTATCTGCCAAGACAATGAGACCAATGAGATATGTCTGCAAATGGTCAGGTTTAATTAACACTCAAGCTTCTTCCTCAGTTTATTTCCTCCTTTTAAAACTTTTTTCTTTCTCTTCATTTTGCTTCATTTTTAATGATCATAATGCATCTTACAATAGATTAGGCTTATAGAAACAGTACCTTTCCAGAATATGAGTATACAATAGATTAGGCTTACAATATGAGTATACAACAGCACTATTTTTCATGACAAGTGATACAATCTTATACCAAAAAGCGTTTACAAGATTAGAAATTGTAAACATTCAATAAAATAGCAAGGCGAATTGAGGAGAAAAAGAACAAAAACAAAAAGTAGCTGCCACAATGTACAAGCAAACCAAAAATGAAAATCCGACTTGAGAATACTTAGTATATAGACCAGTATAAAGTATAAACACAAAGCAATGTAATGAGAACCCTAGTTTTTACTTAGGGACATAAGGAACACCTTCAAGTAAATGACAACGTCAAAACTTAAAGTCACCAAGCCCATAAAACTTGCCATAAAAAACAAAGAGATCATTTGAATTGGGGCAGTGACTTAAAAAAAAAAACACAACTCAAAAGTAAATGATAACGTACCTTTCATGCTTCAAGATCTATGCTACCTTGATTATTATACTTGATTAAATGCTACCTTGATTACTTAAAAAAAAAAACACAACTCAAAAGTAAATAAATCAAGTGTTTTGTGTTAGTGATGAAATTTCATTTTTTTCGTCCTGCAAAGAATCACAACAATATATAAGTAACAACCCCAATAAAGCTAAGCAACATAGGGAGTTAATATTAAAAATTGTCAACTTCAAAATAAAGCCAAACAACATGATATCCATGTCTATGCTTTAAAACCATACTCTTGTAATGTTGGTGATACGCAGAACTAGTCCCACATCCACGAGCTTTTACGTTCCGAGGTGGGTTCCTCCTACGCCCACCATCTTCTGCCAAAGGCGCCGGTGCCGGTGGCACAGTGGTGGGTATGAGTGAGGGAGGAGGTGAATATGTCTGAGTGGAACCGGTGGGTGTCTCCTCAATATAGGGTGTGATGGGTGGCGGTGTGAAATGGGTAGTAACTGGGGTAACTAGGTGGGTGGGGTCTATAATATGAGGTGAAACTGAATGAGTGGGCTGTGTGGGATGTGTGGGATGGGTGGTAACTGGGGTGGACTGTGCGGGATGTGTGGTAACTGGGTGGATGGACTGTGCGGGATGTGTGGTATCTGGGTGGATGGACTGTGCGGGATGGGTGGTATCTGGGTAGGTGGACTGTACGGGATGAGGGGTAACTGGGTGGGTGGGATGGGGGGTAACTGGATGGGTGGACTGTGCGGGATGAGGGGTAACTGGATGGATGGGATGGAGGGTAACTGGGTGGGTGGACTGTATGGGATCGGGGGTAACTGTGGTGGATATGAGTGAGGGAGGAGGTGAATATGTCTGAGTGGAACCGGTGGGTGTCTCCTCAATATAGGGTGTGATGGGTGGCGGTGTGAAATGGGTAGTAACTGGGGTAACTAGGTGGGTGGGGTCTATAATATGAGGTGAAACTGAATGAGTGGGCTGTGTGGGATGGGTGGTAACTGGGGTGGACTGTGCGGGATGTGTGGTAACTGGGTGGATGGACTGTGCGGGATGTGTGGTATCTGGGTGGATGGACTGTGCGGGATGGGTGGTATCTGGGTAGGTGGACTGTACGGGATGAGGGGTAACTGGGTGGGTGGGATGGGGGGTAACTGGATGGGTGGACTGTGCGGGATGAGGGGTAACTGGATGGATGGGATGGAGGGTAACTGGGTGGGTGGACTGTATGGGATGGGGGGTAACTGGATGGGTGGATCGTGTGGGATGAGGGGTAACTAGGTGGGTGGAATAAGGGGTAACTGAATGGATGGACTGTGCGGGATGAGAGGTAACTGGGTGGGTGGGATGGAGTGGTAACTGAGTGGGTGGACTGTGTGGGATGGAGGGTAACTGGATGGGTGGACTGTGTGGGATGAGGTGTAACTGGGTGGGTAGACTGTGCGGGATGGAGGGGTATCTGGATGAGTGGGATGGGGGGTAACTGGATGGGTGGGATGGGGGGTACTTGGGTGGGTGGACTGTGTGGGTGGACTGCTGGGAATAACTGAGTGGGTGGATGAGCTGGGCTCGGCAATGGTGGGGGCAACTGGGTGGGTGGACTCTGTGGGATGTAATCGATTAAGGAGATCGGGCAATTTTTAGGCCCCGATATGCCTCCTTACTTGCTGGATGGGATGATGGGAACATGTGATAAATGTTTAGCAATACATCAGCCTATCATAAAATAGAAGATGTCATAAAATCATAAAATTAAAGATGTCATAAAATTAATCCAAAAAAATAACTTCTAACCCACATATTTTTTTGTTAAATACCATAAAACACACCCTAATCCAACCCATAAGTGTATAAAAAATTAAATCATACGGTTTCAAAATGTAACAAATTCAATCAATGTTTCATACTAAACCCCAAATATAACATCATTCCACTTAAATGGATCGAGTTTAATTTTTTACTTTTGAATCTATAGAGTTTAGTTTGTTACACTATAAACTTTAGGATTTAAACTGTCATTTTATCTTATCCCATCACGAATTCTATCATTCAATTGCTACAATAATATCACTACAATTGCTAGGCATAAATGATGCAAAACTAATATCAAGTAAAAACCCTTACCAGAGCATCAAAAGAAGCGCTTTGCTTGCTGATATAGCGTCGAGTGATCCTGCGATACCATACCATGTACTCATCGTTATAAGACATAGGATCCGATACTATGTCACTTGTAATGACATGCTCAAGTCGATTATTCCACGTATCAACATGGGACTCCCATTTTTTCGTCCAATCCGTCTCTTTCTTCCTTAAAGTTACTGCATGCAAGGTAACATAAGTATTGATGGGCCTAGGTATGGACTGCTGCATTCCGAATTGACGTAAGACACGATCGGGGCAGTGCATCTCTACAATATGCACACATATCAATGGCACCATCGTACGCCATATCTCCCGTCCTCTTAGGCAATAGTCTGGCAAATTAGCATTAATATACGGCTGCCAAACAATCTACAAAAGTATACACACAATAGAAGTATTAACAAAATAGAAGAATTAACAAATGGAAACTATACATGTGTACTGTACAAGTATGAGTGTTGGACAAGTAGTGTAATGGACCTAAAGCCCAATGGGTCTACATAAAATATATTAACAATAACTATGAATACGGTGAATATACATCAAATACAAGTATAGTACCTCATCGGGATGTTGCATACCCAAAGCTGATCGATAATGGCGTAAGACATGAGTGCTAACATTTTTCTGGCACTTTGCATTGCACCACCTATAACATAACATAATCATTCATGTACTTATATAAAACACATACAATAATTTTAAAAATATTGTGAAGCATATGAGCAATTAACCAAGGAGAATCTATAATATATATATATCTATAATATATATATATATATATATATATACCTAATGCCATACGGCCCCTGAGGTAGCGGCTGACCTGCAGCATCCACACCATAATCAATAGGTTGGATAGACACGATCTCTGGTGTCATACGTGGGAACCTAGACCATGCCCATAATTGCACCAGGATCAAGGCACCACCAATGTCTTTTGTTCGTGCCTTAGCGGCGTTACATAGCTGTCTATACAACCATGCTAAGGCTGCAGAACCCCAACTATATTCTCCAGCAGTATCAAAGTCATCCAAAAACATCAACCATAAAAGGTGCACCATATCCCCAGAGGTGTCAGCGAAAACACTACCCCCAAGCATCTCTAAGATATAAGCTCGTGCATACCGCTGTACAGTGACCTCATCAGCATTATCAGGTAACACACCAAACGTCTCACTGAGCCAGGTCATATTTAGACGGCACCCTACTAACTTTTCCGGTGGAGGAATGACACCGAGTAATTCACCGCACAACTCAGGCCATTTCAAGATCGTTGACCGAATAACTGGTCGACCATCAACTGGCAACCCTAACATCACCTCCATATCCTGTAAGGTGATAGTCATCTCACCAAGGGGTAGGTGGAAGGTATGGGTCTCCGGACGCCATCGCTCGACAAAGGCAGAAATCAATGCCCAATCGAGCTGGATGAACCTCAGACAATATAGGCCATAGAATCCGGCCCTCTGGAGGTAAGAAACAATACGCGGATGTGGCCGATTAGAACGTGATAATACCGCCTCACGTCGACGACAATGCAATATCAGTTTTTGAATATCTCCTCCCTGCAAAATATACAAACAAAGAGATGAAGATATGTTATAACTTTATTGTTTAGAGCATTCCCAATAGAATTAATTTAAAATAAAAGATATAATAAAATAAGCTATAATGCTTGGGCAAAAATGGCCAAGCACTATAGCTTAAAGTTATTTTGCCTAACATGTTGCTAGTTCAATGGGAGCGGTTTTGGGGTTCATAGGCCATATTTTGGCTTAAATGGTATTTACCTAACCAATTGGGAATGCTCTAACGCTATAACTTAAAAAACAACTAATTATTTTTTTATAACAAAACAACTAATAATCATACCATGTCATTATTCCAAATATCCGTGGATCGATGCTTGGCTTGTAACGTCAAAACGGATGCGTCAATCGGTCCAGGAATAATACCAAGATCATCCATATCTGACTACTGCTGCAAAAATAAAGACATTGATATGTCAACTCACAAACACTAACTTCCAACAAGATAAATAAAATGCTCATAAATAATTAGATAAAACATTCAAGGAAACCCATATCAAACAAATTCTAAAAACAGTAAAATGTCAACTGCCAACTGCCAAAGTTTGAGTTATATTATAAAAGGGTCCTTGATTCAAAGGTTTTTTTTTATCAGATATAAGAGAAAAGTTTTTTTTTTTTTTTAAATAAAATAAAAATTGAAAGATATAAATGAGAATGAGATAGAAAATGAATAAACACATGTTGACCAACAAAGTGCTTCTGATCCAGGTCTAATCTATGATATCACATCTGAGGACTACCTTAATTATTTGTGCAGCCTAAAGTATACCTCTTCTCAGATAGCTTTATTATCAAGGGGTAATTTCACTTGTCCTAATAATGCATTTCTTCAGCCTGGTGACTTAAACTACCCTTCTTTTGCTGTGCTTTTGGATAAAAATGGCCCAAGCACTAGTGTAACATACAAGAGGATACAAGAGGACAGTGACAAATGTTGGGACCCGGATGAGTACTTATGTGGTGCAAGTGGATGAACCTAATGGAGTATCGGTGACTGTTGAGCCTAAGAGTTTAAAGTTTGAGAACTTGGGTGAGAAATTGAGTTACAATGTGAGGTTTAATGCATTGGGAGGACCGAAGTTTTCGACTAATTTCTCTTTTGGGTCTTTAATTTGGATATCTGAATTTTATACTGTTAGAAGTCCCATAGCAATAACATGGCAATAATGTTGAAGTTAGTACAAGTTTTTAAATTGGGACTTGGGAGTATTTGAAGAAGAGCTAAAAGTGTTTGTGTGAAGCTCACGAAAAGCTTTTATGTATTGAAATTCAAAGTCCATACATGCCATATGTACTTACTGCATAGGAATTTCCATGTGTATTTGTTTTTTGTTTTTAAACCTTAATGTCAAATGCCATATTCTATCCAACATGCTCTAGAGGGAAACAAACTAATTAATAAAGCAAGTTCCTTGAAACAGCATGTTGAGAAGTCTTTTAAATGATTGCTCCTTTGTTGTAAAATTATTCAAAGTGAAGTACCCATATTAAGCATGCAGTGTTAGACATACACACAAATGCAGTCTTTTATATGCACTTGAAATGTAAATTCAACCTTGGCTGACAAGTCTCTTTGAGTCCAGTTTTCAAAGTCCAAATATATGCTTGTTAATTTAATTTGCTCAGTAATCGTAACTCTAATCTGATGTTATTTTCAGACTGATCAGAAGTTACGTGTTTGTGACATTTGTGGAGCATTTTTAAGTGTTTATGACTGGTAATATTTGATCTTTTGTGTGTCCTTAATTCTTGCTACATTTTCTTAGCTTTTCTTAGGAAAACATAGAGTTAGTATTTGGGGATTCAAGTGCTTCAGCTTTTGACCCGACAATTATACCTCCTTGTCACCAGCAGGCTTTTGGGCCCAGTTTTACGAGGATTACTTTTGCAGCTAAAGAATGTGCGTCTTTTTTTACTGTTTTATGCTTGTAGATCATGCTGTTATTAGCTAGAAAATTATTGGGCAACTGTGCTGTACATGTATATATTGTGTCAGAGTTTTGGAATATTTTAAGTATAACCAAAACACTTTGATTTTTCTTGTTACTTTCAGTGACCGCCGTTTAGCTGATCATTTTGGAGGGAAGCTTCATTTAGGTTATATGCAAATCCGTGAAAAGTTAGCAGAGCTTCAGGTGAGCAAGACATTCTAATTATTTTATTTGTTTATTTATTTGATCTATTTTGACTTAACAGTAGTACATAGTGCAAATGAGCAGGAACAGAAGTTTCATTGGCTACTAAAGCTAGCTTATTTCTTCCAGTAACCTTCTGGCTATTGTTTTTACCCAATTACTCTAGTGCATATGCTATTGTTTTTTTGTTGGCAAAAAAAAAAATGTAGTCAAACTGATGCTACAGGTGTTCAATGTGATATATCTATTGTTTTACCTATAATGTTTTTTGAAATGTTCTTAAGTTGTTTTACCTATAATGTTCAGAAAAGTGGTACTCACAAACCAAAAACTATATATATATATATATATATATTTTCATAGTATCAATGTTCCTAGTTCCTTAAAATTGAACCTAGATATTAATCAAATCTTTTTATTACCGGTTAAAAAATAACCCTAAAATCCATTTGTAACCTAACTAAAAATCAACCTTAATTAACTACAAACCCTAACTAACTAACAATTAAAAATAAATTTTGAGAATGGTTCAGAGAGTACCGGAGTTGGTGCGGTGGAGAGAGAAAGAGACCGGCTGGAGTGCAGACAGCAGAGAAGCGGCGAGAAGGAGACCGGCCCGAGCCCAGAGCAGAGAAGAAGCGGCGACAGAGCAGAGAGGGATCGATCGGTGAACGGTGGAATCGCGAGAAAGAGACCGGCTGGAGAAGAGAGCAGCAGCAGAGAACCGGCGAGAAGGAGACCGGCCCGAGCCCAGAGCAGAGAAGAAGCGGCGACAGAGGAGAGAGGGATCGATCGGTGAACGGTGGAATCGCGTCGCCAGAGAGAGAGAGAGAGAGTCGATGAGAGAGACGGGAAAATTTTAAAAATGTTGGATAAAATATCTGGTTTTAAAAAAAATAAATAAAATAAAATAAAAAGACCAAAATCGTCTCTTGAAGAGACGATTTTGTCCAAAATTTAATTTTTTTACATTTTTTTTTTTAAACCAGTTTAAAAGAAAAAATTTTAATTAAAAATTATTTTTTTTTTAAAAAAAATATGAAATCGTCTCTTGAAGAGACTATTTTCATCAAATCGTCTCTTCAAGAGACGATTTTGAGTAAAACTGGCCTACATCCCTATATAAGTTTGGAACAGTACTTTTTGGCAAAAAAACTTTAAAAAAGGCGTTATTGGGCAAAAAAAATCGGGTTTTTCTATTGAGATTTTGGTTTTAAGTGGAATTATGTCTAGAATAGTGTACAGCCAACTAATGCAATTCCAACCAAAGTAATAAAATCAAGGGTCCATCATGTTTTTATTGTTGACTTATCAACTTCAAAATATTCATCCCTCATAAACAGTAATGAGGAATATTACAAAATCGGCATACACTTTAAGACACCAATATTATGAGAAGAACACTACCACTTAGAGCTCTACAAAGATCAACATGGATATTCGCCAAATATATGTTGGGCATTTTTAATTTAACAAATTTTGATAATTTTTTATTTATAAATAACAAATTTCATTTTTAATAAGTTTCCCGTGCATCGCACGGGTTTGCGACTAGTAAATTATAATATGATTGTCAAATTGTTATTTTTAAAATCTTGAGAATGCTCACATAAACAGGGTGCAGGTACCCCAACCCTTATTAGAATATGACTATCCCATCAACACCTCACATGCACGAATCAACAAATTATTTACATTGATGCAACTCACCCAGATCCTTCAGACAGTGAACCACATTCTTTTAACGAAATCAATCCAAATTGGGCGTGATAATATAGTTGGTGTTTATGTGTGTGTATGGATAGATGTCAAGTGTAAAATAAAAGAATAATGTGGGATGCTAGATGAATTGGAGCAGATTTGGTAACTATTAGAACAACTTTTTAGAAAAGGGAAGAAGAAAATATGTTGGAGCTCATTGTATCATCCTTTTTTACTGCAAACTTGAAGATGTGGAAAAAAAGTTCTAAATTTGTATGTCATAAACATTAGTTATGGAGATGGAATTTTTGAATGGAGGCAATCTACTTGTTGATCTGCTATCGAATGGGGATCACTTGTCTGCATTTGTGTTCTGGGATTGCTTGTAAGATATTTGCTACATTTTGTCTTCTGCACTACAAGTCTTTTGGTACTTTAGTTGCATGTTTCTCATCCCATTGCAATATTAACATGTAACATGGGGTCCTGATACAATTCAAGTAGAGTAGAATTAGTGGTGTGAGTGTCCAAAATTAATTGGTAAAACGTAACTTTAAACTTTTCTATATAAAGAGTGTTAGCATCTTATCACAGTTTAACCTATTTTTGTGTGGAATTGTTGTTTTCAGGCAGTAAATACAAGATTTCCTACTTTCAGATAACGAAGATGAAAGTTGAATTGACTTGCCCTTTTTAAGGGTCCTCAATTTTTTAAGCGTATAATTTTAATGTATTTTGATAATTGGATAGTTGGGGTGTGGGGTTTTGAACTCTGATTCTCCTTAGCTACAAGGCTCTTGGCTTTTTTTCAAGTTTATAATTCATTGTTGGTGTTGGGTGCTATTACACATTGTTCAGTTAGACAACTCCACAAATAAACAAGAATCTGATATTATTTGCTGGCATCAATTGCCTGCCTTATGAATGACATCATAGCTTTCATGTGTGAGATAATATATAAATGGCTATCATATAGTTTTCAAAGTATTGAGAAGCTTAGGATTCAAATCTTTTGTACTTGAATTAGAAATATGTGGTTGGATATGCTATTCTTCGTGCTAAAAGAATGAGGGAAGGGAAGAAATTGTGCTAACTGTAAAACTCCAGCAAATCATCTCTCTCTCTCTCTCTCTCTCTCTCTCATAAGAATCAAATCCAAGAATGTTGGTAGTAAATAAGGATGAATAATATGTCAAAATATATCCATATGTCAAAAATGAAGATTCTATTGGAAATTTTCCTTTTTAAACAAAATCCAATATCATCAATACAAAATCTGTTGCCTTCAACGAATATCCCCCATCCCACCCAAATGGAAATGGGTTCAACATTTTTGTCATGTCTAATGCATAAATCCAAAAATCATTTTGCATTGCACCTCATATGTGAATGAAACCCCTATAATACCAAGCCATATAAACTTCCTATGATTGAAAAATCAAGCTGCATCAGCATCACCCTTTGTGTCTTCTCCGAGAAGGCCATCATCATAAGAGACAGGTCTCCTTAGTCTATCATGAACAGACACTCGTTCGATACCAGTATTTGTCTGCTCATCTTGCATCTGAGATGTGAGCTGGGAACCATCTGAAAAACTGGCTGGAGTACTATCCACAAATGAATGGGTAGCTCCTGGTGAATTGCCCTCTTGCTTTTGCTCTCCTCCTTGTCTAATATTTGGTTGCTTGAATTGCTTCTGCATAATGATTCAAAAAAAATTAGCAAACACTTTATATTCACTTCAAAAATCATCATGAATGATGTTATGATATTGTAATTTTAAGTTCAGGAATAATGTAATGCTGCCAATGCAAGAAGGTTATGAAATAACCAAATTATTTAGAACAAAGGAAAATTTAAAATAAGTTGCTGAAGGTAGAGTCTATAAACTACAGGTCCACTGCAACATTTTCCTATTCATTTGGCCATTAGTAAGCATAGCAACTTTATACACCAAGCAAAGGAATTAATGATCATAAGCAATTGTATCACAATTTTTATTTTAATTATAATTGGGAAGTTACACACAGGTCCAGTCGGTTTTTTGAGCCCAAACTACCCTGTGGGAGGAGAAAGTACCATTGATTTACAAATAGAAATGAAAAAATAAAGTAAACTTTTCTTTTCTTTTCTTTTTTTTCTTTTTTTTTTTTTTTTGGGGGGGGGGGGGGGGGGGGGGTTAACACTTAACAGCGAACCAGTGGTCCGAGTAAACAAACCATTTCAGACAAACATTAAAGTACTCTGCCCACTTTCATTTCCGACAGCTAGACTCCTATGTTTCTTCGGTTGAACTTTTAACAGCCTTAATATGACCTTGGAAAAGGGTATGAATGCAATTGTACATTTACATAAGCCGATAAACACTAAAAAGTATATAGACTTAAATGTATGAGATGTGGACAAGTTTTGTCTCCCACAAAGAGAGAGAGAGAGAGAGAGTATGAACAGAAAACCAATCTTCAAGGAGTGGCATCTTGAAATATGATTGAGGCGAAAAGGTTTGCTTTTTCAGATTAAAAGTTCTTTATACTGGGGCATCAATATTTGTGTCTTGAGCTCCAAACCACCAGTTAATTTAAGCTTCACCTTTTTTATTTTATATATTTTTCCAGGTAGCATAGGCATTAACAGAAATATATCCGTTCCAGGCTCTCTTATTTCTAATGCCCAGTTGTCTTAAGGAATTTGCTTTACCACAAGAAACGATCTTTTATCGCTCCAAACATGATAGCACGGCTAATAAAGAAGTCTTGTCCAAGACCCGCCTTTTCAACCAAACACAGCCATACATGAAACCATGAATATAATACATATGTGCACATGAATGTAACTACAAAATGCAAAAGAAACACGTAAGCTACAACTTGGCAGTTCAAGCTATATATAAAATAAATAAAGATTATTTACAAACCTCAAACTCCTTCACTTTTTTCATTATCTCTTTGTAGGCTTTTGGTTCTCGTGTTTTGATGATATTCCATAATATGCCACCACCATTTCGAAAACGTCTGCCATCAGCAGTCATCTGACCTCCACAAGACTGAATCGCATCCACCTGAAACTCTCACAATCATTATAGATATCCAAACTGCACAATGGTATTTACTGGGAGAAAGTAAATGAGAACGACTGAAACAATATTAATAGTCACTAGACTCTTTTCTCAAATATCAGTATCGCAAACACATAGATACTACTTATAATATATTTAATTTTTAGGGAAACTTTACTTCAATAGAGATATGACCTCTTCCTACAATGTAAACAAGGTCGAATATGATAATTATAGAAAAGTTCAGTCAGCTGTCCCTGCATAGAGCTCAATCATGATAGCCCAAACACCATTGAGCAAGGCTAGGCAACGTTTCAATTGATGGTGGATGTTCACCTAGGCCTAGGCAACTGCCTAGGGAAACTTTACTTCAATAGAGATATGCCCTCTGACATAGCGTTTAATGTGTATAACGTAATACATACTCCTATGCAGCTTATATACATAACTAGGCTTAAACAAAAACACTTCTGATAAAACCCTAAATCTGTTTGTAAGGATCTTTTTCTCTAAGTCAATGGTCTATCTAGACCTCACTTCTGCTAAACAGATTAGTACAATCACATTGCAGAAGATTCAAAGGAATGTATATAATGAACAAATGAGAAGGGAAAAAGAAAACACTCAAATGAATTACCAGCATAAAGGATAAATACACAATATGTTATAGTACGGCCACATTATCAGCAAAAAAAGAAAAGAAAAAATCTTCCAAATGAACAGTCTAAAATAGATTTAAAAGACAAATCTTTCTTTTCACTTGAGAAATTTATGAATCAGTGATTAGCAATCATGATTCATGATTGACATGTGTTCTCGATCAAAAAATGTTGATCTTCCAAATTAGTCTATAATATGTTAATTAAAAACAAATCTTTGGGTTCGTTTTAGAATTTTCTGATTCGCAAACATGGTTGACACACTTTCTCGATCAAAAAGAGTATCTCAAATGTTTTAATCCTATTGTGTGAAATTACTTTTTACATGCATATTGACTGATAAAACTACAAGGAAAAAAAAAATGATATCAACCTACACAAACAGCAAATCACGAAGTGGTTCAGCCAGAAGACATCACAGCTCAGAGCACTGACTGAAAGAAGCAAAATGGCTTCTGCAAGAGAAATCTGCAAGGGTAGGGAAACATTATTGAGCATCAGAAACTAAGAAATGCTGTATGGTCTTAAATAGAGTGGCCAAGCATTTTCAGCCCTAGGCCGGTCCAAATTCAAGCACAACCAAAATTCTCACCTTTCCTCACAAGAAGCAAGCAAATCAAATCCGTCCACTCCAAACCAAAGGATTTATTTTCCCCTTAAAATTATAATCTAAAGGTGCACCGGAAGAAGAGGCAGATGGCTCAAGAAGTAAAATGAACTTTAGGGTATCCACAAAGCAGCTCAAGTCCAGAGACCGTTCACCCAATAACAATTACAAGGTCAGGACTACAGAAGCCACAAGCCCAGCGGTCTTCAAGGAGGCAGAAGAGAATGGATATAAAAATCATACAGATAAGCGAAGAAGGTTGCAAGGAACGAAAATGCCAGAAAAGGAATATAATAAAATGGGGACCCACACTCAAGATTTGCAGAAGACATTGAAAGCAGCACAAAATAATTCCATAGTGCATATACCATGGCAAAAATTAACAAACAGTAATTAACCTTGAAGACAAACCATTTCATTTCAGAGAAACCAATTGGCTGCTTATTATAATGGAAATATTATACTTTTCCTGAGAATACAACACTAGATTGCATGAAAGGGTATATTACCTCTTTGACGAGATCACTTAATGCAGAAACTCCCAAACAACCTACAGCAGTATATACCATGTATGATTTCCTCTCTCTCAGATGCCTACACGTATCTAACACAAACCTGCAAAGGACAGAAATTAAGAAATTTCAGGACGAAAGAATGAGCTCCTAAATCCTTCTAAATTGAATGGACACAATAATTAAGGCTAAAATATTGTGTTAGTCCCTAAAGTTTGCATGAATTTCGTTTTTCATTCCTAAATCTTAAGAAGTTAGTTTTCTTTAGTTGTCTTGAAAACACTAAACAAATATAACAAAGGTAGCAAAAGATTATTACCTGTTTATGTTGGTAACTGGGCCTGAGCCACTCTTCTTTTTTTTATTCTTCTTCTTTTTGGCCCGAGGCCTACGATTTCTAATTTGAGACCCTTGAGTTTCTTCTAAATTGATGTCTCCACCACTGCTTTGTCCCTTTTCATTGTGTGAGTTGGGTTCCACCAACTCTCCTTCTTCAACATCAAGCATCTCAACATCATCAATGTCTTCTAAGTTATCCTCTTCATAGATGGCTTCTAACACGGTGTCTCCTCCCTCCATTAAAACAGCAATAGCTTCAAAGGGATAAATTATTTACAACATAAATAACTCAAACATATCATTATATATTCTGATAATAATAAAAAAAAACTTAGCTTCAAAAACAGCCAAAACCCTGTATCAACAAATTGCATGGCAAAGAAAACTGAGAATTGTGGATTTTAATTTTGAGCTCAAAACCTCTCATACTGTGCTTGCCAACATGAAATTGGGCTGGATTTGAAATGGGTATTACTTATTAGAGACTAGAGACCTATTGATATTGATAATTTTTTTTTTTCTTTTGATAAAGAGCCTTTCTAAAGAAGAGCCCTTTGGACTCGCCTCTAGACCGTAAAACCTACAGGCAATTGGCCCCACCCGCCAGAACCAGTTGTCAGGTAATGCAGAGGCATTCATCCCTGACGGGCCTCCTTCAGCTTAAAACAAATATATAAGTTCCGCTTGAGCTAGAGCTCATTGGCTATTCTATTGAAGCCACATATTCATACATGGGTTCGAAAAACAATTAATAATGTTTTACTCCAATTTCTCAACAATTAAAAAGTTAGCATTAAGTAGAGAAAACATAAAAATCAGACAAGTTGAACTAAATTGAGCTAATGATTGTTATTCTAAAATATTGAAATTTATTGAAGCTGAAAGCAATAAACCCTAGACAGATCTACAGTCAATGTCATATGTGAACCAAAAATTACTAAACAAAACAAATATAGAGAGAGACAGAGCAGAGAACTCACCTAAGCGAGAGAGGTTAAGGCTCGGAGTGAGTGACGCAGCGAGACAATTCAGGGTTTTGGCAGAGAGAGAGAGAGAGTTTCAGAGTTTCAGCTAATGAGAGAGAGAGAGAGAGTGAGATAAAAGTTAAATTTTTAGAGAAAAGAATGGTTTGGACTCTGAGTTGGGGGCCCATTATTAAAGTGGGTAGCCCATCTTGCCTATTTTAGTGGCCAATGAGTTGTAAACATATATCCCACATACCAAGGGAGGGTGCAACCAAGATTCTGGATCAAATCACACCACATGATCTGTTCTTAAACATTTTGGGAAGCTTTGTTTTATAGTCACCACAACAAATATTATAAATAATCACCTACTATCAATATAGATTATAAGTTAAACTATTGTTTTTGTCCCTAAACTATACATGAGTTTTTTTTTCGTCCCTGAATTTTAAAAAGTTCGTTTTTCATCTCTAAACTTTGAAAAAAGTTTATTTTTACACATGAATTTCATCCTTTTATAAAAAAGTTTAGGGACAAAATTACGAACTTCATGTGTAAAAATAAACTTTTTTAAAGTTCAAAGATGAAAAACGAACTCTTCAAGGTTCAGGGACAAAAAACGAAACTCATGTATAGTTTAAGGATAAAAACAATATTTTGGCCTAGATTATATGATGATATGGATTATAAAAAACAATATTTTCTTTACTACATGGGTTGAACTTCAAAGCCCACACTTGCAAGTGAATCTCTCAGTGTTATTGAATATTTCATGATCTACTACTACTTCCATAATGGAAAAAGTTCTTTCTTTCCTTATATTGTCAATTTCCTTTTCTTCCTTTTCTATATTAATTATATTATTTTGGTTAAACTATTATTTTCGTTCCTAAATTATACATGATTTTCGTTTTTGATCCCTGAACTTTGAAAAAGTTCATTTTTACACATGAAGAAGTTCATTCAAAGTTCGGGGATGAAAAACGAAACTCGTATTTAGTTTAGGGACAAAACCAATATTTTGACCTATTATGACCTTTATTTTATGGTTAAAAGGGTAGCACAACGGTGTAGGCCAATGAGTCACCAATTCCAAACTTGACTACCCCTCAAATCTTGTTATAACTATTAATGTATTAAAGCAGCACATGTGTTCCAGAAGAGGAAAAGAAGAAGAAAAGAAGCCTAATAGAGTGTTGTGTGTGTCATGTTTCACTGGGCTCAGACACACCAAAGATTAAAGGGTTGTGGGCATTTTAATTCTTCTCCCTTTGTGTGCCTCCCATTACAATCAACATCTTTTATTACTTCAACAACCATTTATTTATTAATAACTTAAGTACTTGTGCTTCTTTCTAACTTCAATCTGACCCATCAATAAATTGTAAATCACTTTCAAGCTATTTGCATTTATTCCATTATAAAAACTTCTGCTTCTTTCTGTTTTTTGGTGCTTAAACGTTTGATTTTTCCATCTTAGCTTCAAAATTGTCAAGGCCATCAAATATCCATGAGAATGTTCCCTATTAAAGGAAAATAGGGATGAGATGCATGCATTTCTTTTAGTTCATCTCTCTCTTGTATCATAGCAATTAAACATAAAGTATGAATATGACCTACCCGGCTACACCAGATGAGTTATAGGCTTTAATCAATAATGCAGGACGGTTGAAAATTCATGATTCTTAGCGATCATGTTTAATTTGTAAATTCATGAAAGTAAATAATTTAGTCCTTGTAGTATTAATTATGCAGTGGTAAAGAATATTTTTGGCACCATGGTAAAATATTGTTTCCCTCTACAAGGGCATTAGTAACATAGTTACTTTATAGGCCTCTAACATTTTTACTTGAGGAGTCAATTGTTGATTACCCAAGCTGGAAGATTGATCCGTTCTGATGTAAATAGTTTAGCTACTTGTTTTTTGTTTTGCTGTTTTTCATGGGTTAAGAGAGAGGCCAATACAGTAGCTCATACGCTTGCTAGTATCGCTTCCTCTCTTCACTCCTCGCTTTCCTGTAATGTGCACTCTCTTCCTCCCTCGGTGTGTGAGGCTTGGCAAAGAGATGTGCTTGGTTTGTCGTTTGTTTAATGAATTCCAGTTTACCAAAAAAAAAAAATTTTGATGAAAGATTTCAATATTTTGGATGGATGGGCCTGGCCTAGAAAAAATAAATCATTTAGTCAAACTTTTAAAAGACTAAAACAGAGGAAGAGAGATAACTACTATTACAACAAAAAGACAGTTTGTGCAAGGAAGCAAACTTGGCTAAACAATGCTTCCTTTAATATTGTCACTAGCTCTGTGCTTCCTTTGATAACTTCAATTAGTTTTGGGACTTGAATGGATAAATGTATAAACCTCAAATTAGGATGAAAGGAAAATTTTGAGGTAAAAAAATAAAAATGAAAATTGAAAAGAGAGTATGAGTATTCTCTAATGGAAGATTAATCAATTTGAAACAACAGCAAGATGATTGGAAATCTTCTTAAAATTTGTTGAAGTGTTACATCAAGTAAATCAAATCATTTGTGAAGTGGTTTGTTTGCCTTGGCAGTTTGTTTGTCATTCCCAACTAATGTAACATCACCCTTCACCAAAAGTTTGAGAATTCCACAAACCTAAAATAGTAAGGCTCGAATGCAACATCCTACCTAACAAGCTTACTTGACCAGTTAACCTTATGTATTGATATCTACAGTTGGTCAATTGGGTCACACATACGATTGAAAAATAATAAGATAAACAAGTCTGATGTGATTGTGATTGTGCCTAAAACAGTTCTAGTATTGGCTGTTGTTATAGCTACCTGGCCTATATGAGCTGGGGGTTTTAGCCTTTTACAGAAACTTAAAATAATAATAATAAACAAAAATAGAATATTATTTTCAGGGTTCCTTCACTTTTGTGTTACCAATTAAGTTTATTTTATATGTTTGAGTTTCTAAAGATCTTAGATTAAATTATTTTGATTGCTTGGACATTCTTTGAGTCCTAGTACCCCACCATGCAGGCATAAACCATGACCATGATGTATGGCATCCATGTTCTCAGCTAATAAGGTTGCAAGGGAGGCTGGACCCATTAAAGCCTTCAATTAATAATTTCAAAGGGAAAAACAGTCACTATTTTTCTTCGTTGGTTACATGAATTAGCGTTCACGAATGACATCTTAGCACAGTGACAAAAATACATGTACAATGAATTATGTGCAAACCAATCTTCTTGTCTTAACCCATTTGATTTAAAATATGATCAAGAGGCAATGGGAGCTTTAATTTTTAAGCTATATGCAAATACAGTAGCTATGTAATTCAAAGCCAACAAGCATTGGTGGAGCTTTTTTGGGGACTACAATGATCACGGATGTCTTTTAGTAAACACTTTGAGTTATTTGGAATCGAATTGTACAACTTTGGGTTATTAATGAGGTATCAACAATGGATTTGGTTTTGAATGAAATTGCTTGTTCATATTTTTAAAACTCAATCCTATGGCATTGTGTATGATTTTTGCAAGAGACAATACCGACCCTCTACCTCTATACCTCCCACTTTTTGATTAACTTCATGAATGTGGAAAGTCCAATTGGGTGCCAACCCCATGCTCTGGTCAACTATTCACTCTTACAGTGAATATATGGAAGGGCATATTATATTTTTTTCATTTTAAAGTAAATGCCCATAGAAATCATACTTCAACTTAATTCTAATTTGTAAATGTGAGGGAATAAACTCACCTACTCCAACATGATTCTAATTTGTAAATGTGGGAGATCGAATTTACACCCTAATAGAGGGATAGAGATCAAAGGAGAGAGGAGACACCACTTGGCATTTGGATAATTTAAAATAATTGTATCAATATACTTCCTACCGTCTAATTTCTGTCAGAAGGCTTATACTTCAATTGGTTGGCACTTCTCGGTCTTTTCCAAAGAAGACATCCAAGATTCAACTCCTCATTCCTCCAAGTATCATCGCCAAATTTAGACAGTAGTGGACATATCTCATTTTACTATCTTTTTTATATCTTTCTTTCATTTCCATTTCTTTCTCATTCAGTACCTTCAATGCAAAATGAAGAGCATAATCTCACCTTATTGAATCTAGTCCAACGCAACATTGAGCCAAAATTTGAGACCTCGAGATCGTTGTTTTGATCGAGTAAGAGGTTTTCGGGTTTTAAGGTTGTGGAGGCCTGGAGGGAGACATTGCTGGTGTAGCAAAAAGTGGGTGGAGATCGGTCGAAGTTGAGACGTTGAGCTATATGATGTTGAAGTGGCAGACACAACAAAGGATGAAGACCTCACACTTGATGGAGATTGTGCCACCCAAGCACTATCGACAAAATCGCACACTTGACATTGTAATTCACATCACCATGGTTGAGAGAGAGAGAATCAAAATTCAAATGTCTTATTCTTCAATTATTGAGTTATTAAAAAAAAAAGTTAGATTTGGCGATATATTGTAGCTAACAATTAATTTTTTGTATTTGTTTTTGTTGGCCAGAAAAACGTCAGCTTATTTTGCTAGTCTATTGCTTTTTTCTTATTTATTAAAGTGATAAAAAAATTTATTGAAAAAAAATATAGGAATACAAGAGAGCAAAAAGATTACAAAACACCTTATATCTCACGTGGGGTTTCTTTAATCCAAACTTTTGTTAATTTGTATGAAGAACCAAATTGGGCCAAGTCGCCAACATCAGTGTTGCACAAGTTCGAAGCCAGTGAAGCCAAACGAACTATGAATCAACATAATTGTGTGAATGCCTCTTAATTTAATTTTGGTAATCCCTTAAGTTTTTTGGAAATTCCTTAATTTTGCATATAATTTTCGAAATTTACACAATATGCAATTATGTCATACTCTTGACCTCTTCCACTTGATGGGAGCTCAATTAATTGAGCAAGACAGAAAGTGTAGGACACATCTTTTCTCATTTATATTCTAACGAACAACTTTTTGTTAATAGGTGATAAATCTTGATCACTGTTTTTTGGTTATTCTTGTTCTCAATCTTTGTTATCGATTGGTCCCCTCTCCAATCTAAATCTTCAATGTCAATATTTATCTCCAATATAGTAGAAAAGATGAGGTTTTAGCTTTCAACACTCCGAGTATTAAACTATTAATAGATTCAGAGAATTTATTAGGGAAGTATATGATGGATTTAAAGGATAAAAATGATTGAAAATAAAAGAAAACCATTATATTTGTTTATCAAAGCAACTTCTTTTTTGTTTTTGTTTTTTTGGGCAGAGGACCTTTTCATTTTTTTTTTCCTTGTTATCTTAAGATTTATATTTTTGCTAAAAAATTTAAAAATAAAATTCAAGGTTTTGTATAAAATTATCTATTGAATTAACTTAATAAATATAATTTTTCACTAATGAAAAATGACTTTAGCATTGTATCTTCATTTGTTTGATAAAACATGGGCGTGTAAAAAACCTTAGAGAACTTGATTTTGTGGATTTCTATAACCATGTAAAAAAAACACTAGAAAACCTTTTTTTTTGGCCAGTATAATCAAACTGTCTAAGTATATGTATATATTTACACAAGTGTTAGATATAACAAAGTGAAAATAAGTTTTACATTGTGAAGGACAAAAAAAAAAAAAAAAAAGAATTAGTTGATGGAGGGTAAAATTGCAAAGGGTGAGATGGGGTATTTATAAGAAAATTAGTAGATTACAGACATTAATTTTTATTCTGTTTAAAAATAAAACCCCTAATTACACGTTACAAAAGTCTAAATTTATAATTATTGCAGCCATGTGTCATACTTAAAACTGATATGCTAACTAGAGCAGCTTGTATTAAAGCTTGATTGTGATTTGTGAGAGATTAACAATTGCACAGCCTGTAGGCATTAACAAGTCCATAAAATATAGTTGAAATTACTTCATGGATTTTCCAAATGCAAGAGAGAGTAATTAAATTATCCAAGGTTGGGTGGGTGGGGTTGGCACCAGCCTTAAAAGCTTACTAGTCCCCAGCTTTCTTTGCAAAACAGATAGGTCAATTCGTTGTACATAAAGTGTCAACAAAGATATGTCTCATAGAACTACTTTGGATACACTTTTCATGAACTCGTGCTTAGCCATATATGAGAGAGTTCAAAAAAAAAAAATTGATCCCTCAAAATAGAGTAGACAAGTTGGTGTACACTGTACAGTATATGGGTGAATGAGATAAGTTGGCTATGAAGTAGATAAGGTGGTCCATTATTTGTACCAAAATACATGTTATGAGGGAATAGGCTAAATAGTGTTTATGAAAGTGATCACTTACTATTCTCAATAGGCAGTGGCGTAGTCACGTTCAGCTTTGGCTGGGCTATAGTTCAGTCAAGGTTTTTTTTTTTTTATATTTTTTTATATAAAAAAAAAATTACCTTAAATTAAGTAATTAGTCCAGTCAAGATTTTTTTTTTTTTTTTTTGCAATTAGCCCACCTAAAATTTTTTTCTGCCTCCGCCCCTGTCAATAGGCATACTATAAAGCCTTACACAAAGTGGATAGATTTCTATTACTATAGTAAAAGCTATGTTACTGTTATATTTGAAAATATACTGTGTCTTCTTGACTCATTAAAACTATGGATATTTCTATGTTTGTTTTTGGGGAAGAAAACAAATTCAATATAATTGAAAACGTTTTCTATTTTTTAAAAGTAAAAAAACAATTTCAGATCGTTACAAACTAACAGATCATAATTACAAAAAAAAGTAAAAAAAAAACTATTCTAACAGTAATTTCTCTTTTTGCCCTCTTTCTCGACAGGTCGACCGTTTGAACTTTTTCATGTGGTGACAATAACCAACAAAATATAAACTGAGGAATGATTGATTTCATTCGTTGGTTTTGTTGAGCTTCAAGCAAATCTTCATTGTGGAGCTGATCAACAACAAGATGAACAACATGATCAATACCATTCAAGAAGGACAGGGACCACCACTAATCAAACTTCACCAAAATGTTGATAGAGGATCATTGCTCTTCGTCAAATTCGTGGATTAAAATTGGCTTTCCAACCTTTTAAACCAAATATCACATATTCATATTAACAAAAAAATCGATTTTCTAAACAATACCATTGAAAGTTTGGAGTGAAAAGAGAAGAATGACTAAAATTGATAATTTCGAATCCTTCGATTTTTTCTTACACCCCTCTCTAATGCTATGTTAGAAACATTTTATCAAAAAATTGTGTAAGTTTTAGAAGTAGATAAGGCGGTCGGTCCATTACTTTGTACTAAAATATATGTTATGAGGGTAATCGCTTAAATAGTGTTTGTGACGTGATTAGTGATCACCCACTATTCTCATTAGGCTTTGCTTTTTACAAATGATGGAAGTTAAACCTAAATAGTGTATGGCTCGTACTAAAAATCACAAATTTTTCTACACCGTCACCTTCTCGAAGAAGATCTATACCAAGTGCGCATCAATCTCAACCAAATATCATTTGCAACACAAGCATCCAAACAAATATAACAATTTTGCCAACATAGATACAACCAAGTATCAATTGCCAACACAATATAAAACTCTCAGTTCTAACATGTTGGAACCGATGGTCACATGACGAGATTTTTGCTAAGGCAAATCTTTTGGTCCAAAAGGACATGTTAGATCGCTATTAAAGCGACTGAAAGTGGGTGAGAGCCAAGTAATGTTTATAGGAAGTTTAGCATGGCGGGGGACCATTACATACTCTTATTTTGGCAAATTGACTAAGTTCAGGGATGCCTATCTATGATTGAACCAAACCCCCCATAGACATTCCTTCGCTAGTTTTGTAGCAAACAATTAAGGACATTCAAATAACTCATTCCGAACCCGTTATCAGTTCAATCAGCCCTTTAGGCCCCTACCAAAACAATCAACCGATTACAAGAGTGTCTAAATTGTACACCATATTTCTCGTTCTTCATCATGATCCCTCCAATAAGAATCTTAACTTTTTAGAGATAACTTTTTTTTTTTTTTTCTTTTTTACTATTGGAAATTCAAAACATCCCATAAGAAGCATGTGTTTCAAACCTAATTTTTTTTTGG
>OU015765.1:14150-37234 GCA_907173295.1 Fagus sylvatica | reverse complement strand
TGATTTAGACAAACGTGTCCATATTTTTTTTATTTCACTTTCATCTTCATTATTCATTTCTCCTCATAAAAAACTAAAACCAACAGACCATCAATCTCGACCACAGGTAATATTTTTATGTGGGAATATGGAAGGATCCACATTCATTTACGAAGCCAATCACGATCAACCCTGCTGTCCTGCATAAAGGTTAGCCATCGTTTCTTTTAAAAAAAAAAAAAGAAGGTTGTGGACCAACTACTTTCCGGCCCATTCAAACCCACTGAGCAACGCATCATCCAGTCCACTGAGAAGGGTACAATTATTAATTCCTGCTTATTGATTTGTGATTCAATTAGGTACATAAAGCTAAAAAAAAATTTACAAAATCCAAATTAACATCTATTTAATATTAACAAAATACCAACTAATTAATATCAATTTTATCAATTTTGATTTTTCGAAATTTTGTTTGAAGATTTTCAAAAATTGAGACATCGATATGAGAGGTATGACAACAATGCATCATCATTATTGACTTTTAAATTATTTCTATTTTTTCTTTCAAAAATTTCATTATCTTCAAATCGAATTATATCCAATAGTCTTTTAGCTTAAAATTCATTAGTTTTTGTCTAATTAAAAAAAAAATAATAAAAATGTCTTACGACCCCAAAAACCACAACAAAACACAATAAAATTAATGTTAGGGATTTGACATTTGTTTTGCTAAAGCCTAAAATCTTTTTTATTATTTCCTTTGGAACGTGATGACGGATTAGTATTTTTTTTTTTATAGATATTATATATATATATATATAGATTTTATGGGTCCATTTTGATTATTTTGGGATATATATTGAAGGTGGGATTTTTTCACGTTATAATGGAACCGCATCAAACCTCACAGCACGATGAATCTCAGTCCGTTGGAGACTATAGGATGATAAAATAAAGCAAGAACAGATAAGAAACATAATTTTAGGTGGTTCGGCAATTTGCCTACGTCCACATCCAGATCAATAATCTATCAAATTTAGTTGTAAGCACAATAAAATACATTGACCGAACACCTGAGAGACTCTCTCTCATATCTCTTTTTTAGCCTTTTTTTCCTTTTGGTCTCTCAGCCAGCCTCTTTTACGTTGCTTTTCCCTTTCCTTTTATAGAATTCTTTTTTTCAGAATACAGTAGAACCTCACAGAACATATACATGATATTTTGTAGATCTTTGTGAGATATTTTATGGACTAATTATGTTTACCAAGCTGTAAAATACACATGCAATGTGCTGTAAAGTAAAGACCAAACCCAACTATGCTTTCCCTTCTATATTTAGCCTTATATTTGTCTTAATCAATTTTTCCCCTTACAATTATATATATATATATATATATATATATATATATATATATATATATATATATATATTTTAACCCAATGGAACTCTAAGATCTTAATCCCAATATTATATATATCATATATTATTCTTTTAAAGTGATTCTCAACTTCCCGTCACTGGTTAAAGGCTTACACTTATTCCACTATTTAACCATATTTCTAACATCTTTCTTGATATCTCTAACAATTTGCTCCTTAGTTCTAATTCTTCTCCCATCGTGCCACATAATTTCTACCTTCTCTTTTTTCATTCTTTTTCAATTCTTCCTAATTATTAATGCTACCACGATTTTTGGTTTTACTCTTTAACACCCCTAATTAATTCTCCTCACCGTTTGACTCTTTCACTCTTCATAAAAGTAAAACCCGTTTAGATTTTGCATGACATTAATTTTTCCTCTAAGTAACCTACTCCTTTGTTACTCACATCTAAATATAAAGAGTAGTGTTATAGACACAATATTTTCACAACAATACCGAGTTGACATGTTTTTATTTAGCTCTTAATTGGAACCAACCACTTACATCACTTTATTATTTACTATTCAAAACTTGACACACCTCAATATTGTTATGAAATTATTGTAAAAATGTGTGTCTATAGCTTTATTGAAATATAAATGGAAGCTTCTAGAATTTGATTGTAAATGTCGCTTAGATCCTATTCCTATCCTTGGAGTCTTCTCCATTTAGTTATAGTATTTGATTGAAGAGTCTTCATGAAAATTGAGATTTTGAGCAATAACAGATGATTGTGCCATTTTTTTTTTCCATTAATCCCACATCACTTGGGTTTACGACTAGTATATTTAAAGCAAGAATCTCAGCTGTAGTAGTTTAAGGTTTTTCAATGTGGCACATTAATTCTTTGAGAAGGAATAAAAATCTCTTCATATAGCCTTTCACTTCTGTAAAATTTTGCACTTATGTGAAAGTATTAATTTATTATCATGTGTTAATGAATAAATGCATTTATTTTTATGTATTACGTAAAAGGAATGTTATCATTATGGCTATTTTCTAAAATTTACATCTGAAACAATTGATTAGGAATATGATATTCTAGCTCAAGTTTAGTTACTTTGACAACAATTGAAACAAAATCAAGAAGAAAAAAACATATTTAAGAATACATGCAATCAAGAATATAAAAAAATAATGGCATGCTTAAATTAGATGAAATAATTAAATTTTTGCCAATTCACTTAAAAAATACGTCTATATTCTTAATTATATTAATCATACATTTTTTATCTTTTAAACGACGGTGTATAATATAATAAACCGTATACGAGCATCACACGGGACATCGGCTAGTAAGATCCAAATGGCGAGAAGCCAAGAGCTAGTACTTAGCATCGTGATTAAGGGTAAAATGTCCAAGTAAGAGCAAATCAGCACGATTGAAATGATAAATATTGGACAAGCAACTCAACATTGACCATCCATACCAAACAGTTGCTGAAAGGTGCAAAATAAGTAGGCCAAGGCATTAGAAAATAGAAATGCTTCAGTTTCATTTATAGCAATGAATGTTGGGTACAAAAGGTACGCTAAAAGTGGCCTTTCAGTAGAGTTTTCTAACTCTCACACACACCAAACTCAGCTACTCTTAATACTTTCATTGTAATGGAGCAAGGATTTTGCTAGGATAGTAGGGAAAATAAGTCATTGATTGTCTTAGAGATCTCAAAGCTTACTTTAAAAATAAAAAAAATAAAAAAAATAAAAATTCTTAATGAGTCATATAACATACCATCCATTACTAACTAAATTTGTTTTGTAAATGGTCAAAATTTCCTTCTGGTAAATTTCCTATACTAAACACCAAACCATAAACCTGACCCTGGCTGCAGACAGGGCTTGTTAAACCACTACAAGGTGGACCACTAACATCAAGTATTTAACATAAAACTCAACCTATCAGTAGCATATGGATATACAAAAGATGGCTAAATCACTCCCTAGCAATTACAACAACTTGTTTTCCAACATTGCAGCCACTAAAAAGTCCTACCAGAGCGGCAGGGGCACTCTCAAGGCCTTCTGCTATGTCTTCCACATACACTATCTTCTTTTCTCTGATGTAAGGCAGCACTATGTCCAAGAACTTGGGATAAATATTATAGTGATCAAAGACAACAAATCCTTCCATGTGAATCCTTTTATAAATAAGACACATCAAATTCTGAACACCTTCAGGCTGATCACGAGTGTATTGTGAAACCATTCCACATAGAGCAATCCTACCAAGGGCTCTCATATTGAGAAGCACAGCATCAAGCATTTTTCCCCCAACATTCTCAAAGTAGATATCAATGCCCTCAGGGAAGTACCTGGTGACACTCAGAAATAGAAAGGCTAAATTTAGTGCTTGAGATAATATCTCTTGTTAATTGGATTTAAAATCATTGTTTTAAAAAGGATTTGTCATTGCATTATTAGTATTAGAATAAGACATTATGAATTTCCATCACCATCTTAATCTTTTCTTGTTAATAGGATTTTTGATGAATTTCCTATCACCATGTATCTACATACATAGCAAAACCAAATAATAAAAGCTGCAATTGAAAGAATATACATGTTTCATGTACAAAGTCATTTACATTGCTTTATCTATAATGCCATTCATAAGAAGACTCAATTGCATCCTGATGAAAGGTTAATTCAGAGATAAAGGAGCTACCAGTAGAAGATAATTAGCAATTTAATTTTTACAAATTGACAAAATGGTGCATTCTACATTCTAACCGTCTCTTGTTTTTGGATATTTTGTAGCAAAGCCTCAACCCATCGGCCATCCTTCCCAGTCCCACCCAACCATTAAACTGCTAGTAATGCAAACCATGGAACTCACCCAAAAGCTAGCAATTCTATTATCATTATGAGATCAAGACAATGTCATGTATATTCTCCTTAATAGTGATGAAAATATAGACACATACACATACATAAATAATATGTAGCACAGACGGAACGACTTTATCTCCATCTGATGTAAAATGGTTAATTAAAGCTGCAGAGCAAAAAATTGTGTTAAGCAATATGTATATATACCGACCTTTTCAAAGCTGCGTCCAAGTCAGTTTCTTCCTTATAATTGAAAGCCTCATCAAACCCAAACTTGTTCTTTAGTAGATCAACCTGCATGATTTCAAAGAAAAAAAAGACAATAAAAGCTTGAAATTTCTTGTAGAGTATTGATATGTCTGACCACTCCCTTCTAAAACAGAGGAGGGAAGGAGAAAGAATGATATTGCACAGCTAAAAAGTCTAGAGAGAGCTCTATCTTTTCAAAACCTTGCAATGGTTGCTTCCTATAAAGAACCATTTATTTATATAAATGAGTTTTTCTAAAACAAAGGCCTTCAATATACCTTTTGTTTCCCATTCGAAGTCATCATGAAGAAAATCAGGTATGCATAGTGGTCAAAAGATTATGATCTATGAAACATGCATAGACCCATTCCATGGGAAGAGAAAATTGGGAATACTGAATTGGTAATAATCATTAAGAATTCTATGCATTTAGAAATTTGTCTCTGGAAATTATGTTATGTCATTGAAAAAGAACGCAGCCATAAGAAAACAATTTAGGAAAAAGAAAAAAGATTTATGGTAAAAACAAATATATTCTATTGTTCTAAGAGTCCAAATATTTGCTTGGATTGACAATAAATTCTCAAAGAAACCAAATGACACATGGCAAGATCAGGTTAACCATGCTTAATCATGGTCATTGCTTGTAACTGAATCATTTTATGGGAAAAAATAAAAATAAAAATTAAAGCAGGCATTGGGTAAAGAATATGTAGGGCTTAAACTATGAAGCATGACAAATGGAAATAACTCACCTTTTCTTTACTTCCAGCACTTCCAACAACATTGCAACCCATCAACTTTGCAAATTGCCCAACAAGCTGACCAACTGCACCTGATGCCGCAGAAATGAAGACATACTCTCCTTTCTTAGGAGAACAAACTTCGTAAAAACCAACATAAGCAGTCAAACCAGGCATACCTAGAATAAAATCCAAACACACATCCAATTATATATACGGCAGACATCATTGATCATTTCATGGAAAGGTAAAGCAACATGCCAATCTCTCCTAATTTTGTTAATTTTCATTTAATAATATTGACAGTTGCCTTTATTGACACTATAGTGCAATATTGCTTAACAACCGTATTAAAATGTTTTCACATTGTTGGTATGTAATAATGTAATCAATGATTTAATTCAAAGAGTATGTACATAGCAACCTTAATTAAAAACCTCGATGTACCAAAACAACTAGACTACTTAACTCCACACCAAGAAGATATGCTTTGTTCAGAACCAACTCGACTAAAACTGATTTTAGTACTAGTATATCTATCAATTATGTTTGATCTAGAGCCACAATCACTGAATTGGTCAAGGATCCAACCGAAATACACCAGCTTCAAATTTTAACACGGTAAAAGAACTGAATTCTGGCTAATCAGGATCAAAAGTTGAAGGTTATGATTATTCATGAAGATTGCAAGTTTTGATTCAATCTTTTGAGTTTCAAAATGTAAGGGTCATCAACATGAAAAAACTAATTACCATCATTTTTTTTTTTAACCGTGACAATTAACTAATAAGAGAAAAATCGAAAATGGCTGCAAGAAACTATGAAACTCACATATTGCATATACAGAGCATCTAGAAAATATAAATTTATCACCTTCAAATAAAGAATTTCACAAGCTAACACATACATATCCAATGCATAGACACACACACACACAATCATTTAACACCCAAATTCAATCTAGAATTCACCGAATGAGCAGACAACTCACCAAGAATTCCAGTATAGTAGGAAAGGGGTACATCAGTGTGCTGGATTTTAAAGAAGCCTTCCAGTTCTGTGATGAGACTGTATTCTTCCCATCCGGTTGTGCCCCAAATCAAGTCACCTTTCTTGAAGTTTGGGTGTCCAGAATCCAAAACTTTGGCCACTCCAAACCCAGTTAATGGCTGCATGTTATCATCACAAAGAGAAATTCACAACGATTTATAATCCACTCTCCCAATTGTATTTTTATTTAACTAATGCTTACAACGTACAAAGAATTTGACCATTCTGTTAATTTACATTTAATTATGATATATCTTTTCAAAATAACCAACAAATATATATATATATACACCCTGGTTCAAGAAATTAATGAAGTCCTCCAAATTTCAAACAAAAAATAACCATAAAACCCCTTAAAAAAAAAAGTCTATATAATATAACATACAAGCCAATAACTTTCAAGGGTAATTTCAGAAATTTTATTTTATTCTTTAAAACAATGCCTAAATATACCATTGGTCTTAAAATAAAATTTAAAATAAGAGCGGTAGGTCATAACTTTTTTAAGGCAATAAATTTTGATTGGAGTATCTTTATTTTTACTTGACCTATTATTATCACAACTTCTATTAAAAAAGTTACTTTCTCAACACTGAAAAAAATAATGAAAAATTAGTTGTGAATAGAATGATCGATTTCACAAACCTCGCAATCAAATAATTTTGGTTGTCATATTGTAAATAAAACCAAGAAAGCTGAGAGAAGAGAAGAGAGATTGCTTACAGAGGCAGGAGTGAAGGAAGTAAAAAGGTTAGGACCCTCAATTCTTGTCATCCGTAAACGCATGGAGGGATCACAGGACAAGTAAAGATTCTTCACTAGTATCCCATTGGACCCCTCTGGAAGCTTCAGTTTCAGTGTTCCAGTGCTCACTTGCATGTCCGATTCTTTGGGAAAACCAGACACGTAGTCCCTGAATATAACCTGCTTATTCCTCACTTCCTCAACACCATCACCACCATTACCAACAACAACACTTGCCATTAATTGTTAGTCTTTCCGAGAGCTGTGGGTCTTTGTCTCTCCGTCTATCTATGTGTGCTTGATCAGTTTCAACTTTCCACTTTCAAAAAATGGTTTCTGGACTGAGAAGATGGAAAAATTATCTCATACAGTGGAAACAGGGAGCATGTGAATATGCAATCTTTACAATGTGAACAATTGGCCCAATAATAAAACTACATGTAATT
Organism: Fagus sylvatica; assembly: GCA_907173295.1. Taxonomy (NCBI): domain Eukaryota; kingdom Viridiplantae; phylum Streptophyta; class Magnoliopsida; order Fagales; family Fagaceae; genus Fagus; species Fagus sylvatica. The sequence continues at coordinate 29,769 of OU015765.1, read as the reverse complement.
AAAAAAAAAACATGTCAGCAAGTGAGGTGTCAAACCTAAAACAAAGATTTTATTATTCCCTGTGACCAAACAAGCCCACCAGCCAAAACAACCCCATTCTGCCGGCGTCCTCAGCCCCAACAATGGCCGCCGCCTTCACCTTTTTTTTTCCTTCTTTCTCACCGATGAAGATCACGGCGTAAGCCACTTCGAGTACTTCGATGAAGATCACGGCGCTATTGGTGCTGAAGCACAACTCGGATGGGTCGGATCCGGTGATATTGGCAAAGGCGTTGGGCTTAAGAGTTGAGACACGGGTACTGTAGAGGTGCAGGCGTCAAGGAGTTCATCGTCTTCGTTGCTCGCACTGCCGCCAAGCGAACCCCACCATCCCAGCACCAATCCGTCCAGCATAAAGGTTCCCCTCCCCTATTTCTTCCTTCCCTATTTCACGATCTATTCGTATCAAATTTTTTTATTTTATCTTTTACTTTGTAAATGGTTTATGACCTTGATTAAGGCAGTGTAAATTGGTGATATGATGAGGTAGGGAGACTTACGGGATCCATCGGTGAGAAAGAAGGAAGAAAAAGTGAGTCTGAGGACGGCATCAGGGGGGTTATTGAAACTGGTTGTTTGGTCACATGGAAAAGTTTTTAGTTGACTGTCACATAAATTTAAACTGCTACGTTCACACCATGGTGTGAAACAGTGTTTTCACACCATGGATGTGGCAGCCAATAACTGGGCCACGGCAGCAAGTCCATCTGCGGGTCCCATAAGTGCAAAATCAGCAATTTTCATTAAGAATGCAACTATCCTTGTTGCCAAACACACTAAAAATTTGGCTAAAAATGGGGCATGGCAAAGCACGTGAGAGGTCCACTTGGTGTTTTTTTTTTTCCCTCCACTCCGCCTGTCTTCTTCTTCAGCATGTCCGTGGAAGTCTGAAACACACGTCCTCCATAGCCACAGCAAGCAGAAAGTAAAAAAAAAAAAGACACTTAGCCGAGAAGATCAAGACAGTTTTAAGGTTGGATTTTTGAAGTTTTGGTAGTTATTATTTCTTGCCAATAATAATGAAACAATAATCCTAAACATAGAAACCTTTTTTCTGTAAAACAGTGTTGCTGCCATTGTAGCTTGAGCTTGAGCTTGAGCTTGAAACAAAGTCACCATTTGGAGCAGAGACAGAGACCAACATTTGAGATTTGGAGCAGCATTGAACGTGAGTTTTGGAGTTTTGGAGGTCCATTGCACTGGTGCATTGACTGCACTGTTCACGTGGTATGCTTTTTTTTTTTTTCCTCTTTTTCTTTTTTGTTAGTTGTGTATATTATTTAAGTTTATTTTTAGTGATAATCTGTACATATTTTTTTGTGTAATAAAAAATGAAAAAAACAAAAAAAAATTATGCTTGTTTTAGGTTTAGCAAAATATTCATGATTATTGTATTATATGTATTATGGCTATAGATGTTTAATGGGTTTTTTCATGTTATTTTTTTAATGATAATGGGTTTTTTCAAATGTAATTGTTGCTATGTTGGTTCTGGGTTCACTTGCATGTTATTACCATTTACCAAAAAATGTGGACAATAATGTCCAAACTTAAAGATAATTGTCCACACTTTCTATGGATGTTAAGGATGTTACATAGGTTGTTGGTACATGTTGGTTTCTATGGATGTTATGAAAAAATAGTTACAAAAAGATATAAAGTTCATAGCTTGTCAATTGAGAAACAGTACAAGAATCCAAAAAAGTCCTAAATAGCTTCATTTCAGAACATGGAACATGAAAACAGTTAAAAGGGTGTATCTGCATCTTCATGATATCTTGTTATTTTTTAATGATAATTTTAGTGAGTGTGTGTTGGTGTGTTTGAATGTTTTCTGTTATTGATACTAGTCACAATGTTATACTTTAGGTTTAGGTTGTATATCATTATTGGTACATGATAAATTATTTCGTAGAGTTTACATTACATGTTATAATTAACTTTGGTATTTGGCTTATAGGTTGTTGCAGTCATGAGTACACAAGAGATGGATGGTGTTAGATCCTTTGGTGCTAGTAATAGTTTTGTGGAGGATTTACCACAGCCTGTTGAGGGAAACATGCAGGAGGATACACCTGAGAGTGTGAGGAATTCAGTGATTGAACCAAGGGTTGGAATGGAGTTTGATTCACTTCAACAAGTCATTGAATTTTATAAGCATTATGCTTATTCGAAAGGATTTGCAACAATGACAAGGAATTCAAGAAAAAAGAAGGGCTTTAGTGAGACTTCTTATGTAAACTTGAAGTGTAACCGAGAGGGAAAATACAGTAGTTCGGTTGATGATCCTTCCAAGAAGAGGTCGACGATAAAAAATGCGTGTGAAGCTGGGATCAAAGCTTCAATGGATATTACGGATAAAAAATGGAGGATATTGAGTTTTATTGAGGATCATAACCATGAGTTGAGTCCTAGTAAATCTAGGCATTTTGCTGCTTTTCGGCATATAAGCACGGATACAAGAAGGAGACTCTTGATTAATGACAATGCTGGTGTTAGGATAAATAGTAGTATTAAGGCTTCCGTCGTTGAAGCAGGGGGTTATGAAAATATGACGTATAATCAAAGAGATGTTCGCAACTTTCTTGAAAAGGAACGTCGTTTAAAGTGTAAGGAGGGTGACGGACAAGCCTTGCACGATTACTTCGTTAGAATGCAAGCTAAAAATTCTAACTTCTACCATGCATTGGATTTGGATGATGAGTTACGTGTGCGAAATGTATTTTGGGTTGATGCGAGGAGTAGGGCAGCATACGAATCGTTTAATGATGTGATCACGTTCGACACCACATATCTAACAAACAAGTATGATATGCCATTCGCCCCTTTTATTGGAATTAATCATCATGGTGAATCTATTATACTTGGTTGTGGGTTATTGTCAAGTGAAGACACGGATTCGTTTGTGTGGGTATTTAGGCAATGCTTGTTATTTTTTAATGATAATTTTAGTGAGTGTGTGTTGGTGTGTTTGAAATTCCTTTTAATGTTTCAAGAGTCTGAAAAGGCACCATTTATTGTCATTAACTGCCTTACTAGTCAGTCGCCTGAAAGTGGTCCAGGCGTGAGTCAGGCAGAAATACTTCCAGTAGGTCCAGGCGACTTAGTACATGTTGTATATTGGTGGTCATTATTGAAACTATTTCTTGCAATTCTCTTATATATATTACATGATATTAAATATAAAGGTTTATTTTTCTTTTCGTAGCACACACAAAGTTTCAAAGAAGGTGTCTTTCATTACTAGTGTAATTATGTTCAAGAGATATGGTGGCTCATTCGCTTAAACCAAAACTTTAAAACCGGAAATAACACACACACAGTATCTTTAACATTGGCTTATAGTTTAGCACTTTGTTGCTCTACCAGTCACTCTTGTTTGAGTATGTTCACAAGAGTTCCTTCTTTATGGATGACATCACTTAATTTGAACTTCATTGTTAGATCCTTTGGGACACAAGGTGCTCTTACTAATCACTCAACAGCTTGTTATTACCCTTTAAACCTTTTTCAAATAATAGGTTGGGTTCCCACTTTGGTGATTCTTTTAGAAAGGTTTTAGTCCCATTCCTAGGTTACCCTTATCAAATTCGAGATACCTTTGGTAAAAGGGTGTTACAGTTATCACTTGATTTTATGTAGACAATAATTATGCTCACCAAATTATTTATTGTCTTACATACTCAAGTTTTAGACTCAAATGTCTAAACTTCATTTCTCATATATGGTGGCTTCACTCTTACATGCAAGATATAACTATCATTGGATGTGGCCACATCTCTTTTATATAACATCTCATGTTATCACTTTCTCTTGCCCGTTGCCAACCATACAACTTTATGGTGGATTAAGAAACCTGTTTCTTCCAGCCTATTAAGCTCTTCCACCAAAAGTGAATATCCAACTTAACAGGATTTTATCACTTACAATAATAACTACAATTCACTCTTTGGATATCCAATTATGATGCTTTCTTGATCTTAACTTGTTTACAAGCTTTGAAAGTTGAAAACCATGTATTTATAATACAACGCATGACACAACAGCTATAATTACACTAGCACACTCAAAACATGCTTTCAATAATTCTTTAGATTGGAATAAAGGTGAGTTAGCTTCTTTTCTTTTGAAAAGTATTAAACAAGAAGCTTCATTTCATACACAATGAAAGCATCATCTCAATCTCAATAAGAACTTACATAGTCTACACACTAGTTACTTCACCTTAATTTCCATTTCCAATAACTATAGACTTTCTTTATTTTAGGAAATCATATTTCATTTCAAGATATAACTCATAGAAAGCATATAAAGGTATATAAAATTGAGATGTCACTTCACTTTTAATATTTTGACTCTTTCATTGTTCACTTCATGAACTTATTTCTATTTTCTTATTATTGTAAAAGAAATTCTTGAATACAGTCAAGATAAGTGTTTGAAAAAGATATTTCAAGAATCATAGAATTTAACCTCAATAAATTCACCACTTGATTCCAATATAATATCTTTAGTCACAAAGACTTTAAGATTCTCAACCTAATCCACAAACACACTTTAGAATTTTAACTTAGTCTTTTTACGAGTTCTAAACTTAAAGAACTTGAATCTCAATACCCACACTTTTGTTTTAACCATAGTTTATATGGAAACCCCCACACTTTGGAATAATCAAGTATACTTCTTGGTTTCACATACACCAAAAATATTCCAGTAGAATATCATTCACATCAAGCACACAATGACTCCATACTCAACAATAAACTTTGACACATGATCCATTTTGTTTGAAACCATTAGCTAGAATAAGTATCAAACTTTTCAGATTGTTTTGGTGCTTGTTTTAACATATAATGACTTAACCAACTTACAAACTTTCCTTTCATTTCCTAAAAAAGCCTTCCGGTTGATCCATATAGACCTCCTGTCTAAATTCCCATTGAAGCTGTCTTTACATCCATTTGGACCTCCCTTTCTAAAACCTTTAGCTACTAACCTTCTTTGAAGGTTTGAAAAATTCCATCAGTCCTATATTTTCTTTTAAATATATTACAACCAATGGATAGAACCCAAAAATCCATGGACCCAAATATTGTTGGACAATATTGAGTCCATTTATTAACAGCTACTCTCCTAAAAACTACATCTCTTGGAGCTTCTATAATATTTGGATCTTTTTCCCATTTCCTACAAAAGGAGCTTACTTGACCTTTTCTGTTTCCTTCTACAAGTAAACATTCCTTGGTATGAAATGAAATAGACCAAAATATTTTCTTTTCTTACCCTTTGACTCCTCCTTTGTTCTAGGTTCTATTCTCATTTCCACTGAATCATTAACCAATGAGTGCTTGTGTTTGTTTTTCAAAGGAATTTTGAGAATCATTTATAAACTTGTTCTCAATAAATTCCACATCTCTTGATTCTATAAGTGTTGGAACTTAAATCCAATAATTTATAACGAACCAACAAACACACTCTTAATAGCTCTAGGTCCAAGCTTGGTTCTTTTAGGATTTGGAACTCTAAATTAGGCTATACACCCCCACACTTTAAAATAACTCAAAATAGCTTCCTACCATTCCATAACTCATATGGAGATGATTTTTTCTTAATGACCCTATTATAATGCTGGTAAGCAAAGTTCACCCCACAGGATAAGCCTTGCATAGTAGTATTAAGTCAACTAATGTTCTATTCTTCTTTCGTAAGCCAATTTGTGGGGTGAAGGGGCTGACCAGGAATTAATCCATTTTCCTCACACCCTTCACCATATCATTTCCAAAATGATCAAAGATGCCTATCTTCACAATAAATTGAATGTTTAAAACTTAGCTAATATGCTTGCTTTATTCCACGTATAATCAAATGCTTGTTATAAGCATATTAAAATGAAATTTTCTTATAGACACATTTTTCAATTCAATCACTTCTATGTAAAACTACATGCGATCAAGTGAGATTGCACTTATAACCCTTCCATCTTTTCTTGCATTTTTGTGGTTACAACGCATCAAATTCATGGGGTTTAATTTAAAGTGTTAATTCACATAAGTATATTACATTATACTCTACCATGTACAAATTAAGTAACTACTATCACTCACCATATATGATAATATAATAATACTAACAACAAGTATTATTGCAATACGGACAAAATAAAAAGCCTACCAACTCACAGCACTAGGATGAATATCCTATACACATACTGAATCATTGATGTGTTCACAGTCCCAACTTGCAAGCTACCAACTGGATGTAATTGCGTCTCAATCATATCCAGTTTATGTTCTTGGCTCCACACATTCAGCTTGAATTAACCTTATCACATGGTGTACACCTTAAATGATAGTGAAACCAATAAAACAAAAGGTAATCAATAAACCAAATTTGTTCAAAAAACATAACCTTTCAAACAGGATCATCTTTATGTGTATCACCACCATCTTTTCATACACATGACCAATTGCCATGCTTGGTCTAATGGTTCTTTGCATGCCATATAACCACAATATACATAACATATATTGATCCAAAAACTGTTGTCAGATCATCAAATTTGACCTTCTTGAAATTCTTTTGGATGTCATCAAAGGAGCCTTCTTACATAGCATCGTTGTTCCATAGATCACAATTATGGCGCCACGATTCTCAAAACCTGATGCAGCGTTTCGCATCATCCATGAGCACAAATTAATCTTGATGAAATCCAATCATGATAAGACCACGATCATCTTCTCCTCGATCGACTTTGAAACCACTTCTCATGCCATTTTTCTCTCCACAACATAAAACTTAAAATTGTTAGAATTTTAGGGGAATGCAAAGGAGATAGGCTTTGAGGCCGAATGAATCGCTGTCTTTAAGACTAGATTTGCCCCCTCTCCTCAGAGATTGCTAAGGGTTCCTTTCCAGGATACAACAAAGCCAAAGAATTGGCAATTCAATTAATTAATCATATATGTTTATCATATAATGATGAACACGAAATTCCTTTTAATTGCAAGTATAACAATCAAATCTGAAAAGGCACCATTAGCCTTTACTTGCCTTAACTGTTGTGGAATTAGTTCCAGGCGATGAGTCAGGCAGAAACTCCCAGGCACGACAAGTGACCACCAATCCAGGCGAGACACGTACATGTCATCCATTCTGGATTGGTTTGTGTGGGCAGAAACTATTTCTTGCAATTCTCTTATATATATTACAACCTATTCAGATATTAAATATCTAACATATTTAGGCAATGGTTGCAAAGTATGTGTGACATTGCTCCAAAAGCCATTATCACAGACCAATGCCAAGCAATGCGGCGGGCCATTGAAATAGTTTTTCCGGAAACTGTTCATCGTTGGTGTATTTGGCATATTACGATGAAGTTGCCAGTGAAGCTTGCTGGATTGGAAGCTTATCAAGATATAAAGCATTATTTGCTTAAAGCCGTGCATGATTCAATGACAGTGGAAGAGTTTGAAGAAAAATGGAATCATACCATCACTTTACATCATCTTGAGGAGAATGAGTGGTTGGCCAAGTTATATGAGGAACGGGAGCGATGGGTTCCCGCATTTCTCAATTCCAATTTCTTTGCGGGAATGTCGTCAACCCAACGTTCGGAATCAATGAATGCCTTTTTTGATGGTTATGTACATAGCTCTACAACTTTGAAAGTATTTGTGGAGCAATTCGAGAAAGCAATGCGGAATAAGGTTGAAAAAGAGATTTTATCAGATTTTGAGTGTTTCAAAGGCAAGCTGGAGTGTTCATCATCATCTCCTATGGAGAAACAGTTCCAAGAAGCTTACACCCATGAGATTTTTAAGCGGGTGCGACTAGAATTTGCTGGGAGACAAGGTTGTATAGTAAATGAGCTTGTTAGAGGTAGTGATGAAGTCAAATACAAGATTGAAGATGAAGCATGCCCAGGGAAGCTTTTTGAAGTGAGATTCAATAGCTCTGAATGCTTGGTTGGCTGTGTATGTCGCATGTTTGAGTTTAGGGGGATATTATGTAGGCATGCCTTATTTGTGCTTTCCCAGCAACGTGTGACTATACTTCCTGACAGGTATATACTAGACAGGTGGAGAAAGAATATCAAAAGAAAACACACTTACGTCTCCACTTGTACAGATGATGTACAACATAACCCTGTCTTGGAAAGGTACGAGAAGTTACATAGACTAGCAGTCGGTGTGCTTGAGATAGGGGCTGAGTCTGTAGAGAATTTTAATGTTGTAGAAAAGTTGTTAATTGATTTGAAGGACAACTTTTCTCGTTCATGTGGTAAACAACCCTCGTCTCAGAGAAAGAATAGTGTTGGAGCTGCTCCTGATGTTGTTAGGACTGAAGTTGTAAGGAGTCCTACGGTTGTGAAGCGTAAGGGTCGACCTAGGATGAAACGGCTAAAGTCATCAATGGAGGAAGCGGTTTCAAAACCAAAGAAGAAAAGGAACAATGCCGTTGCTAGGAATCTTGCTCATTCAACATCAACTACTGGGGTACATAATTAAAAGACCACACTTCTTTTAATATCCTAGTCTATTATTGTTTATTAATTTTGGTTTAATTGTGTTTGGATGGCCTAGGTTGGAGGTAGTGCTTATGGAGATTGCTCTACATCAAACATGGTAAGTATAGGTGATTTGCACTGTTATTATTCATATGTAGCAAAGATGTTATTTTGGGGCTTATGGTTGAATATATATATATATATATATATTTTTTGTATTGTAGGAATATCCAGTGTCCATGCCACATTCACATGATGGAGTTATACACTTAACAAATCCAATGCCTTCCCAGAGTTTTGTGTCTGAGGTAAAGATATTTGTAATGTGGAAAAATTGGTTATTAAATCCTAGTTATTGCATACTTATTGTACCATGTTTTCTTTTACAGTCAATGTCACAGACTCAAGCTCATGGAAACGAAGACCAAGCCTTAAACCTTCCTTGATTAGATATATGTAATATATATATATATTTTTTTTTGTTAAACGATCCTCCTTTTTTTGTATTACGGAAGGATGCGTTGGTAGTTAGTTTTTTTGTATCATGGAAGGATCCGTCTCAATCTTGTATATCCTCAGCGTTGTTGTTTTTGCAAGAGGAAAGAGAAAGTGTAGGCTCCTTTCATTTCATTAACATACACCCATTGATTGTATTGTTTTTAGCTAGAGTGGATAATTAATGTATTTTGTCGTTCCAATCAATGATAATGGAAGTGCATACGTATTTGAGTGATTGCTAGTGGGTTATTCTAAGTTTTTTATGTATTCAGGTCATGGTGAATTTCATGAATATAGTAATTTTATGAAAGTTATGTTAGTGGTATACTTTGAACCAAGTTTGCAGAAATTGGCTAAGTTAAAACAGGTTTCTGGGTTGGTTTCTGGGTAAAGGCAGGTTTCTGGGTAATATGGTACCATGCACCAAGTTTGTAGAAAGTGTGGACAATTTTGTCCACACTTTAACAAAATTGTCCACACTTTCACAAAATTGTCCACACTTTCAGGCCAATATGAATACTGTTCACGTAGACTGTTCACGTATACTGTTTACATGCTCTTCAAGTGTGGACAATTTTGTCCACACTTTAACAAAATTGTCCACACTTGAAGACCAATATGAACACTGTTCACGTACTGTTCACGTTACTGCTGACGTGTACTGTTCACGTATGCTGTTTACCATGCTGTTCAAGTGTGGACAATTTTGTCCACACTTTAACAAAATTGTCCACACTTTCAGACCAATATGAACACTGTTCACGTTACTGCTGACGTGTACTGTTCACGTATGCTGTTTACCATGCTCTTCAAGTGTGGACAATTTTGTCCACACTTTGTTCAAATTGTCCACTTTTTTGTGAAGAGTTTACTTTTTTGTGAAGAGTTTACTGTTCACATAAAAACTGTTTAGTGTGGACAAAATTCTCACAGAAAGTGTGACAAAATTGTCCACACTTTGTTCAAATTGTCCACACTTTTATCAGAAAGAGTTCACTGTTTACGTATCTGACAGAAAGTGTGGACAAACTTGTCCACACTTTTATCAAATTGTCCACACTTTCTGGGGATGAATTTTACTGTTCACGTGACTGTTTAGTGTTCTAACGTGCATCAAATTGCATGAATTTGCATGGCCATTGCAAGAAAATATAGACATTAATGTCCACACATTGATGCAAATTGTCCACAATTTCTGGGCAGACTTAACATTTAAAATAAACATTTTTCTGGTACACAACACATTTCATTGAATACATTTCACTACATTCATTCATTCACATTCATTCAAATAAGCTTCCTCATTCATTCAACCAAATATTGTCTAATTACAAAAAGTGGTAATGACTACACTACACATTTATTGAATTTGATACCATAATACAACAATAAGGCCCACAATTACAGCAAGTCCTATTGTTAACAACTTCTTCAACGATTGGATGTCATCACGATGTACTGGTTGGACCATATCACGCATGCCACGCATCTCTGACTGAAGTTGATGCAAGTCCAGTAACAGTTGTGATGCATCAAGCAATTGTGATGCATCAACCATGGATTTAGAACTGGTTGCTTGTGATATCTCTTCCATTCTTTCACAGCCAGCTCGTTGGTTGATGGGCAAACACCAAGAAAAGAAACCGCATCGGTTGGCAGCACAACAATAATACAATTTGTTTTTGTTTAAACTTGATTCTGAAATCCTAACTGATGCTCTTTTGCCACAAACACAGTCTAAATTTCTAAATCTCAGCCCATCTCTAATTGCACTATTTACTGATGAGGAAGACATGTTTGCTGCAAAGGTATTAAAATATGAATTTATATTATTAGGTTATTAAAAAATCATATAATATATTAGTTTATGTCAAAAAGCTTAGGGTAATATTAAGGGTTTGAATTTAAGTTTTTTTTTGTTTGATAAAAATATTATTTAAGTTGAATAAAACATAATTAGGGTTTTAAATATTAAAATTGTCAATATGATTTAATTTGAATAGAATATGATGTAATTAGGGTTTTGAATATTAATCTTAAATTTGAGAAATGAAATTAATAACAAGAGAGAGAGAGAGAGAGAGAGCATACCGTATTCACAAAGTTGATTGAACAAAAGAGGAAAATTGAAAACAACCAGCACCCCCACCAAATTTCGGTCACAACCCAGTAAAATTTGGTCACAGCCCAGTAACAAAATCACATCCCACTGTTCAGACACCTAACACGCAGTGAAGATGGAGTGAGATTGAGAAGTCTGAAGATGGAGTGAGATTGAGAAGTCTTGTAAGCATTTAATGCTCTCTGCCAACCCAAAGACAGCAAACCCGAAAAGAGAATGGAAGAAAGATTAAGAAAACATAGAGGCAGACAGCTAAGAAGAAGAAGAAGAAGGAAGTTCGGGTTTTGTAGCTGAAACAACTTGAGGGGGTTTTTGTAGCTGAAACAACTTGAGGACTCTACCTTCTAGCCGAAGAACACTGCAGCAGGGACGTGCAGCTCGAAGGAGAGGACAGTTCAGGTGATGGGATTGGCACAAAGTGTGTTTAGAAGAGATCACATCAGCCCGTCTTTAACCAGCTAAGATTGGGCTGGCTGGCTGTTAGAGTGATACTGTTCAAGTCTTTAGTTAGGACTTAGGAGAAGTATATCCATGCCGTGTCCCATGAGAGAAGTTGATTTAATGTTTTTTTTATTTAATGGACCCACATTGATGTGTCCTTGTGTTCAGAAGATCACATCTTCTGCTCAGAAAATCACATGAAAACAACGTGTGCTGTGTAAAAAGTCTGGTCCAAAGTGGAAGTATCTGCCGTGTAAGAGCATTCTCAATGGACATGCTAAAATTTAAGCTAAAATTTAGTTTAAAACCCTACTTTTTCTATTTTAACTTATCATTTTAAAAAACACTCACATCCGATTCTCTGTTCTCAACTCTATTTCAATTAAATATTCATTATTTATTTATTTTTTATTATTTCCTCTAAAAGTCATATATATATGCCCATATATAATCATTAATAAAACTAGTTTATTAAATTTTATAATCTATATTTTCTATAGTATAATATATATTAAATATTTTTTTAATAAGTCTCATCTGATAAATTTTTAATTTTTTCATGAATGAGTAACTACCCATAGCATTCATTGTGAAAGAAAAAATGAAGTTGCAACATTCATTGTAGCAATACATGTATTATTAATGAGGTCCAAGACAAAAATATATATATATATATATATCTTGACAAAAAGAAGAAAGGAAAAAAGAGCTTGACAGCCACGGGAGAGAGGAGCGGAACAGAACAAAGGAAAAAAAACAAGGGAAAAAAGGAAGAGAGAGAAAGGAGCGGAACAGAAGATAAAATAATAAAAAATAGAAATGGCAAATGAACAGTGCAAGGCATTAAATGCCTTGCAACTATAGCAAAAACTTATTTTAGCTCACGTGAAGCATGTCCGTTGGGAGGCCTTTTTTGTGGTTGTGGGCTATATTTGAGTTTGTTTTACCTTTTAGCACGTCCATTGGGAATGCTCTAATAACAAACAAATTGCTAGTTCAATTGCAATGCAAATTTGCATTTAGATTTAGTATTGTGTGTTGATTTAATATTTTATTTATTTATAAAATTTAATGGATATTATTTATTTATAAAATTTAATGGATAAGATTAAAAGTGAATGTTGAAACTTTTAATCTTAACCATTCAAGTCATACAAGAATTATGAATACATTTTATATGTTTAAAAATGTATTTTATTTATTTATAAAATTTAATCTTAACAAACAAATTGTTTAAAAAACTTTGCTGGTATTAATACAGTTCATACAAGAATTATGAAAACATTTTATATGGTTTGCTTTTGTGGTTATAAACACAATTTTATGTTAGTATTATAAAAAGAACATTAGTAGAAGATACATTTAATAATTATTGACAAAAGTTGCATTAAATTTGTTATAAAGATTTCGCAGAAATTTGTAACATTTAATAATTATTGAGAAAAATTGTAAATATTCATTCAAATATTATTATTAATAAAAAGATTGCAAATAATACAGTTAATAATTATTGACATCAAATGTAAAAAATAAATTAAGAAAATGTGACTTCAAAAAGTATGTATAAGTTAGGATTCAGAAGTTGTAATTTTAAAATACGTGAAAAAAAATGTATTCAGAATGAGAAAATGAAAAAATAATTTGAAAAAAAGGTACAATAATGTATTTTGCGTATGTTAGATTCAGAAATTGTAATAATCATGGTTGAATATGTTAGATCAATATTTGTTGTTAACTAATTTATGAATTTCTTCATTACAATATATAACTTTTTTCATTTATAAATGATAAAATGTTAACTTCAATTAAAATGGAACTTTAGAAAGTATTCTTAACTTATACAAGTAATATAATGTAATTTAGCAAAAATAATAATAACATAACAATTTTTTTGATATTATGCATAGAGTATATTTGGAAAACATGTGTCATCTTAGTCATCCACCTCTTCTCCATTAGAATAACCTCCTATCATGTGTCGTCATCATCAATTATATCTTATATATTCAATGGTTAAGTTATAGTTAGCTACAAGGGAAGGTATAAATCGTGTGTTGGTCTCTTCCTCGGATCAACCCTAACCGTACCATCCGCTATAGATCGGGTGTTAATTGGAACCATAAGAAATATCCAACACTTTCCTGTTTGGATCAGATTTGCTGTTCACATAGAAGATGACCATCAGTATACTGTCGTATACTTTAACTATACGGGTTTGTTCAAAAACATATATGGTGAGCCAGAACGAAGTAGTACTAGTGTATAGACAATTCTTAGTTATATAGTACTGTATGGAGCATTACTATATGGATAATTCTAAGTAGAAAAATATTACAATTTGTTGTTTAAATATGTTACTCAAATGTAATCGTACTACCAAGGTGGTTATCAAATGTAAACACAAATACTAATAACATTGTATGACATACGTTTTTAATACGTTAGTTTGTATAATTAAATTACATAAAATATCAATGTTACTTTTCCATAACTAAGTTCTAAATTATTGAATTCCAATGTTCTACTTATATTTTTTGAATTTTAATATTTTTATTATAATTTTTTAATTTTTTGTCTTTACTGATTTTAATATAAAAAAGTTATTAGATCTTATTATATGTATGTATGTTAGTGTCGAGTGTCGAATTATAATTTTTTCCCCCTAACTAAAATTTAGATATATATATATATATATATTTTAATTTAAAAAAATAACATAACTATTTTATTCATTAATATGTACATTTTTTTGGTAATTTATTGATTAATATTTACATGTAAATTAATTTAATTGATTAAATATTTAATTACTTAATATTTTAATACATACATTAATATATGAGGTTACAAAAAAAGCCCAAACCCAATGTCATATAATAACCCATAATATATATATTAATATTATCTGATGCTGAAAAAAGCCCAAACCCATTATCATATGATAACCCATAATATAAGGTTATTAAAAAGCCTAAACTCATTGTCATATGATAACCCATATTATACAGTAAAATATAAGATTACTTAAAAAGCCCAAACCCATTATTATATAATAACCCAATATATAATATATTAACATGCCAAAAACAAAAGCCCAAACCCATTAATCCACTTAAACCAAACCAAAAAAGAAAGAAGAAAGAAAGCAAACCAAAAAAGAAAGAAAGAAGGCGGGTCCAACGTGGGCAATTTGGTGGGAAAGTTGGTCCCCAAAACGGCGTCGTGTGAGCTTTTGGGGGGAAAAAAAATGGCCAATACGGCGTCGTGTGGGCTTTTGGGGGGAAATTAAAATGGCCAAAACGTTGCCGTGTTGGGCTTTTGGGGGGAAATAAAACATTACAAAACGCTGCCGCTTTTGGGGGGAAATAAAAATTCCCAAAACGGTGCCGTGTTTGGGCATTTGGGGGAAAGTGGTCCCCAAAACGGTGCCGTGTTTGGGCATTTGGGGGAAAGTGGTCCCCAAAACGGTGCCGTGTTTGGGCATTTGGGGGAAAGTGGTCCCCAAAACGGCGCCGTTTTTGGGCTTTTGAGGGGAAAGTGGTCCCCAAACGGCGTCGTTTCTTCGAGCCTGCATGTCAGAAGCTTCCTCAACACGAGTACACGACGCCCTCTCTTCTGTCTCTTCGAAACTGAAACAAACAAACAACAAACAAAAGTGTAACTGTTAGAAACTGAAACTGAACCTCTCCTCTGTCACAGTCTTTCCTCTCCCTCTCTTCACGTGCAAACATTCCCAAGAACAAACTACACTCCTATCAAACACTCAAACTTCCCCAGCGTGACCCATTCCCTTGCACCCGTAGACACAAAAGCAAAAGGAAGTAAGAAACAATCTTCGAAAGAGAAAGGTGAGAGCCCAAACTCATTTTCTTCTGTCATTTTTTAATTTTTTGTGAGTTGATACTATGCTTGCCATTTTGTGAAATATTTTGACTTTGGTTGAGGAATTTGCTAAGTGTGGACAATGTTAGGGTTTTGTGGACAATCTTAGGGTTTTGTGTAGTCACTTT
>OU015765.1:0-14050 GCA_907173295.1 Fagus sylvatica | reverse complement strand
ATTCTCCACTACAGTTGTGGAAAGGTCTTGGATATACTTTTAATTCCCCACTATATGAGGACCATAGAGTACACTTTGCAAAATCAAGCAGCAAACTCTTGATTCTTCTACTGATGTAACAACTATTCAACGAGTTTCATATGTATCCCAAATACACTTCTACTGATGTAACAACTTTTCTTTTCCTTTTTCTCTAATTTTTTAGGAGAATAAATTTAGGGATGCAAAAATGTCCACAATTTTTTTTCAAAACTGCTAACATAATCAGTTGTGATAAGTACATAATAAAAACGGTGTCAATGATTAATCTATATGAAAGTTAATTTCTCTAATTACAACTTAATATCTTAACAAATTGTGGAAAAAATTATGTCCCTAGCATTGCTCGCCAGGGTGGGGTTGGACAAAGCTGATTCATGACTTTTTTTTTTCTTTTTTTCTCTCCTAGTAGGTTGTTAATTAAGTTTACAAAAGTGCCTCATTCTATTCATTTGGGGTTGATAGTATATCCACCACCTCTAATCAATAGACTTTTCTTTGTGAAGTATGTTTGTTATTATATCTAGTCCATACAATGCATAAGAAAAGCAACCCTATCACGTTTCTGCTTAAAGTAAAACCAATATCCTCCATGACATACGCTTAGATTCCAACCATTTGGAGTCGCTATTCTTGCCCATTTATCACCATCACTTTTACATGATAATTCCTTCCTTTGTCTTCCTTTTCCAACTCTTATCATTCTCCCTGCAAACTTTGACCTTTTTTCTGTTTCTTTTTTTTATATCCCTATCAATGACACTTCCTGATTAAAAATATTAAGCAGAAAGCAAGTAAAAGTAGCCCACTCGGAACAAAAAAGAGACATAAAAGTAACCATATAATAGAAAATAAAAAGTTTTGTTAAAGAAAACTGTGAGAAAGTAATGAGTTCAAACATTCAGAATGTCTTAAGTAATCAAGAAAATGCTCTTCTCATGGGACACATTATAGAAACTAAACTGCCTCCTAACTTTGCAGCCTTACCATGGCATGCTTTACTACTAAGTTTGCCACAAGTACAACTTTATGGTAGAAGAGTTCTGAATTTGAAAAGGGTTTCTCATTTTAATTAGAGAAAAGTAAAAGGGATCTCCTTTGACACACTTCCTTAATGTAAAATTCCAAATGTACTAGTTTTATTGGTTATTATTATTTTTCGAAAATGGATTTTGTGGAAATGTTATGCAATCAACTGAAAATTATAAACCATCCTCCTATACATACATCAATAAAAAAAAAGTGAACACAAGATCACTGCACCATGTTATTAAACCACTTGTATAGTACAGCCTGCACAAAATCGAGGCACTTAATTCCACTATAAAGAATATTATCATATAAACTAATCACATCTCACAATGTATTTATTATTGGAACAAGGTACACATATACATTTTCACAAGAAAAATGAAGAGATGTATACGAGAAAAAAAAAAGAACAAAATCTCAAAAACCATTGGAAAGCATTGCTTATTGAAGGGCATAAGTCGCTCTTATATACTCCACAATATCTGCACTTTCAAACATTTGCACCCCAGTATTTGGATCTTCTAGATAAGGTACCTGCCAACCATTGTTGTAAAAATTATGTCTAACAATTTGATGCCATGTCATGCAGCAAGCGAAATTCTTCTCAGAAAGAAGATATGATAGACTCTTTTGAGGATAAGAATTTTAAAAAAAATACCTGAAAGTGTCCAGCTTTCTCATATAGTATCTGTCGTTTAGAGCTGCCACGGGCACAACTAAAAGGAGAAACAGTAATGAAATGTATCAGTCATGATTCAGTATATAAAACTACGGATGCAAAAGAAAGACACGCAAAGGGACCCCAATCAATAAAATCCCCATAGAAACTGATGAAAATAATTTCCAACCAAAAAAGTAGGAGAGTATGAAGATTGCCCAACACAATTTAAACTGAGAAGAAAATAGCACTCATGGTAATATTGAGGTTTAAATGCATGGAGATATTGTCAAAAATATATATAGTTAATGTTGGCTGTGTGTGTGTGTGTGTGAGAGAGAGAGAGAGAGAGAGAGAGAGAGAGAGAGAGAGGATGAATATTAACAGTAAAACAGGAAATTCTATGAAAGAACTTACAAAGATGTTTGACAGTGATGAATGATTTAGAGACGTATCATAAGAAAAATATTAAATGCACATGCATTGCAGTGATACTTAAAAATATGAGAGAATACCGTTCTTGAAAAAGAATAAGTACATATATAAAAGTTTATAAATTATGATAAAACACAGTTTTAATTTGTAGGAGGCTTGAAACAACCATATTATCCCAACCTACAGGGGAAACTGGATGAAATTCACTTTGTTGGAAATTTTTCATCAACTATTTCATTAGGTATGAGTATTAATATTTCACTTTTTCTTGTTTTCATCAAAAAATTCAAAGGTACCACTACAACCATAATTTCAGACTCCCAACTCCAGAAATCAAAACCAAGTTGCCTAGATCCAATGTACACAGTAAAAGAGTGCAGGCACATGAATGTGCATAACTGAAAAAACACCACATCATTTATAAAACCTGAAACAAAGACTCGATTATGAAGTACCAAACCGAACAGATCACCACAGATGGACTCTACCTGCGAACTAAGTGAGGTAATTCCAATTCTACAAGTACTTCACGTACAAGTTTGCAGAAGGGGGACCCCTGAAAGGAAAGAATAAACATTTCAAACTAAATTTTAGAAGTAAACAAAAGAGCTACACTATATCATGTATGCTATTATCAAGTCATAGTATTTCTAAATAAGGAACCTAAGAAATTGATTATGAATCCAAATCCAAAAAATTAAGTATCATTCAACAGTCTACAAACCTCATATGCCCATATTTCAAGCGGTTTAGGTGGCAGTTTGGATGGAGTGTAAGAACTCCCCTGAGTAACAAATGAGAGATGGTCAGGGCAAGATTTTAATAGCTATTACTTCTAGAGTTAATAACAAAACAAAAAATCTTGATAATCTAAGATTTACATTAGAAAGAATTAAATTCAATTAAATTATAGAACTTTCACCATATAGACCTTCCATATTCTGAATATGCAAGCGAAAAGAGTTTCTTCTTGAACATTGTGGGGGGAAAATATAGAGACATACATGATACATACTTTTGAAAAGAGCTTCTTCTTAAACATTGGGGAAAACATAGAAACTTATGCAATAAAAAATTTAAAATTTAATTTACCTTCGCCCAACGACCAATCATAGCAAGGCCTGCAGTCAAAGTCTACAACAGGAAAACAGCAAGCAATGAATAATACTTCAGAAAATCCTTCATACAAATGAAAAGAATTATTTCAGAAGAAATATAAGCTAACCGTTAGTAGACCAAGTGACAACATGAAAGGAACACTTCCATCACCTACACAAAAGAAAACAAACAGCACTCATTTTACACACTTTTTTTTTAACAGCACTCATTGTAAACTATTTGTTGTATACAGCAAGAATGATTAATGCATAAGAAATTGACAAGTGAATAATAGTTATACTCAATCTTTCATTCGAAGAAAATAGAAGTTTTCAAAATAAGAGAAACCAAAAATAAGTTGTGGTAGTACCTAACCAGGCATGGATGGAAAAAGCTCATCTAGACCAGGACAATATATCAAGCCAAAATTTTTCAGAACTTCTAAAAGAGGGTATTCTCTGGTTTTTAGTATAAAATAGAGATCTCCAAATATTGTGTAGTATGCTTCTAATATATGGCCCTCTTGTCAATATGGAATATACTGATAATCAAGCAATGAAAAAAAAATTGAAAATTTGAAATGCACCAATTGAATGCAAGTCAATGTGACTACACACACCATATTTTCCAACCAAGTATTTAATTATGTCATCTGATTCATACATCGCGACTCCCGTGTTTGGATCCACCTTCAACAAGAAAGAAATTTGAAGCTTTAGCTCCCACTTGAAGATACTACCCAATCGTAATAAGTTCAACCCAAGGACATGATGTTACAAGAAATAAAAGCAAAAAAAAAAAAAAAAAACTTTTACATAGATGTTCTGACTAGGAAGAATTCTGGTAAGAATTTCTTATCCACTTTAGTCAAATTAATATAGTTTTTTACCTTATCTTTATTTCAAAATTTTTGAGACAATTTTCTTTCCAAAGGTGATATATATTTAGAGATAGGAATAAAGATCTATAAAGGAATTTGATTCACTGCCTCAGCTTGTCTTGTTTTTTTTTCATCAAACAGATCTCTAGTCAAGTTATCTTTACTTTCCTTATTTTTTTTCCATTCTAAAAACATTGGCAGGATCTCTTAGAACCAGAAATTCTCAAACCAGTATTTAATTTCATTTGTGACACCTTCAGATTCCAAAAATCACATTGGCAGGGTTTGATGACTTACACTGGTAAAAAGAATTATGAGAAACTAGAGGCTGACGTAATGCATTAAAAAATAAGGGAAGTTACTTTAAGTTTCTTTGTAATTTGAATCATGTTCCAAAGCACCATGTCAAGACATTGAAACTTTAGGATTTCTCTTGCTTCTAAATTAATTTTCACGTTTAAGTTAAATGTACCCTTTTCTTTTGAAAGTGGGGATGAGGAGGGGAACAAATTAAGGAACAAAAATAATAATAATAATAATCTAACCATGTATGGGAACTGCTGCTTTCCACCCATCTGAACAACTTTGGGGCGAAAGTTTGGACCATTTTTTGGGCAAGGATAAAACAGAACATCAATATCCAACACTGCAATGATTTCCCTAACCTGTACAAAC
The DNA here is from genome assembly GCA_907173295.1 of Fagus sylvatica. Taxonomy (NCBI): domain Eukaryota; kingdom Viridiplantae; phylum Streptophyta; class Magnoliopsida; order Fagales; family Fagaceae; genus Fagus; species Fagus sylvatica. The sequence goes on along the minus strand of OU015765.1, from coordinate 9,233 downwards.
TTAATTGTTAGTCCAAACCATTAAAAAAATAAAGGCACGGATAGAGCAATCACTTGGCAAAAACATATATGATTCTCCAGAGGTCCAACATATCTAGACCTTAAACACAACATATTCAGCTCATCTCTAACCACATTCTTAAGAAGCTGAGCCATTTTTTTCTGTTAAGCAGCCACCTCAACAGTGATCTATCTTTCAGATGAAACATACCATTACACTCTGATCCTAAAACCACAAGATTCAATTTTAAAAGCTAACTTTATTGCCTGAGATCATTCTGCTATTTGAGACATGACACCACCATCCAAGAGTTATGTATGAGGCAGTGGCACTATAGCACATGAAGTGTGAGGTAGTTTCAAGAGGGATATTATTTCCATCATGTACATTTTAACAAAGTTATGCAGTAGAAAAGGATAAGGAAAATCATTTAAAAATTAATATATCACTCAAAATCAAATGGAAATCCTAGGGGATTTCATTACCTTCCGACAAAATGGGCAGCTTTACATGATCCATAATAATCCCATATACGGAAGGGGAAAAAAAGAGATGCTGTCAGTCTTTGTTCATCACAAGGGCATATAACAAGTTATGGGAGGAATAAGATAAGAAGATAAAAGGCCTAGAAAAGAAAGTCAGCATAGAGGTCAACTACTGGCAACTAATTCAGGGGAAAAGAAAATGATACCCTTCAAATTCATATATCTCAATAGGCTTCTCTGGCCGAGGGCCTAATTTTGAAGTCTCTTTTGCCTTGGAATCTGTAATTTGGCCCAGAAAGGAAAAAATCAGGAAGAGAGACAGGACAGGAACAGAGTTACATCAGCATTAAAATGTCCTTTCAGATTAGTGATATTAACAATCAGACAAGACTTAGTCCACCACAGCAGATATTGGCATATAATGGTAGCAACAATTTTATAAAGGTTTCCAGAGTAAAGCTCAAAAGTGATCTGCAGTGTGATGGTACCAAGCGAGCTTGCATCATTGTGTTTCCAACTATTACAAGGATTCACGAGTGCCATAGTCCAGTAAAATGTCTATGATGCAGGACAAACCAAACAAATTAAACTTTTGGGAGATTTAAATTATCTCAAAAGAGTAGAAAACTCCCTCTTCTCTTGTAAATCAAACAAGAATGCCTAATAAGATTTGATATTGAAATGTATAGCATGAATGTGATAGCAAAAATCCTATCAGAAATCTTATGGAACCTTGTATTGGGTTGACAACAAACACCACAAATAACACATTAGAATTCTCGAATAATGCCCAATATACATGCATGTAAACTCGGTATGTCATATAATTTTTCTCATTTGGTAGGAACCTTCACTTCTACAGTTCTACTAGTAATTTAACTATAAGTACGCAAATGTAACTAATTATAAGATGACAAAGAAGTTGCAATAGTGAAATTCAAACTACCGCCAACATCAAGAGCATACTGGCCAGGTGGAATCTCATTCTTGGGAACCAAGGTCACGGAATACCTGCCAGGGTATAACACCAAAGTAGCAAAATTAGGAAAACCATGTTAAAGTGTCCACAACTACATTCAAGAAATAATTATGTATGATAAAGAACTTTCAAAAGTGTAAATTGTTAATACATTTTTGCAAATGTTAACACGAATTGGTTTTTGCCAACTCTAATTAGTCTATTGAGTATCCATAGCCGACCCCAAAGTTTTGGGACTGAGGCTTGGTTGTGGTTGTTGTTGTGAACATGAGTTAATTTTGAGGCTAGATTTCTATGGTTTGCTAAATTTGGTGCCAAATAGCTAAGTTTTTATTTTTTTTATTTTTATTTTTATTTGTGTTATTAGTCTGTTAACAACAATTAAAAAAAGGGGTCTGTCTATGCACTTGCTTGTTTCCTTATAATGTTATGGTCCAATTCTTAATCCCTTCAAATCCTAACCAATTCCATTTGGTGCTCAATAGTCCCTTCAAATCCATTCGTGTTCCCTACTTAATAAATTTTACAAAAAATTATTTTTTAAGCAATTGAATTTACAAAACAACACTAGCATTAAACATAAGTTAACTTAACAAATTCAGTTAAGGTTCATCCACAACAAACATTAACTTCTGAGAAATAAAATAAACACAAAAAGACAAGCGATTTTTTTTTAATTTCCTTCATTATTTTTTTTCAATAACAAAACAATTCCAAGACACCCAAAACAAAAAGCTCAAAATATAATATAAGCCCCTAAATTTTGGGTCAGCTTCTATTTTAATTCCTGAAATAAAAAAAATAAAAATAAAAAGTTCATTTTTTTAGTCCACAAAAGATCATAAAGGTAACAACTTTGTCCTAACTCAGCCGTTAATAACTGAGCGCCACGTGTCTTTTATAGAATTTTGTATATCCTATGTAATACTGAAACTTTGTACATATACATTTTTTTCGAAAAAACTAAAAAAAAAAAAAAAACTAAATTTTTGCGAAAAAAATAATGATACCCAGAAACGAAAACACCAGTTCCCAGGCGGAAAATCAAGGCAAGAGAAGCTCCCAAGATATCCAATCTCTTGTCGGGTCTCACACCAAACCGCTTAGGCTCCGGAGGCTTGAAATCAGGAGGAGGAGCAAATGTTACAGATGATGATGAAAGTTGTTGTTTTTGTTCATCTTTGGTGGAAGTGAGAGGGGTTTCTGAGGAGCTTGTTGTTGCTCTAATGGAGAGTGTGTTCTTTGGTATTTTGCGGAAGGAAAGTGGTCTGAGAAGTGGGGTTGTTGGTGGTGAGAGGTTGAGAGCTGTGGCCATGGTTCTTTCCTTAATTTGCAGTTGCGTTTTGGTGGTTTGTGAGTTGGGATATTTAACTACGCTTAACTCCTGCATGTGCTTATACGTGTGGGAACGTGTGTACTATTGGTGGGAAAATTTGCCAAAAATAAAAGAACCACGTGGCATATTATATGTGGTGAGGTGCGAGTGTCCAATTTTTTCAACTTTGGCTTGCAAAAAAAACAAAAAAATATAGGGATAATAATTTTCATACCATTTAGTTCTTTACAATGTAATTTGAGTTAGTAAAAATAGTGTTAATAGGGAAAAATAAAGTTATTCTTATTATAATTCATCAGGATCGATAGTTGTGAAATATTGTCTTTAACATTACACTCAAAATATTAGATATAGGGATTTTTTTTTTTTTTTTTTTTTTTTTTTAAATGTATGGTAATTTCATTATAGAGTTTTTAAAATTCTTTGACTTTATTAGGAAGTAAGTGGATTGTATCTTGTAATGTCATTAATAATTTAAATAGAGATCACTATAAAGCTGTTGTTTAAACTTTAAATACAGCTCTCTGCAACTAACTGTTGTATGTAGATTTGGTGGTGGCGTATTGTTTATCAAAAAAACTAATAGGCATTCAGTTTTAGTTGTGGCATGTTGTTATTTTGTTTATCAAAAAAACTCATGGGCATTGTCCCACTTTGTATGTGTGTTTTGTGTGCGTGTACTTTAAATACAATTCCACGCAACTAACTACCGCATGCAGTTTTGGTTGTGGCGTATTGTTTATGAAAAAGTGAAAAAGATTACAAAAATGAAGGCTCGTGATGAAGGATTCGTGAATGTTAACGTGGGCATCGCAAGGTGTTGAGGATAGCAACGAAATGGGCAGGGACGTAGCCAGGATTTCAAGATAGAGGAGACCGAAATATAACCTTTTTTTTTTCCCATGAAAATCCAAATTAACATCCATTTGTATTAACAAAATATCAACCAATAAATAGACACATAATAACTATTTCTTAATACATTGCAATCCAATTATCTAATTAGATGAAAATTAACCCCTTTTTTTTCATTATTAAAATCATCTATGGTTGATTCTGTATTAAATATTGCAACAAATAAAAGTTTTTAATATCTCATTATATGAATAATAATATTTTAACAAAAAGGGTTAATTATTATTGTTATTGTTGAGTAAAAAGAAAACAAGATAATAAAAAACTCAAAACCAAAAAAATAAAAAATAAAAACTTGAGGAAAATCTAGACAAAAAAATACTAAAGTTTTAATTTATTAAGTTTAAAAATAATGATCCAGCTCACGAACAATCACTAGTTATAAATTTATTAGTTCTCATTGTGAATTTATTAAGCTATTAAATTAAGTTAAGTTATGAATTTATGAATACCGTACTGATAACCGTTTTGAAATTGTTGTATATATATATATATATAAACCTATTTGTTAGAAGTTTGAATTTACTTAAGAAATTTTAACAATAAATAATATCTTTGGTCCAATTATATATAACCCAACATATTTTTTACCACCACATAAATAATTGTACACTATTAGATTGACTTTAAAACTAGAGTAAAAAAACATATGGTGGTAGTTTATCAAAAAAACAAAAAACATATGGTGGTAGAAAGGAAGCCACGTGGGTGGGAGGGTGGGTGAAGAAACCAAGGTAAAAATACAAAAAGAAAAAGAAGAGAAGAAATATAAGGAAAAGGTGAGTCTGTTTGCAGGGAAGAATCAAGAAGAGCAGCGCAAATAAGAAGCAAGAAGAGAAGAAAAAGAAAAGAAAAAAAGGAGAGGAGAAGTAGCTGAACAAGGATTCATTTAGGCTGGGATTTTTTTTTTTGGTTAAAGGGAAACAAATATTCTGTTGGCAGGGGCCAAATTCAATTTTTAGATCAAATTTCTAAAATCTGCCTGAACTATATATACTATTTTTTTTTCTTTCAAGTTGGGCAGGGGCTATGGCCCCTCCCTCCTTCCCTGCCCCTCTCTCTCTCTCTCTACAGTATAAGCTTTACTGGTAGTGGTCCGTTACTCTTTAGTCTTTTTTTTAGTTAATAAATCAGATTATTGAGATTTTTGAAATATTTAAGTTTTTGTTTTAAGTTTCTGATCGCTTGAAAATTGGATTATTTTTGTTGTTGTTTGATTTGGGTTAATTTTTTTTGTTGAAGGGGAGTTGTGATTTGGGCAGATTTAATTGTGATTTGGGCTAATTTTTTGTTAAAGGGGTCCGAAAATTATGTTAGTAGGGGGCTAATTTAATTTTTTTTTGTCCAACATACCTACTAGTGATTTTTTTTTTTTTAGAGCTAGCGGGGGCCAGGGCCCCCCTTGGTCCCCAAGTAGCTCCGTCTCTGCTAATGAGTATGGTTCTCTCCTTCTACCAATTTGACTTCTTTAATCATTAAAAAAATCATGAAAATTTGGTTGGCATTGCGCTTTCAATTATCTAATCCAGCAAATGTCAATTTGACATCTTCTATCAAATTTACCTTTTTTTATTGGAAATTTCTTAACATTGCTCACTCACTTCTCTTATCAAAACTCCATCTTCCAACCCTCTTTGTTAATAATACCTGAAGTTTAGCCAGTCACAACCTTCCATTCTTTAATTAGTTTTCTATTTCTTGTTCCCCTCAAATCATATTCTTCTACATTAGTTAAGTTTCTCACTTAAATCTTCCTTGCCAATCATATTCATTATTAATAGTTTGAATTTGATGGTCCTACTTGTTGATTTTAAAGATTGACAAGTTCCGTTTTTGGTCAATGGCTAGAAATTTTATTGCAATCTAAAGATCTGCCTACTCAAATGATAAGAGATGGGATTTGTTTTGCTTCCTGTATAATTTATCAGGAGCTTCTGTTGTATTTATAAGCAAAGATGTACAGAGATAGTTATTGGAATAACCATTACATTTGAATTTAATATACATGATAAACTAACTGTTATCTTCTTCTTCTTCTTCTATCTGCTTGGTGACTTATCTTCCAGTTCCAGTTTCGGTTTCTGCTGCTTATCTGTAGCCTGAAGTTGTGATGCAGTTGTATCTGATAAGGTTGTCCTAATACAATCAAAGGATAACATTAACATCTGCACCCTTCTCTGCACTTATATTGGGCAGTCTGAAGGAGAACAAGACTATCTTATGATTTAAAATAGTATAACTTGCAAAAATATTGCAAGCGGATGATTATGATGAGAAGGTTCCATTTAGCTCAATTAGTAAAGTCTATTGTGGTTGAGTAAAAGACTTTAATTTAAATCTTGCCTACATAATCATCACAGAGCGAACTTCATAAGTTTAAATGCTATTGTAATTAAAAAAAATATATATATATATTTATTATGACGAAGCAAATTAATTCAAGGAAGAGAGAGTCAAACTTATGAATTAAAAAGAATTATAATCCAACTCACCAGTTATGAAAACTATCGCTCATTTTCAATTTCTAAAATGATAGATGTTAATTCAATTTTTAAACTCAAATTGAAGGATGTTAAAAAAAAAAAAAAATAAAAAAATAAAAAAAAAATAAAAAAAAAATCCGTAAAGATAAAGTAGTACTACGGATTGTAAGAGGCCACCTTTGGAATTCAAGAAATTGACTTGTTATCTTTTAAAATACTTTTGTTCTTTTTTTAACAATTTTGTTGATTTGTATTTTAGTATGTAAAGAAATCTTATGGTGCTTTCTTTGATCTGTTCATTAATCGATAAATAGTATAGTAATTGATGTAACCTTGGAATCAGTGGACGGCAGTCAAGACGAGCAGCAGAGTAGACGACCTGCAAGAAGAAAATATGGTGATCGGAGGGGCACCGGTTTGGGGCCGGCCTAGGAGGCTCCGATGCCTTTGTCAGTCAAAGTCTCTCCGGTGGTTTAATGCAGAGAAATATTTAGTATTTTTTCAGTCTACTGTGCGTACCTGGGTACGGATGGAGGATGGCTCTTTATGTCTTTCGGTCTCCCACGTGGCCTTCCGGAGGTCGTCCGATCTTGGGACACCTGGGGAGTTTATGGCCCTTCATCTGGCAAGCAGTGGCTGGCTCGTGCAAGGTGCTGGGCGACGCTGCGAGGGCTTCATCCCCTGGATTCTCGGAAGACACCTGTTCTAGGTGAGGTGTGGATTTGGTGAGGTGTCTCACTTGGTTCCCGTAGGAGATAAGGATGGATCTGAGCCTAGTGACTAGGCTGTTGTGAACGGTAGAAGGGGCGCTGATCAAATGAAGGAGAGGAAGGTCTTCTTCGTGGCAGAAGGCCTTCGTCTTCTACTTTGGAGAAATTAGCAAATATCCCCTTCAGTTGCCCCCCTATTCCGTGGTCGTTTTGCCCAGACGGCCTTTCGGAATATCAAGAGTCGGGGTTAGGCCAGTAATTTCGCCCATTCCTCTTTTTCTTTTTATTGAGCTTCGTGGCCATAATGGGACACGACGGTTTTCCATCTGGCTGGGACACGTGTCGCTTGGGGGAGGGGTACACGCTCCAAGGTACAACCGCCCTTAATGCCGTAACTGTCCCATTTATGCCAGTGTCTTCGTCTTTTTTCAAAAAAAATTTTGGCTCTCTGCACTTTTCACTTTTCGACTGGGTTGGGGTTTTGCTACTTCGGGGAAGTTCGTGCTCCGGTGACCGTTCTCAGAGACCATCGTTCACGGCAACAGCTTTTCCATCGGTAAGCTGACTTTCCTTCTTTCCTATTTGTTCTTTTCTGGTACCGTAGTTGCGTTTTGAGTGGTTTGGGGAACAAAAGGCCTTGCCTTTACCCTTTCTTTTTTATTTCGGTAGGTTCTTGCGGCGAGGTTTGAGTGCTGCATTGCCTTTAGGACCCTTATCCCGAGTCTTTATGGCTCTAGGCGTGGGTGACTCTTCGGAGTCGTCGTCCTCTGGTGGGGGGCATTCACTGACGCCAATGTCCGGATCTGAGGATCCTGGAAGTCAGGGACGGTCTTCCGAGACCGCCGAGTCATCTTCATCAGACTCCGTGTCCCAGGAGCCTCGTATTCCCGTCTCAGTCCGAAACCTGAATAAACCCTTCATAGCTGAAGGGGTCCCTTCTAAACTAATAGATAAGGATGTGGTGAGAATAAGGAGCCGGTATCAAATCCCTGAGAACATAGTGCTTAGATTGCCTGACGATGGCGAATGGGCGTGTTCTTCCAATGGGGAAGACATTGCCCTCTACGAGGATAGCCTAACTGGTGGTTTGAGGTTGCCCTTTAGGCCCTTCGAGAGAGAGGTCCTTCATCGGCTCGGTATATCCCCTAGCCAGTTAAATCCAAACGGCTGGCGAATCATGACAGGCCTTCAGGTTCTTTGGAGGATGGCCAGTGAAGGGGAGTATGATTTGTCTGTGGACGAGTTCTTCTTTTTGTACAAGTTGACTTACATGCCTTCCACACCGGGGGTTTGGGGCTTCATGCGCCATAGGGGGTCGCCGAAGCTTATTTTGGAGCTCCCAAATTCCAATAGGAGCTGGAAGCCGAAGTTCTTCTTCCTGTGTGGTAGTCATTTCGAGTTTACCCCGGGGGAGGAAGCAGGCAAGCTTTATGGCCTTCGTCGATCCTGGGGGATTCCCCACGCCAATGGTGCACTTACCTCCTTTTCCCTTTTTGTCACTTGTTTTTGGTATTTACACTTGACGGTCTTCTGGGGATTTACTTAGTGAACTTTGTCCTTTTTCAGCTTTTCACCGTCCTTCCCTATCCAAGGCGTTTAAAACAACGTCTTTCACTGGTCACTGACTTTCAGAAGGGAAGGGCAGTGGGATTGTTTGATCTTGTATCTCCCATAACTTTAGCACAGTGGTCTTTGGGTCCTGAACCCAGCGCTGAGGTTCTGAAGGCCATCCAGGCGTATAACAGAAGTGGGTGACCCGTTTTTGTTTGAGTTTTTAGATGAAGGTTTGTGCGGTCTTTACTTGATACCTTTTCTTGTTTCAGGCATGACTACCAGGGCTGAGCGTAAGCGCCTGAGGGAGGCGGCGCAGAAGGTGGATGACCTTCCTGACGCGAGTGCTCTTTTTTCCAAGAGAGCTAAGTCTGAGAAGAAGGTGCCCATGGAGAAGGGCACCAGCTCTAAGAAAGGAGGTCGTCAAGAAAAACCTCTTCCTGCTGCAAAAGGTAGGGCTGCAGAGAAGGTCCATGTGTACCATGAGATCCCTTCTTCTCCTGTTAGGGCATTAAAGGGGAAGGAAGTGAGTGCTGACGAGATTCAGCCAACCATCTATAGTAGCTCATCCAGGGCCATGGACAAGGTGAAGGAGATGTACGAGCAGGTCGATTTGGAGGTGTATGATCATGTAGAGGATTTGGATCTTCTACGCTTGTCAATTCAGGATTCCTTGAAGGTTGTCTTCCTCTCCTTTTGTTCTTAAATGTACCTTCCTCATATTTTCTTCTCTTCTGACCTTCTTTTTCCCGTTCAGGCTGCAGGACAAGTGTT
>CAJSFY010000081.1:0-11646 GCA_907173295.1 Fagus sylvatica | reverse complement strand
GGCCCCATACCTCTTTTCTGGGCCTAATTGGCTATATGGTGGGTTCGGGGGCAAAATTGTTCCGGACGAAAACTTTGCTCAATTTTGCCTCAAAAGCCCTCTCGAATTCGTTTTTCCAAAAAACACGTTTTCGGTTTGAATTTTTGTACTAAATCGCACCTCACCTATTTTCTTGGCCAAACGGACTAGATGGCACGATTGGGGGCAAAAGTGTCCCGGAGTGAAGTTTCGTCCATCCTAAAAAACACGTTTTCGGTTGGAATTTTTTGATGAAACCGGCCCCATACCTCTTTTCTGGGCCTAATTGGCTATATGGTGGGTTCGGGGGCAAAATTGTTCCGGACGAAAACTTTGCTCAATTTTGCCTCAAAAGCCCTCTCGAATTCGTTTTTCCAAAAAACACGTTTTCGGTTTGAATTTTTGTACTAAATCGCACCTCACCTATTTTCTTGGCCAAACGGACTAGATGGCACGATTGGGGGCAAAAGTGTCCCGGAGTGAAGTTTCGTCCATCCTAAAAAACACGTTTTCGGTTGGAATTTTTTGATGAAACCGGCCCCATACCTCTTTTCTGGGCCTAATTGGCTATATGGTGGGTTCGGGGGCAAAATTGTTCCGGACGAAAACTTTGCTCAATTTTGCCTCAAAAGCCCTCTCGAATTCGTTTTTCCAAAAAACACGTTTTCGGTTTGAATTTTTGTACTAAATCGCACCTCACCTATTTTCTTGGCCAAACGGACTAGATGGCACGATTGGGGGCAAAAGTGTCCCGGGGTGAAGTTTCGTCCATCCTAAAAAACACGTTTTCGGTTGGAATTTTTTGATGAAACCGGCCCCATACCTCTTTTCTGGGCCTAATTGGCTATATGGTGGGTTCGGGGGCAAAATTGTTCCGGACGAAAACTTTGCTCAATTTTGCCTCAAAAGCCCTCTCGAATTCGTTTTTCCAAAAAACACGTTTTCGGTTTGAATTTTTGTACTAAATCGCACCTCACCTATTTTCTTGGCCAAACGGACTAGATGGCACGATTGGGGGCAAAAGTGTCCCGGAGTGAAGTTTCGTCCATCCTAAAAAACACGTTTTCGGTTGGAATTTTTTGATGAAACCGGCCCCATACCTCTTTTCTGGGCCTAATTGGCTATATGGTGGGTTCGGGGGCAAAATTGTTCCGGACGAAAACTTTGCTCAATTTTGCCTCAAAAGCCCTCTCGAATTCGTTTTTCCAAAAAACACGTTTTCGGTTTGAATTTTTGTACTAAATCGCACCTCACCTATTTTCTTGGCCAAACGGACTAGATGGCACGATTGGGGGCAAAAGTGTCCCGGAGTGAAGTTTCGTCCATCCTAAAAAACACGTTTTCGGTTGGAATTTTTTGATGAAACCGGCCCCATACCTCTTTTCTGGGCCTAATTGGCTATATGGTGGGTTCGGGGGCAAAATTGTTCCGGACGAAAACTTTGCTCAATTTTGCCTCAAAAGCCCTCTCGAATTTTTTTTTTTCCAAAAAACACGTTTTCGGTTTGAATTTTTGTACTAAATCGCACCTCACCTATTTTCTTGGCCAAACGGACTAGATGGCACGATTGGGGGCAAAAGTGTCCCGGAGTGAAGTTTCGTCCATCCTAAAAAACACGTTTTCGGTTGGAATTTTTTGATGAAACCGGCCCCATACCTCTTTTCTGGGCCTAATTGGCTATATGGTGGGTTCGGGGGCAAAATTGTTCCGGACGAAAACTTTGCTCAATTTTGCCTCAAAAGCCCTCTCGAATTCGTTTTTCCAAAAAACACGTTTTCGGTTTGAATTTTTGTACTAAATCGCACCTCACCTATTTTCTTGGCCAAACGGACTAGATGGCACGATTGGGGGCAAAAGTGTCCCGGGGTGAAGTTTCGTCCATCCTAAAAAACACGTTTTCGGTTGGAATTTTTTGATGAAACCGGCCCCATACCTCTTTTCTGGGCCTAATTGGCTATATGGTGGGTTCGGGGGCAAAATTGTTCCGGACGAAAACTTTGCTCAATTTTGCCTCAAAAGCCCTCTCGAATTCGTTTTTCCAAAAAACACGTTTTCGGTTTGAATTTTTGTACTAAATCGCACCTCACCTATTTTCTTGGCCAAACGGACTAGATGGCACGATTGGGGGCAAAAGTGTCCCGGGGTGAAGTTTCGTCCATCCTAAAAAACACGTTTTCGGTTGGAATTTTTTGATGAAACCGGCCCCATACCTCTTTTCTGGGCCTAATTGGCTATATGGTGGGTTCGGGGGCAAAATTGTTCCGGACGAAAACTTTGCTCAATTTTGCCTCAAAAGCCCTCTCGAATTCGTTTTTCCAAAAAACACGTTTTCGGTTTGAATTTTTGTACTAAATCGCACCTCACCTATTTTCTTGGCCAAACGGACTAGATGGCACGATTGGGGGCAAAAGTGTCCCGGAGTGAAGTTTCGTCCATCCTAAAAAACACGTTTTCGGTTGGAATTTTTTGATGAAACCGGCCCCATACCTCTTTTCTGGGCCTAATTGGCTATATGGTGGGTTCGGGGGCAAAATTGTTCCGGACGAAAACTTTGCTCAATTTTGCCTCAAAAGCCCTCTCGAATTCGTTTTTCCAAAAAACACGTTTTCGGTTTGAATTTTTGTACTAAATCGCACCTCACCTATTTTCTTGGCCAAACGGACTAGATGGCACGATTGGGGGCAAAAGTGTCCCGGAGTGAAGTTTCGTCCATCCTAAAAAACACGTTTTCGGTTGGAATTTTTTGATGAAACCGGCCCCATACCTCTTTTCTGGGCCTAATTGGCTATATGGTGGGTTCGGGGGCAAAATTGTTCCGGACGAAAACTTTGCTCAATTTTGCCTCAAAAGCCCTCTCGAATTCGTTTTTCCAAAAAACACGTTTTCGGTTTGAATTTTTGTACTAAATCGCACCTCACCTATTTTCTTGGCCAAACGGACTAGATGGCACGATTGGGGGCAAAAGTGTCCCGGAGTGAAGTTTCGTCCATCCTAAAAAACACGTTTTCGGTTGGAATTTTTTGATGAAACCGGCCCCATACCTCTTTTCTGGGCCTAATTGGCTATATGGTGGGTTCGGGGGCAAAATTGTTCCGGACGAAAACTTTGCTCAATTTTGCCTCAAAAGCCCTCTCGAATTCGTTTTTCCAAAAAACACGTTTTCGGTTTGAATTTTTGTACTAAATCGCACCTCACCTATTTTCTTGGCCAAACGGACTAGATGGCACGATTGGGGGCAAAAGTGTCCCGGGAGTGAAGTTTCGTCCATCCTAAAAAACACGTTTTCGGTTGGAATTTTTTGATGAAACCGGCCCCATACCTCTTTTCTGGGCCTAATTGGCTATATGGTGGGTTCGGGGGCAAAATTGTTCCGGACGAAAACTTTGCTCAATTTTGCCTCAAAAGCCCTCTCGAATTCGTTTTTCCAAAAAACACGTTTTCGGTTTGAATTTTTGTACTAAATCGCACCTCACCTATTTTCTTGGCCAAACGGACTAGATGGCACGATTGGGGGCAAAAGTGTCCCGGAGTGAAGTTTCGTCCATCCTAAAAAACACGTTTTCGGTTGGAATTTTTTGATGAAACCGGCCCCATACCTCTTTTCTGGGCCTAATTGGCTATATGGTGGGTTCGGGGGCAAAATTGTTCCGGACGAAAACTTTGCTCAATTTTGCCTCAAAAGCCCTCTCGAATTCGTTTTTCCAAAAAACACGTTTTCGGTTTGAATTTTTGTACTAAATCGCACCTCACCTATTTTCTTGGCCAAACGGACTAGATGGCACGATTGGGGGCAAAAGTGTCCCGGAGTGAAGTTTCGTCCATCCTAAAAAACACGTTTTCGGTTGGAATTTTTTGATGAAACCGGCCCCATACCTCTTTTCTGGGCCTAATTGGCTATATGGTGGGTTCGGGGGCAAAATTGTTCCGGACGAAAACTTTGCTCAATTTTGCCTCAAAAGCCCTCTCGAATTCGTTTTTCCAAAAAACACGTTTTCGGTTTGAATTTTTGTACTAAATCGCACCTCACCTATTTTCTTGGCCAAACGGACTAGATGGCACGATTGGGGGCAAAAGTGTCCCGGAGTGAAGTTTCGTCCATCCTAAAAAACACGTTTTCGGTTGGAATTTTTTGATGAAACCGGCCCCATACCTCTTTTCTGGGCCTAATTGGCTATATGGTGGGTTCGGGGGCAAAATTGTTCCGGACGAAAACTTTGCTCAATTTTGCCTCAAAAGCCCTCTCGAATTCGTTTTTCCAAAAAACACGTTTTCGGTTTGAATTTTTGTACTAAATCGCACCTCACCTATTTTCTTGGCCAAACGGACTAGATGGCACGATTGGGGGCAAAAGTGTCCCGGAGTGAAGTTTCGTCCATCCTAAAAAACACGTTTTCGGTTGGAATTTTTTGATGAAACCGGCCCCATACCTCTTTTCTGGGCCTAATTGGCTATATGGTGGGTTCGGGGGCAAAATTGTTCCGGACGAAAACTTTGCTCAATTTTGCCTCAAAAGCCCTCTCGAATTCGTTTTTCCAAAAAACACGTTTTCGGTTTGAATTTTTGTACTAAATCGCACCTCACCTATTTTCTTGGCCAAACGGACTAGATGGCACGATTGGGGGCAAAAGTGTCCCGGAGTGAAGTTTCGTCCATCCTAAAAAACACGTTTTCGGTTGGAATTTTTTGATGAAACCGGCCCCATACCTCTTTTCTGGGCCTAATTGGCTATATGGTGGGTTCGGGGGCAAAATTGTTCCGGACGAAAACTTTGCTCAATTTTGCCTCAAAAGCCCTCTCGAATTCGTTTTTCCAAAAAACACGTTTTCGGTTTGAATTTTTGTACTAAATCGCACCTCACCTATTTTCTTGGCCAAACGGACTAGATGGCACGATTGGGGGCAAAAGTGTCCCGGAGTGAAGTTTCGTCCATCCTAAAAAACACGTTTTCGGTTGGAATTTTTTGATGAAACCGGCCCCATACCTCTTTTCTGGGCCTAATTGGCTATATGGTGGGTTCGGGGGCAAAATTGTTCCGGACGAAAACTTTGCTCAATTTTGCCTCAAAAGCCCTCTCGAATTCGTTTTTCCAAAAAACACGTTTTCGGTTTGAATTTTTGTACTAAATCGCACCTCACCTATTTTCTTGGCCAAACGGACTAGATGGCACGATTGGGGGCAAAAGTGTCCCGGAGTGAAGTTTCGTCCATCCTAAAAAACACGTTTTCGGTTGGAATTTTTTGATGAAACCGGCCCCATACCTCTTTTCTGGGCCTAATTGGCTATATGGTGGGTTCGGGGGCAAAATTGTTCCGGACGAAAACTTTGCTCAATTTTGCCTCAAAAGCCCTCTCGAATTCGTTTTTCCAAAAAACACGTTTTCGGTTTGAATTTTTGTACTAAATCGCACCTCACCTATTTTCTTGGCCAAACGGACTAGATGGCACGATTGGGGGCAAAAGTGTCCCGGAGTGAAGTTTCGTCCATCCTAAAAAACACGTTTTCGGTTGGAATTTTTTGATGAAACCGGCCCCATACCTCTTTTCTGGGCCTAATTGGCTATATGGTGGGTTCGGGGGCAAAATTGTTCCGGACGAAAACTTTGCTCAATTTTGCCTCAAAAGCCCTCTCGAATTCGTTTTTCCAAAAAACACGTTTTCGGTTTGAATTTTTGTACTAAATCGCACCTCACCTATTTTCTTGGCCAAACGGACTAGATGGCACGATTGGGGGCAAAAGTGTCCCGGAGTGAAGTTTCGTCCATCCTAAAAAACACGTTTTCGGTTGGAATTTTTTGATGAAACCGGCCCCATACCTCTTTTCTGGGCCTAATTGGCTATATGGTGGGTTCGGGGGCAAAATTGTTCCGGACGAAAACTTTGCTCAATTTTGCCTCAAAAGCCCTCTCGAATTCGTTTTTCCAAAAAACACGTTTTCGGTTTGAATTTTTGTACTAAATCGCACCTCACCTATTTTCTTGGCCAAACGGACTAGATGGCACGATTGGGGGCAAAAGTGTCCCGGGGTGAAGTTTCGTCCATCCTAAAAAACACGTTTTCGGTTGGAATTTTTTGATGAAACCGGCCCCATACCTCTTTTCTGGGCCTAATTGGCTATATGGTGGGTTCGGGGGCAAAATTGTTCCGGACGAAAACTTTGCTCAATTTTGCCTCAAAAGCCCTCTCGAATTCGTTTTTCCAAAAAACACGTTTTCGGTTTGAATTTTTGTACTAAATCGCACCTCACCTATTTTCTTGGCCAAACGGACTAGATGGCACGATTGGGGGCAAAAGTGTCCCGGGGTGAAGTTTCGTCCATCCTAAAAAACACGTTTTCGGTTGGAATTTTTTGATGAAACCGGCCCCATACCTCTTTTCTGGGCCTAATTGGCTATATGGTGGGTTCGGGGGCAAAATTGTTCCGGACGAAAACTTTGCTCAATTTTGCCTCAAAAGCCCTCTCGAATTCGTTTTTCCAAAAAACACGTTTTCGGTTTGAATTTTTGTACTAAATCGCACCTCACCTATTTTCTTGGCCAAACGGACTAGATGGCACGATTGGGGGCAAAAGTGTTTTTTACCCAAATTTTCCCTTTGCTCAAGTTTTGAATTCACCAGTTTGATCAATGGTTACAATGAGTGCAGGCTATTTAAACCTCAACCCGAATTCGAATTTGGTTTTAAAATTAAGGGCCTAAAATTAAGGCTAATAAAATTAACACGTTTTCGGTTTGAATTTTTGTACTCAAAATTCTTGCATCCTCGAACTCTGATTCTTTTTTTCAAATGGCCACGAACTTGGACTTTGATGGCACTTGAATTTTGGCCCAATTGGTACTTAAAAAGTGACCTCACCTATGACCTTGGTGAAACGGACTAGATGGCATCCTATTGTTGGAAAAACAAGTGTTTTCGGTTGGAATTTTTTGATGAAACCGGCCCCATACCTCTTTTCGGTTGGGCCTAATTGGTTTTCTATAAATGGTGGCCCTCGTTACCTAGGCAAAGGTTTTCTGTTCCGGTAATTGGCTATTTGAAAATGCTTTGCTCAATTCGTTTTTGCCTCAAGGGCAAAATTTTTCTGCCCTCTCTGAATTCGGACGTAATCTCAAAACTTTGCTCGTTTAATCGTTTTTGAATTCAAAAGCCTAACTCATCGCTAAACTTTCACCATCCAATTTTCTTCGGCGTGCAAAACTTCTTGGTTTGAATTTTTGTACTAAATTGGCACCTCACCTATTTAACGGCACCAAAAGATGTTTCCCCTGGACTTGAACTAGATCGTCAGGGGCATCCTAAAAAACATGGGGGCGTTTCAAATCGGTTGTGAATTGGACATTTTGAATGAACGTCCAGGCCCCAAAAACTTTTCTGCACGTTTCCCTAATTGGAATTTTTGGATGAAACCGGCCCTTTCGGGGTTTACCAATCTAATTTCTGTTAGGCGGACTAATTGTAAACTACGCTTGCTTGTCACCTTGTATTTTGTTCGGGAATGGCATCTCTCAAATTCGTTGTTCCGGACGAAAAAAACAAAACGTTTTGCTCAACTTTTGATCCTCTTGAAAAGCCAAATCTCTCGAATTCGTCTCCTATTTTCGAATCCAAAAAACACGTTTTCGGTTTACGATTAATTTTTGTACTAAATCGCACCTCACCTATTTTCTTGGCCAAACGGACTAGATGGCACGATTGGCGAAAACGTGTTTCTCAAAAAAACTCGTGTTTCACTCGGCTTTTTCCGATGTTTCGTCAGTTCTTTTGCTCAACTCAAAATTTCCCGCAAAATTCCATCGAATTTTTTGGACCGGTATGGAACAATTTTTTCATGAAATTTTGGAACCTTTTTTCTGTGGATTTTCCATACCTCTTTTTTCAATGGGAAATTCCTATATTGGAAACTATATGGTGGGCTTCAATTGTGGTCAAAATTCGTTCTTGGGATTCGAAACCTCGACTTTGAAAACTTTGACGCAAGTTTCAATTTTGTTCAAAGTTTTCAAAAGAATAAACCTCCCTCTCGAATTCGTTTTATCTGTTTTCAAAAAACACGAATTTTTTCTTTAAGGGTTTGAATTTTTGTACTAAATCGCACCTCACAATTTTGACTATTTTCTTGGCCAAACGGACTAGATGGCACGATTTGCTTGGGGGCAAAAGTGTGGCCCAATTGGTGAACGAGGTGAAGGGGTGTTTCAAGTGTCCGAAGTTTCGTCCATCCTAAAAAACACGTTTTCGGTTGGAATTTTTTGATGAAACCGGCCCCATACCTCTTTTCTGGGCCTAATTGGCTATATGGTGGGTTCGGGGGCAAAATTGTTCCGGACGAAAACTTTGCTCAATTTTGCCTCAAAAGCCCTCTCGAATTCGTTTTTCCAAAAAACACGTTTTCGGTTTGAATTTTTGTACTAAATCGCACCTCACCTATTTTCTTGGCCAAACGGACTAGATGGCACGATTGGGGGCAAAAGTGTCCCGGAGTGAAGTTTCGTCCATCCTAAAAAACACGTTTTCGGTTGGAATTTTTTGATGAAACCGGCCCCATACCTCTTTTCTGGGCCTAATTGGCTATATGGTGGGTTCGGGGGCAAAATTGTTCCGGACGAAAACTTTGCTCAATTTTGCCTCAAAAGCCCTCTCGAATTCGTTTTTCCAAAAAACACGTTTTCGGTTTGAATTTTTGTACTAAATCGCACCTCACCTATTTTCTTGGCCAAACGGACTAGATGGCACGATTGGGGGCAAAAGTGTCCCGGGGTGAAGTTTCGTCCATCCTAAAAAACACGTTTTCGGTTGGAATTTTTTTGATGAAACCGGCCCCATACCTCTTTTCTGGGCCTAATTGGCTATATGGTGGGTTCGGGGGCAAAATTGTTCCGGACGAAAACTTTGCTCAATTTTGCCTCAAAAGCCCTCTCGAATTCGTTTTTCCAAAAAACACGTTTTCGGTTTGAATTTTTGTACTAAATCGCACCTCACCTATTTTCTTGGCCAAACGGACTAGATGGCACGATTGGGGGCAAAAGTGTCCCGGGGTGAAGTTTCGTCCATCCTAAAAAACACGTTTTCGGTTGGAATTTTTTGATGAAACCGGCCCCATACCTCTTTTCTGGGCCTAATTGGCTATATGGTGGGTTCGGGGGCAAAATTGTTCCGGACGAAAACTTTGCTCAATTTTGCCTCAAAAGCCCTCTCGAATTCGTTTTTCCAAAAAACACGTTTTCGGTTTGAATTTTTGTACTAAATCGCACCTCACCTATTTTCTTGGCCAAACGGACTAGATGGCACGATTGGGGGCAAAAGTGTCCCGGTGTGAAGTTTCGTCCGAATTTTTAAAAAACGGACTCGGATTGGACATGATTGGGGGCAAAAGTGTCCCGGAGTGAAGTTTCGTCCATCCTAAAAAAACGCAAAATGGCACGTTTTCGGGGGCAAAATTGTTTTCGGATGAAAACTTTGCTCCATTTTGCCTCAAAAACGGACTAGAATGGCACGATTGGGGGCAAAAAAACGTTTCCCGGTTTGAATTTTTTCAATTCACCTCCTAAAAAACGGATTTTTACTAGATGGCACGATTGGGGGCAAAAGTGTTTTCCCGGAGCCTAATTGAAGCAAAATTTTCGTTCTCAATTTTCCTAAAAAACAAAAAACACGTTTTCGGTTTGAATTTTTTGTACTAAATCGCACCTCACCTATTTTGGCTGGTGGGTTCGGGGGCAAAATTGTTCCGGGAAAATGGCTCTTTGCAAAATTCGTTTTTATCCAAAAAACACGTTTTCGGTTTGAATTTTTGTACTAAATCGCACCTCACCTATTTTCTTGGCCAAACGGACTATACACGTTTTCGGTTTCGCAAAATTTTTTCGGACTGAAAGTTTCGCACGTTTTCTCAAAACCTCTTTTCTGGGCCTAATTGGCTATATGGTGGGTTCGGGGGCAAAATTGTTCCGGACGAAAACTTTGCTCAATTTTGCCTCAAAAGCCCTCTCAATCCAAAAAACACGTTTTCGGTTTGAATTTTTGTACTAAATCGCACCTCACCTATTTTCTTGGCCAAACGGACTAGATGGCACGATTGGGGGCAAAAGTGTCCGTTTTCATGAAACCGGCCCCATACCTCTTTTCTGGGCCTAATTGCTAAGCAAAATTTTCCGGACGAAAACTTTGCTCAATTTTGCCTCAAAAGCCCTCTCGAATTCGTTTTTAAAAAACACGTTTTTTTGATGGCACGATTGGGGGCAAAAGTGTCCCGGAGTGAAGTTTCGTCCATCCTAAAAAACACGTTTTCGGTTGGAATTTTTTGTGAAGTTTCGTCCATCCTAAAAAACACGTTTTCTTTATGGTGGCCTAATTGGCTATATGGTGGGTTCGGGGGCAAAATTGTTCCGGACGAAAACTTTGAAAACTTTGCTCAATTTTGCCTCAAAAGCCCTCTCGAATTCGTTTTTCCAAAAAACACGTTTTCGGTTTGAATTTTTGTACTAAATCGCACCTCACCTATTTTCTTGGCCAAACGGACTAGATGGCACGATTTGTTGGGGGCAAAAGTTTTTCGTCCATCCTAAAAAACACGTTTTCGGTTGGAATTTTTTGATGAAACCTCATACCTCTTTTCTTGGCCTAATGGTTTCGGGGGAATTTTTCGGACAAAATTGTTCCGGACGAAAACTTTGCTCAAAAGCCCCTATTTTGCCTTCTCGAATTCGGATCCAAAAAACACGTTTTCGTTTTCGGTTTGAATTTTTGTACTAAATCGCACCTCACCTATTTTCTTGGCCAAACGGACTAGATGGCACGATTGGGGGCAAAAGTGTCCCGGTGGGTGAAGCAAAATTTTCGTCCAAAATCCTAAAAAACACGTTTTCGGTTGGAATTTTTTGGAAATGGCACGACCTCTTTTCTGGGCAATTGGCTAAGTGTCAAAATTGTTCCGGACGAAAACTTTGAAGTTTCGTCCGAATCCTAAAAAACACGTTTTCGGTTGGAATTTTTTGAAAACCGGCCCCAACCTCTTTTCTGGGCCTAATTGGCTATATGGTGGGTTCGGGGGCAAAATTGTTTCCGGACGAAAACTTTGCTCAATTTTGCCTTCTCGAATTCGTCCAAAAAACACGTTTTCGGTTTGAATTTTTGTACTAAATCGCACCTCACCTATTTTCTTGGCCAAACGGACTAGATGGCACGATTGGGGGCAAAAGTGTCCCGGGGTGAAGTTTCGTCCATCCTAAAAAACACGTTTTCGGTTGGAATTTTTTGATGAAACCGGCCCCATACCTCTTTTCTGGGCCTAATTGGCTATATGGTGGGTTCGGGGGCAAAATTGTTCCGGACGAAAACTTTGCTCAATTTTGCCTCAAAAGCCCTCTCGAATTCGTTTTTCCAAAAAACACGTTTTCGGTTTGAATTTTTGTACTAAATCGCACCTCACCTATTTTCTTGGCCAAACGGACTAGATGGCACGATTGGGGGCAAAAGTGTCCCGGGGTGAAGTTTCGTCCATCCTAAAAAACACGTTTTCGGTTGGAATTTTTTGATGAAACCGGCCCCATACCTCTTTTCTGGGCCTAATTGGCTATATGGTGGGTTCGGGGGCAAAATTGTTCCGGACGAAAACTTTGCTCAATTTTGCCTC